>CANSNZ010001104.1:1270000-1870000 GCA_947646795.1 Beta lomatogona
AGTTCACACCCTACTGACCTAATTCTAACTGATATTTTAAAGGGGGTACAAACTCGTTAATTCCTTGAACCTCCAAATTATAAAATTGCATTGACTGACCCTGATTGGATCCTTGCTATGAAAGAAGAGCTTGCTCAATTTGAAAGAAATGAAGTATGGCATTTGGAACCTCGTCCCACTACTCAATTAGTTATTGGAACAAAATGGGTTTTTCGAAATAATTTAGATGATAGTGGTATGATTGTTCGAAATAAAGACAGACGTGTATGTCATAAGCAGGAGGGAATTGATTTTGATGAAACCTTTGCTCCCGTGGCTCGTTTGGAGGCTATTAGAATTTTGATAGCAATTGTTGTATTTAAAGATATTAAGAGCTGTTAAATGGATGTTAAGATTGATTTTTTAAATGGCTATTTGAAAGAGACTGTGTATGTACAGCAGCCTCCCCAGCTTCGTTGATCTTGATTTTCCTAACCATATTTTTAAACTCGATAAGGCTCTTTATGGTTTAAAGCAAGCTCCTAGATCTTGGTATGAACACTTATCTATTTTTTTAATGGAAAACGGTTCAAACGAGGTTCAGTCGATAGGAAATTGTTTCTAAAGACTAAGGGGAAGAATTGTTGATTGTCCAAATTTATATTGACGATATTATTATTGGGGAAACCATCAAATTGTTGTGTCATTATTTTGCTAAACTAATGAAAAGTGAATTTGAAATGTCTACGATGGGAGAATTTAGTTTCTTCCTAGGGTTACAAGTTAAACAACTTGAGACAAGGAATAATGATACATTAACAGAAATATGTGAAGGAGCTTCTGAAAAATATGGAATGGAAGATTCCAAGACTCATCCTACCTCATACCTACTGCTGCCAAGCTAAGCTAGATCTTGATGAAAATGATAAGAAGGTAGATAAGACGGTCTATAGAGGTATGATTGGTTCATTTCTCTATTTAACTTCTAGTAGACCGGATATTGATCTGCAAGTGTGAGCCTCTGTGCCAGGTTTCAATCCTGTCCAAAAGAATCTCATTTTAAAGGTGTGAAAAGGATATTTTGATACTTAAAAGGGACCACTAATATGTACGTATGGTATCCTAAAGAAGGAACTTTTGACTTGATTGGTTTTCAGATGCAGATTATGCGGGTTTTCTTGTAGACAGAAAGAGCACCTCTGGAACGACAACTTTCTTGGGTCCATGCCTAATATCATGGGCCTTTAAGAAACAAAATTCGGTTGCTCTCTCAACCGCCATGGCTGAATATGTTGCAGCTGCCACATGTTGTGCATAGGTACTATGGGTAAGACAACAACTTCGAGATTTAGGAGTTATGATTGATAATGTGCCAATTATGTGTGATAATACTAGTGCAATTAACATCTCCAAAAATCCTGTTCAACACTCACGCACCAAGCACATTGAAATAAGATATTATTTTTTGCGTGATCATGTATAATAAGGAAATATTGCACTTGAATTTGTTTGCACTGATGACCAAATAGTTGATATTTTCACAAAATCACTTGCTCGTGAATGTTTTGAAAAACTTAGAGTGGCTTTGGGATTAATTTCTGGAAGTTAGTTGAGTATTATGCTTGATGTTCTCCTTAAATATGTCAATTGGAGTAAGAGTACATGTCTTGGTGAAACATTGTGAGAAAAAGTCTATATGATTTAATAAGGACTAGCAAAAGAGCTATTGATGTTGTCCTGATAGCTTAAACCTAAGTTGCCTCATTAATATCTTTGAAAATCCACATAAGTCTTTTTTTTCAGAAAATTGATGTTGCTTTGAAATAAAAATGCTTTCGAAAATTTTCTTTACAAAGTGTTTTCAAAAATATTGAGCCCATCTAGAATTGAGTATGCAGCAACCCCCCCCCACCCCCACTTCCTACAACTACAAAAATAAATTAACTGGCCATTTTTCTACCCAATTTCCCCGCAACCCACATATCACCACAAAACCCCGACCCAATTCCCCCAAACCCGTCGACTAAAGCACCCCCCAAACCCTTTCTTTTTCCCTCACTTCTCTTTTCCTTTTAAACTATCATCCTCTTCATCTCTCTCTCTCTCTCAACTCACCACCATGGTGAAAGTGAAAAACCCCAAACCGCCAAGCAAAGAAAACCGCCCGAAAATCTCCGACCAAGAAAGCTGCCCCTCCTCCACCACCGCCTTCTCCCCCTGAAAATCCCCCCTTCGAACCCTCCCCCACCTCCCCCACCACCACTAAACACCTCCACCACCACCGACTTAGCTATCCCCACAAATTCGACCACCAAACCACTCGAAAATCCCTCCACCGCTGCTACCCCTAGTCCCCATTGCACCTCTCGTCCGGCAGAACAACCCGCCCGTGAACCCTATAACTCGCCGCCGTCGAAAAAGAAGCATCGCCTTCGTCTCTCGGCCTCTCTGCCCTTAGGTAAATCATCCTCTCGTCCCTCCGCTTCCAAAACCACAAATAGACCAAAAAACACCAACCCCTCTGTTTCAAAACTTTTACAGGGTTGGGTTTTTCCGACCTCTTAGTTGTCCCGATGAGAATTTTCTTTTCTCTCAGATTTTGTTGGTATGCAAGGTTGGATTTCATTGTTGAATTATAATGATGCGATTTATGAGGATAAAGTTAGGGAATTTTACAAAAATTTGACAATTGATGATGAGTTGTGTATTTTAACTTCTGTTAATGGTGTTGCTCTGTCAATTGATGTTGCTGCCGTAGGACATGTTTTAGGCATACCATTTGCAGGGTTTTCTGATTATAACACCAATAACTGGCCATTTCTTGAGGGGATTGATAACACTTCAATCTCTCGCACTTTGTCTGATCAACCCCTCCCTCATGCCCAAACATTCCCTGCCTCCTTTTTTAGTGCCAAATACAAACTCCGAGAAGCTTAATTACAAAAACTCTTCTCCCTCGCATTGAAAATAAAGGGATTACATGATTATGGACCATGTCTTGTTGCGGTTGCTTAACCAGGGACATCCTATTAGCCTACCTCATCTTATGATTCATCATATGAGGCACTTATCCCCTTCCTCCACCTTTTGTTCCTATGGCTTGTGGCTTACTAAACTTTTTCGGGAGTATGAGGTTCTTCGTGAGATCTCCAAGGGTGTGAGTTCTCGAGACATTATGAGTGATGGGGTTCCCAGCAAAATGGAGTTATGTTTCTTGGGTGGAGAGTTGCTCAAAAAGCACTTTCTGAGTTTTCAGCCTAAGGAGGCTTGTGCTGCTTGCCTTAAGATGTAGGAACAAGTTGCTTATGTCAACAAGGATCTTCAACAACTTTTGGCACGTGAGCGAGCTCGGGACAGGGTGGCTGGATAATAGCATCGCCAAATCATGAACCTTCTTTCCATGCTCATCACACCACCTTCTGCTCCTTGATTCCATTATGCTGCTGTGATTCTCATTTTTTGGTTATGTGTTTTTTAAAACTATTTCTTAAATTGTTTTTTTTTGTTATCTATTGTGGATACTCATTGTGTATTTTGAGGATCGTGAATTGGTTTCTCTGTAGCACCAGCATCACTAGCTTACTTGTTTGAGCTGCTTGATTATTTTGATGAGACTATCTCTTTTTGTGTAGCTAGACATATGTTTGCTCTCCTTTTTTATAATGTCAAAAGGGGGAAGATGGGTATAATGCTTAAACTAATGAATGGAATTATCTCATGTGCACGTATTTTGGCTATTTGGTTAATTATGAATGATGTTATGTTTTTTCTCTCTAAAATGATTAACGATGCAACTTTTGAGGGGGAAGTAGTATGTGTTTGTCATCATCAAAAAAGGGGAATTTGTTGTGACTTTAAATATGAATTTATTTTGATGATGATAAATACTTTGTGCTATAACATGTGATGTATGTAACAGTGATCTAAGAAAGCTATCAAGATTGTTCATGAAAGCTCAAGAACTTGAAGAAATGGAAGCTTAGGTCTAGTTATGTTCTTAGTCATGTTTATGCAATGTAATTAACTTCTTGGATTTTTGTGCTAAGCTAGAAATATGAAATTAGGATGATTAACTATTTTCTTAGAGTTAGGAAATCTAGGTAATCATATTAATTTCATGTTTTTATATTTAAAGAATAAAAAGAGGAGTTTTTACAAAACAAGAATTTCAAAAATTAGTTTTGAAAAGAAAAGATTTCAATATAAAGATTTGAGAAATAAAGCTGATTTTTGGTGGGCAAAAGATAAGGAGAAATATTTATTTTTTAAAGGATCAAAAAATTCAGTTTTTATTAAATAAAATAGAATATTTGATTTTGAAAATAAAAGATTTTATCCCTTAATTTTAGGAAGAAGAATTGTTCAAGAAGATTATCAAATCTTTGAGAATAATTCTTATTCGGTTACAATCTATATAAAGGATAGAAGTCAGAAGAAGTACACAAGTTTTCAGATTTGGTTTTGATAAGTTTTTGAGAGCTAAAAACATATCCCCACAAAGACAAAGCATAGCACGAGTTCTAGTGAGTTAAGAGTTCTATATAACGATTGTAACTTTCCTCTATTTGCTTATCTAAGAAGCACACTTGTGAGGACTTAATCTTTCTGTAATTTCATTACTACAGAGAATAGCAACACTTAGAGTTAGGTGTTGGGGAGCACTACTAGAATTAGCAGTGGTGGAATCATATTGTATTAAAAGATTGATATTTTAATATTCAAATAATAAAAGGGTAGGTAGCGTGGACATAGATTTGAGAGGTGAGATTGAACCATGTTAAATTCCTGTGTCTTTTTATTTGATTTCGTTGCTTTTAGTTTTGATACGAGTTCATTTGAGCAAAAACCTAAAAAACGAGTCTACGAGTGCTTAACACAGTGCTATAGTTTTGTTTTTTTGCAAAAATAGACTCAATTCAACACCCCCTTCTTGAGTGTCACCTTGTACTCCAACATTGCTATCTATAAGAAATCTGTTGCCAACTTGAGTTGGCAACAAACTGAAAACAAAAAAATAGTTCTTTGCTAAAAGGCTTGTTGCAATATGATTTTAGCTACAAAATCCAAAATAATTACGTTGTCATACCACATCCAAGTAAAATATTGTTGCATATTGGTTGCTATTTTTGGCGCATTTGTTGCCAACTCTAGTAACGAGTTATGAATGATTGTTGCTATATATCGCAACAAATTATTAATATTTTGTTGCCAGAAATTAGCGAAAAAGTCTTATCATTGGTTGCTAAAAATAGAAACAAACTATTAATCGTTTTTAATCGTTACAATTTTTTTTTTTTTGCTAATTAAGTAAATTTCATTGCTCATCAACAATTTTACACCAAACCTTAACTAAGCTAACAAACCAACTAGGTTGGACCCTTAACAAGGAGAAGGAACCAACTACAATACCATTTAGCTAATAGCCAAGCCTAGTTTAGACACTACTAAACCATATATAATCCTTCTTACTAATCTTCTTAGGCAATACTAAACTTATTCTACTTCTGACCAAGCTTTCATCTAACTTATACTACTACTAATACTAGGAATACAATTATTCCAATAGCTATTATTCCTACAGTGCCATACACCATATACTACAACAGCTAGACCAACATCCTTAACTTATTTCTTGAACTTCGAGTGATTAGATATTCTCACCACCTCATGAGAACTTGTAAACATGTAGCTGAACTGCTCATACCCATCCAAATCTGGATTGCTTCCAAACATTCCTTGCTGTACTTACACTGGAAGAATTAGTGTACATGTGATTCAGCATCTGCAGCACATATTAAACATTAATCAAAGTTGCTAATTCCAATATCCTTGCCAGTCTTTCTGTTATTTGGAGTTTCCCTTGTACAACCAGCCATAAAATAAATCTATGCTTAGGCACATTTAGTCTGTTCCATACAATTGTATCCCATGTCACATGCTCTTTTTTCTCTTTGAGCTTATCATAAACTGCCTGAATTGAGTATAAATTCATTGTACTAAATTCAATTTCAGTGAAAAAATTCTTCAACTGCTCCTTCAGTCTACATATACTCTTCCAATACCAACTCACCCATGCCTTAGGAGTGTAGCTCCACCAGTTTTCACTTTTGATGTATACGACATGTACCCACCTAATCCAAACATTATCTGGTTTGGAGGATATTGCCCACACATACTTATCAAGACAAGCCACATTCCAACTGATCACCTATCTAAATCCTAATCCACCACATGTTTTACTCCAGCACAATTGTTCCCATGCTACAGCCCATGGTTTTTGTGAAAAGGCTTGATTGCTCCATAAGATTGCTCTGCATATTTTCATCACTTCATGAAGAACACTTCTAGGTATTATGAATACCTGAGCCCAATATCTATGCAAGCTGAGTAACACAATATTGATAAGTTGTGTTTTAGCACTATGTGACAGGTTTCTAGTGCTCCAAACCCTTATCCTTGCAGCCATTTTCTCCACAATCATCTCACATTGAGCTTTTGAGATCTTCTTAGAGCAAATTGGAACCCCCAAGTATTTGAATGGAAATTTGCTCTTCATGAATCGTAGCTTCAAATATTCTTTGTGACTCCTCTTCATTCATACCACATGAGTATACATTAAACTTACTTACATTAGCTTTCAAACATGAAGTGTCAGAAAACAATTTGAAAGCCTTCAACATCAAGTAGACTGAAGCAAACTCACCCTTACAACACATTATAAGATCATCTGCAAAGCACATATGTGTCAATTTCACTTCTTTACATCAGGGATGAAAGTGAAACTACTCCAATTCACTCATTTTGAACAATATCTTGAGAGATACTCCATGCAAACCACAAATAGCAAGGGAGACATAGGGTCTCCTTGCCTCAATTCCCTAGCAGACTTGAAGTAACCCTCCATATTTCCATTTAGCAAGAGAGAAAACATAGGAGTTGACACGCATTTCATAACTAAGCTAACAAAATGCTCAGGGAATGCAGTTGCTTTAACATTTCTTGCAAAAAGGCCCAGTCAATAGTGTCATAGGCCCTTTGAAGGTCTATCTTCATTAAGCACCCTGGACTCACTTTTTACCTGCCATACTGCTTCACCATGTCTTGAATGACCATGATATTACGTACAATGAACCTTCCATGAACAAAGCCTCCCTGATTCTCCACTATTATATCCGGTAACACTTTCCTAAGTCTCCCACATAAGACCTCTGCTATACACTTGTATAGTGTATTACAACAAGAAATAGGCCTACATTCAGTTTCATTACTAGGACACCTAGTTTTAGGTATCAAAGTAATGGATGTATTGTTTAAGTCCCTCAATAGTTGCCCACTCTGCAGTGTATCCAATACAACCTCCACAATATCTGCACCTATAATATTCCATGCATCTCTATAACAAAAGGATCCAAATCCATCAGGACTTGGGGCTTTGCTCCCTGGAATAGAGAACAAAGCTTTCTTAATTTCTCCAACTGTATATGTAGCGTTAAGAATCGCAAGATTTTCTTTAGTTAACATGGGACCTGCTTGTATTATCTATGGCAAAACATGAGGTCTCAGCACTACATTATTGCCTAACAAATTCTTATAATATAATAAAAAAGCTCCCGAGACATCCTCTAGTTTATCATGCCAAATTCCAAATTCATCATTTATATTGAATACCTGATTCTGAAGCTTCCTAGCCTTGATACTCTGATGAAACAACCTGGTATTCTCATCACCATATCTCAGCCAATACATTTTGGCCTTGTCACTCAAAAAAGCAATATAATTAAGTTGCATGTTTCACTTAGTATTCTTGTATGGCTGCTAGTTCGGCTACTGCTAAAACAGTGTCACCAGGCTATAAGTGCATCTGTTGTTGAGCATCTATCATTTGCTTGTGTGCCTTTACATCTGCTGCTTGTAAGTAAGAGAATCCTACTTTATTCAATTCTTTTAAGGCATATTTTACTTTCTTCAATTTTTGTATTACTTTAAACATTTTTTAACCTTGAATACGCTCAGACCATGCTTGCCTGACAATATCGCCAAATTGTGATACTCTTTTCCACATGGTGAAGTACCTAAAGGGCTTTTTACCACCAGTAATATGCCAGGAAATACAGTGAGTAATGCAGGGGAGTGATCAAACTCCCCCTCGCATTGAAAATTCACTTCTACAGAGCTGAATACATCATGCCAACTTGGATTTGCCAACATTATATCAAGTTTGGAAAAGACTCTTGCATCTCCTTGTTGCTTGTTGTTCCACGTAAAAAAGTTACCTGAAGACTAGATATATGTGACATTGCAATAAGTCATACATTCTCTAATGTCTTTTATTTCAGCTTCTCTTACTAATGATCCCACTCTTTCATCTGTATTCATCACATTATTGAAATCTGCACACAACAACCATGGTTTAGAGGTTGCTATTTTCCTCAAATCAATCCATAATTCTTCCTTCCTGGCTATTTCATTGAAGGCATATATAAATGTACAATAGAAACCAGTAGCACCACTCATTGGTTGAATGAAGCAGTGGATCAACTGTCTTATACCATGATCACTTTCACTGTAAAACACCATAACTTCCATGCTAAAATTATCCTTCCATTGTTATGATAACATGCGTTTGATGTAAAACACCAACCCATAAACATTTTTTGGTAAAGACATCCTAAATTAGGAGTTTTTACCTTTGTTTCCAAGAGGGCAACAATGCCAACTGAGAACCTATGAATATACTCCTTCACATCCCTCTGTTTCTTGGCATCATTCACCCCTCGGACATTCCAGCATATGAGCCTATCCATTTGTAATAGGGAAAGCTCTCTCTCGGCCTTTCAGTTCTCATTTCACCTTCATTACCCTGAGCTGTTTGTGCTCTCACCTCAATGTCATCATCAGCTTCCTGAAGTAAAGTTTGGAAAGAATTACCAATACTTGGTGGCTTAGCATTGTTAATTCTAACCTTAATAGGCTTGAGAGCTCTCTGAAATCCATCTGGATCCACTGGTGTGTCTTTAATCAATATATCAGTTTGAATAGGATCATTTTATTCATCTACAGTTTCTACTTCAACAGTGTGCTGAACTTTCTCCACAGACTGTTGCACTCTTTTTGGAACCCATATCTTCCAAGCCTTCTGAGTCCTACAATCCTTCCCTTCATGCCCAAAATTACCATATGCTTCACACTTGTTAGGTCTCCATTCATACTCTACATTCACTTGAATCTTATCACCGTGTTCATTAATGAAATTAATATGCTCCGAAAATTGTTGTTCAATATTCATTTCCACTAAGACTCTAGCAAACTGAATCTTATCTTAATTTCTAGTTGCATCATCTCTTTTAATGGGATCCCCTATTTGAGCAGCAATTTAGTGTAATGATTTTTCTCCCCAATATTTCAGTGGTAGCTTCAATTGCACCCATACTGGAATGGTTTTCACTTCATCATTCTCGAAATCCATATTATGAGTCCAGGGTTTCATGATCAAGGGTTTCTTATCAAAGAAGAAATGCCTATTTAACACTTTGTCTCGAAAATCCATGGCTGAAAATCTCACCAAATAGATTCCTCTCTTAATCAAACCAACCTTATCCGCCTTATATGACTTTCAAATCCTTATGAAAAAACCTTCCATCACTTGTATCGGAGGGTTTGCCCCCAATACATAACAAATGATCGATGAATTCCACTATTGAATCTCATCTTTTATATCCTCCAATTCAATCCTAACAATATCCTCACCATTGTGAGATTTTCCTGCATCTATTTCATTGTCTACTATGTGTTCAACATTTTGCACAACCAACTCTTCAGTATTCACATGACGAAGTATGGGAATGGAATGCCTACCTCCATCAGATGTTGCAGGACTCTGATGATGCGATTCTACACTCCGGTGAAAAGATTGAAGCCATTCATTGAATGTATACCTCACATCAGATTGTTGTTGTAACTGTTCTATTGATGATTTTGGTGTAAGCACCTCACCAATACCTAACCCAAAATCGATTGCCTCCACTCCTAGGATCTCATTCATCGATCGAGTTCTTAATTAATGCCTGAGAATCAGACAATGGTCCCCGAGCTTTTTCCTTCTGTTTGCCTCAGCTACTACCTTGAGATTTTGCGACCATTTTCCTTGCCATGGCCATGGTGCACATTAAGCTAACATGCACCAAGAGAAAACTAGGAGAGAATTTTTACATACTTACACTTTAACTAATGCATGTGCTATTTATATAACATAGGTTAACCTTATGTTTTTTTCGTTCATTGTTTGATAATATGAGAAATACGTTTGGCAAACCAGTAAAGAGGAGGTGAGTCAGTCCATTTACAAGTCCGAATGATGTTCCACACTAATAGCATTGATAATAGTATGTGAACCTTCTTTAGTTTATATGGTGGTACTTTGGCTCATCTTTCTTCGATATGGGACGCAATATAAATTTGATGTTATGGCAGCGACAAACAATAAAATATATTGTTTTCAACGACAACAAATCAAATATCTGTTTCCATATTTGTTTTTATATGGCAACAAATTGAAAATATTATGTCATCTGTCATCAAGTAATAAAATTAATTGTTTCTAATGTCAAGAAATGAAATATTGTTTGTCGTAGTGTGTTTCTAAATGGCAACAAATCGGAAATATGATGCAATCTAGTAACAAATAGTAAAATTATTGCTCTTAATGTCAACCAAATCAAATATTGGTTGTCATAATTTGTTGCTAAATGACAACAAATCGCAAATATGATGTCACCTATCAATAAATAGTAAAATTACTTGTTTCTAATGACAACAAATCAAAGTGTTGTCGTAGTTTATTGTTAAATGGCAACAAATTGAAAATATGTTGTCTAGCAATTCAATTTGTTGCCATCTAACAACAAATAGTAAAACAACTAGTTTCCAATAGCAAAAAAATCAAAAATATGTCGCCTTTATTTGTTGGAAAATCAAAGTAAAAAATGTCACTTTATAATAGGCAACCGAAAAATAATCTATGTTGCTATCTATCAACAATTCAAAAATTCGTTGCCGAAATTTATTTCTATAATGCTTTTCTTTTTGCAATTATATAAGTAATCATTTGGTTTGCCCTCGCACAACGCCCCCACCCAGAGGCCCATTAAAATAGTAAGATTTTAGAAAAGCGGAAAAAATATTCCCTATCACATTCTTGCACCTCTCGTATATATATTGTATTCTTTTTTTTCTTCGTTCTCCTTCCTCTTCTTCTTCTAACCACCATGACCACCACCAGCACCATTGTTGTTACTTTGCTGCCCCCACAAGCGCAACCACTTTCCTCCTCTCTTCTTCTCATTCTTCCTCCTCCCCTTTCTTCTCCCTCCTCCTCGCTCCTCCCCCTCCCTTTCTGACTCTTACCTTAAAGAAGCAGTTGCCCCGAGCCGCAGCGCCCCCCCTCCCCCAAACCCAGTACTCCTATAAATTAGAAAATTACTGAAAACTTCAAATTTTAAAACCGCGTAACCCAGGGCCGTTCTTGATCCATTTTTGGTCCGGGGCGAAATTAAAAAATGGCCCCTAATGCATTAGAAATTTGTTGAATGAAATTTTTTATTAAGTTAATCAAAAAGTTAGATCACTACATTCTTATAAAAAATTGAAAATATATATTAAGCATTCACATCTATCTAATCATCTGCAATTTCATTTGGCCCAAATTGTCTACCTTAACTCCACAAGGTTGCCCACTGTTTTTTCGAAGAATTGGCCAAAAGCTCTCTTTTTGTGATTTATCTAACTCATTTTTTTTAATTTCTTTTTATACTAAATTTATATTCTAAATGTAAGAAAAAATATACATAGACAATAACAATATAACACTGTAACAAAAGAAACGATGGCCAAGAAAATTTATAAACTTTTAGAATTTATATCAAAAATTTAAGTTACAACTAAATTAGAATTGCACTCAACGATAAAAATTAATATAAGAACTTAAGAAGCGCAAGAATGTAATGCTTACTTTCTTGTGGCAATAACATATTTTCAGTAACAAGCGAAATTACAGTAAGTGAAAATGAGGAAACAAAAGATTATGGGAGGTAGGAATATTGATGTCTTAGGTGGCAATAGTATTTTGGTATTTGAAGGAAGATTTGGAGTTTGGATGTTTCCCGCATGACTTCATTCCGTTGGCATTTATGAGTTTTTTTTTTTTTTTTTTTTTTTTTTTTTTTATTTTATTTTTTTTGGCAATTGAAGATGGCTAAACAAGATTTTTAAAAGATTGGGCCCTGGTGGGCGACCCGCTTGCCCTGCCCTAGGGCAGGGCCTGACGTAACCCAAAACCCAGGCACCCCTAATTCTCTTCTCTACCCGCTCCTTTCTCTCATCGTCAATAATCACCATTGTCGACGGCGAGCCGCGACCACTTTCCCATTTTTGCCGATTACTTCACTTGAGTCTTCCCAACATTTTCTTCCAAATTTTTTTTCTTTTTCACTGTTCATGGAACCAAGCCAAAATTTCGGTTCCACCACCGGTTCATGCTTAAAAAATTCTTAAATTTTTCATAATTTTGACATAAAAAATGCATAGTACACATAAAAATATGGACAGTGTTTAATAAATAAATGCGGTAAATAACAGGAACCATTTTCTATTAATAAACCTCACTCTTTTATTATTGGAAAAGTAAAAAAACTAATATTTGAAACAATGATTACAACTGATATTTTCTATTAATAAACTAATATTTAAAAATATGCATAGTATCCATCTCACGTGAGTTTTAATGATTACAACTTTCCATTTTTGCCGCGTTCAGTCATCCCCTATTTTTTCTCTCTTGATAACTTCTCTCTCCTCTGATAACTTCACTCTCCTGATAGTGTATTTTTGAAACAATATAGTGTATTTTGAAATGATATAGTGTACTTTAAAATGATATAGTGTATTTTAAAATGATAGTGTTTTGCTGAGTTTTTTGGCATGATAGTGTTGCATGTTATAGTGTATATTCACATGATATAGTGTATTCTGAAATAATATAGTGTCTTTTGACATGATTGTGTTTTGCTGTGTTTTTTGATGCATAATATAGTGTGTATTGACATGATATAGTGTATTTTAAAATGTTATAGTGTAGTTTATTTGTATATTACACAAAATTATCAGAATCGATCGTTATAGTGTTTGATATGATAGTGTATTTTGACATGATATAGTGTGTTTTAAAATGATATAGTGTATGTTTGTTTTAAACAACTGTTTTTGTTAAAATTTTAGAGCGAGAGAATCTTATTGAAGAGAGAGAAAATCGAGCGGATTTTGGACAGCGGGAGTGACTAGTTTGTAGTGGGGCACGTGTACAGGTCTGGTCCACACTATTTTTAATGTGAACCGGGTCCACGCAAGACGGATTGTTGGAAAAGATGTCACTATCCAGCTGTCCATTCCTAGTCCTAGTACATGCGTGGAAGAAGTTGAGCAATCAAGCCAGACTCTTCTGCTGGATTTAAACTGAAGTAAACCTGGAATGACATCTATTCATTCTTGGCAGTTCAGACTTCATGAATTTGACATTGGTGCAATCTAGTTTGGTAAGATGTATAATATTAAGTTCTGACCATATTATATGCTCAGTTTAGGATAAACAAACTTACTTGCTTGATCATTAAAGCGGAAAGTTAGCTGAATCATCAATCCATTCAAATTATTGAATTACGCCCAGCTGTTAAAAAGCTCTCACGAACAACTAATAAATGAATTACTAGTATCTTGTTTGAAGTGCATGCACGAAAGCAGCTAACAATACAAACATTGCATATCCGACCAAATTTTTAACACTTACTGTTATTGATCACACTTCTTAAATTAAACTCGATCATGATAAAAGATTACCTTTTGAACATAACTTTGGCAGAATCAGATTGGAAGTTCAAAGTTCATTTATTTTTATAGTGGTTTCACTTTGGCAGCACACAAATTTGAAAATGATATCTTTCATTATCTATTATATATTTTAAATTTCGATTTTTAAAAATATACATTGAGAAAAATCCTATTATGATATCCATATATAATACCATTTGTTTTTTATAAATATTTACATAATAAATCTCAAATAAGATTTTGAATTATTTTGTAAGAATTCCATGTTAGCGGGTACCCTTCTGATAATGATCCCAAACGATTTTTTATATATTTCACATGTTACACTTTGCTTGTTTTTTAAGGCCAAAACTATCATTCCTCCAATTCCTCCCGCTCCTTTGCATCAACTAGGCTACCCCAACGAATAATTGCAGCATGATATATGGCTTTGTTTTTTGGGAAATTCTCATTGATAACCTTGTACTTTTGGCTTATGATCTTTGGTAAACAAAGACCAAACCTTATAAACTTTATCCAATGGTAAGTTGATCATATTTCATAGCATATGTCGAGCACTCTCCAATGGCATAAAAATTACATTATTTTGATTTATATCAAAAGTTTTACTGAATTTACATAGTATAATATTAATTAGGAATATTTGTCAAAATAGAATTTTTATATACCACCTTTTGCGAGAAACAACCTTTTATAATTTTTCTGGCAACATAAGACATTAATTTTTTTTACAAGATACAACCTTACCCTATATTCAGACGTTGACCCACTGACTTTCGAGCTTTATCTTATCGCTTTTATAGTCGATGCAACATGTGTGCCAGGTTTTTCCTTTTCCCACCCTTTCCCCTCCACTTTCTCCTTAATATAATGTAAAAACCGGATGTAGGTGTAGAGCACATGGGAGATTTAAGTGGGACAACACCAAGAACCGGTGGATCAATGCCCGAAAATCCGGTAAGGTTGTTTCTCGCAAAAAAGTAAAATTTTTAAGATGTTAAATTTCCAGAAAAATTATAAAAAAGGTTGTTTCTAGCAAAAAGATGACGTATATATAAAAGGTATGTTCTACAAATTTTCCTATTCATTATTCACAATCAAACTAAACTTTCCTTTATCTAATATATACTCCATTCGTTTCTTTTTAATCTACACACTTTCCTTTTTGGTCTGTTTCTTTTTAATCTACACACTGTTGTTTTTTCTATTTTTGGTAACATGTCACATCTACTTTCTCCTCGTTTTCCACCCATGTCATTCACTTTTTAATATTTTAACCCACTTTTTAGTTTCTCTCTCTCACTTTTCAGTTTCTCTCTCCATCTTTTCAGTTTATCTCTCATACTTTTGCACTTCCTCCTTGATTCTCCACCAAAGTGAAGTGAGTAAATTAAAAAGAAACGGAGGGAGTATATGTTTTTTAATCTTTATATGACTCTTTTATTCATAAATCATTAACGATAATTATGACGTGGCAAGCTTAGGTGACGCTCCCTATTGTCTCCACAAGTTATAATCCTCAAATAGTATGTGCACTTTAGTCTCTAAATGTTGGAGTATTGCGTTTGTTATAATATCTTCTTTATCATACGCTCTTGTGACCGGGTCAAAAATAATGGATAAATAATACGTTATTATTATGATAATTTACTCATATGCCTATTGTAATTCATATTTCTCATAATATTGTATTCCTATGTTTGTTCTAATTTCTTTATCACTATCCTCCTATGCACGAGTTATATGTAACGAATAATTGATACTTTTATGTTACTGTTCATCTGAAAATGTATATTATTATATGTGGTATATTTTCTTATTTCAAAATATATTTTGAGTACTCTCCAATGCGGTAGAAAAAAATGAACTTCCGCTCATATGTACAAAATTGTATAAACTGAACTACTATTATTTGCTATGAATAATACGAGCTTTACTCAACATTGTGCAAAACAAAATGAGACTCACAAAACAACATATATAATCTTTGATATTATACTGCTGGAATACTTTTGAAATATATTATGTTTAAACTTTATTATTACTATATATATATATGGAATATTATGTCATCAGTGAGCCCCATAAAATTTTGCACAAATAATAATACAGTTCAAATATTCATAATTCATTCATATTATCTTGCGTTCATAATATTTGTAGTAAATTTTCCTATATGAGCTTATCTCTATTATATAAGCCAAGGAGGATCTATGGCGTCCCCTCTGAAATGAATTATGTACCCCTATATATATATAAAGAAACCGATTCAAGATTTCCCATTCATTTCATTATTTACAATTATGCATAATAAGGAAAGTTCAAATTGCAAAAAAAAAAAAAAAAAAAAATTACTTAAAAATATGCGTAAAAAGAGAAACTAATTGGAGAATAAATTAGCATAACAAAGCAAATTTTAGATAATTATAAAGCGAAAAATACAAAGTTTATTTTACCTATATATTCAATAACAATTTCAAGAACATAAGTTGAAAAGTCATAAAGTTATCGAGAAAAATAAGATTATAATCGCATCGATCTTTTTATTTTTCGATTTCATAATTGTCGTAGGTCAAAATGTTATTCGGGTGAAATACTTAAACTTGACAACAACAACAACAAAAAAGTAAGCATAGACGAAGTTCTCTTATTTTTCATTTTTGATCTTATGTTTTGTAAAACTAAATTGTAAGTACGAAGTACAAGTTTCTGTTCGCTCAGAAAAAAGTTGTAAATAAAATAAACTAATATTAGTCTTGTTGATTGTTCCTAATATTAGTATTTATGCTATTAAGTCGCCGCATTCATCGCGTGTATATGTGGCTAGTAAATTGAATAATAAAGGCACCAGTGCACCACTAACCTCACTATGAACTCTCCAACCCGTGATACGGCCCACCTCAATTATAAGTTCAGCACAAACTCTCAAATTAATACACTCAAGTTCCCGTTTGCTATTTAACATTTTGTCCTGAAAACTTGCAAGTCGAGCAAATTGACGAATCATGTGTAAAATGAGACAAAATGGCAAATGCATGATTGCTTCTTTTGAGAGAAGGATGTTTATTTTTCATGATATCGTGGAAGTGAGCACATCACAAATGTATGTGATGTGTCCAATTCAATTATTAACAAGAGATCGAGGAATAACCTGAGTATCTGAGGCAAGTGTACGTACAAAACAACATTCAAATAAATCAGAAGATTGAAGATTGATCAATCAATGAGAAGTCCAATCTATAAAACAATTAGAAAAAGACTAAACCAAATAAAAACGAGTGACACAGCCATAATGATAATATTGCACCAAACTTACATCAATAATTAAGAGATAGATTACTCAAAGTTTCTAAGGTCCTACTACCAAGTGCCGTACTGTGAATCTGTGATGCGTGGATTAAGAATTTTTGTTGATTTTTTCTCCTAGTATACTAGGCACAATATATGAAAATAGCCTAGGTAAAGCTAGGTAACTAATTGAGCAACCAAATTCTCCAAATATCTATTATAGTGCATGTACTTCCAATTTCCAGAGACTGAATTGAATAGATTTCAAACGCCCTTTGCGGTACCCACATGCATGGGTGGCCTTAAAACTCAGAGATATGGTGTATATTTGTACACTGGGTGCAAATAAAAGCCATGCATTGTTGAAATATTATCATTTAAGAATATCAATTATTGTTAAACTATTGCAAAATCGATAAATTACAACTTTTCATCTAACTTTCTATACCATACCAAAACGTAACATCCTATCAAGTTATTTTTGTTGTGATCGTTAATCCTAATATTATGGTAGCCATGGAAGTAGTTGAAACAATTGCAATTAATACCTTCATAGCCTAGATTAATATAAAAACACAATTTCTCAAGATTTTTCACTGATAAAATAATGGTGCCCTAAGATTAATTATGATGCTTTACATATTGTTGAGCAAATTTATTACTACATTGATAACCATTGGCCATTCGAGTTAAGGTCGAGTCTTCAAATTGATTTTTTTTTGTTTTATCAATATATACTAGATTAGACGTAATTTAATGTTGATAATTACATATTGAAACAAGAAAGGAACATTAACCGTTTCCTCTCCTCTCTCCCTCTCCCTCTTCAATTCTCTTTCTAGGGTTTTTAATTTTCTTGGCCTCCTTGGCCGGAAATAGTCTAATTTCTTTCGAAGTTAGACTATTTCCGACCCTTTTCCTTAGATTTTAGTGTTTTTTTAGTGTTACTATCTTCTTTATTGCTTTCTTTCTTCTGTTTAGTTCTCTCCATCTGTGAGAGTTTTTGTCCCCATTTTTGGTGGTTGTTTCTCATCTTTGTATGAGTTTTCTTATTTTCATGGTGTCAATAATTTGGAAGATGGTCTGGATCCATAAGGGTTTAGGTTTTTTCAGCAATTCGTCATTGGGAAAAATTATATCACAGAATCAGATTGTGAAGGTCTCTACTTGGAAAGATGCAAAGACATCGAAGTACACTGCTCGCGTCAAGCTTGAAGCGGTGGAGTTGGAGCTGTGCTCGAGTATGCTTAAAATTAATTGGTTCCATTGTGAAAATTGTTGCAATTTGCTAAATCTGTAATTTTCAGATCTTAATTATCATTGTATGTGCGTATGACTTATTATTAATGATATATTTTCTTCCCGTCAAAAAAAAAAAAAAAAATAAGGCGTAATTTAATGTTGATTTGAAATTGAAGTCTTTGTTGCCTTATAAAATTTTCATTAATTCAAATAAGAATATGATTTTTTTTTTTTTAGAATAAGTGGATCTATTGGTTAATGAAATTAGGATGTGTTTACTTAACTATTTAATATGCATGATTCATAAGCACAAGTTTGGTTGAATGTTAGAGAAGCATTGACATTCGAATCAAGAGATATTATTGGTTATACACATAGGGCATATCTTTTAGGCCGAGCATTAAATTTTGATTGAATAAGAGTGTCTTTACATAAGTTCATGCTGATGGGACTACTAAATTGTGGAGTATCTATTAATAATCTACACAATTAGCTAATTTAGCATACTCCTTAGAAAAAGAGTTCTATTTTACTTAATTATCATACAAATTTATAACATTATTTAGTTTATAATATTTGCAAGTTAATCATAGAGCAATCTTATATCAACTGAATTAGCTTTAACTTGCCTTACGACACTATTGTAAGGGTTAGTTAGTTATTGACTTCTAGGGAAAAAAGTAAAACAAGATATAGGATATCTCCAAAAAAGTATGTTTTGCAAGATAATTGAAAATCACGCGATCGTACGAGAGTTACCCTTTTATACGTTTGATCATCTTAAGGGAATCTTAAAACAGTTTAACAACGTTAAGAACAATGAAGTTAACTTATGTAAAAGATAACATGGTCAACGATAAATTAGATTGCGTTAGTTAAAAGTTTCGGTAATTCTTCAAAAAGACTGTCTTACATTAAGCTTAACGTAAGACCATCACAATTCCCCCTCAATTTATATTTTTTCTCTCTTTTGCCAACCCTCATTTCTCTCTCATATGCTCCTCTCTTCTACCAACTCCAATTTCTCTCTCCTCTACCCCTTCCGTTTTTCTCTCCTCCGCACTACCATTTTCCTCTCCTTCACTTAACTTTCATTTCTCTCTCGTGCTGTTGTATTATATAATCAGATCTGGAACCTAAAGCCCACTTTTCTTTTTTCTTTTTCCTCACTTTTTCTTTGAGCTAAAACATCAAAATCGTCCACATTTGTTGGAGTAGTTTTAGCTCAACTGTTACTAAATTTGTGTGAAACTGAGCTAAGTAGGACAAAATCAGATTTAGATGCTGTCTTTTTCGAACATTTGAAATTTGCCACTAATTAACGTCCTTTTTCGCGTCATAATATATGTTTTGGGTAAGTAGTTATGGTTTTCTGGTAATTAGTTATGGTTTCCAAGTAAATAGTTATAGTTGTGGGTAAATAGTCATATTTGTAAGGCTAATAGTTATGGCTTTTAGTTATTAGTAATTGTTTACTTGTTATTTGTTATAGTTTTCATGTTATTATTGATAATTTTCGAGATAAAATATGGTCTTGGATGGATACTAAATAGTTATGGTTTGCTTGTTATTTGTTGTGGTTTTCGGGTAAATAGTTTTTTTTTTTTTGGATTGTTAGTTATAGGTTTAGATAAAAAAAATTATTGTTTTGGGTTATGATTATGGTGGTTTTGGATTGATAATTATGGTTTATTGGTTAATAGTTATGAGTTTTGGTTTATTAGTTAACATATTTTCATTCAAAGTTATTCTGTAAATGTAGTTGCATATTTTTTGCAATTAGTTAACCTTTTTTATGGTTTAGTTAAATTTACTTCTAGACCATAATCAAACGCATGTGAATCATCACGTCTCATGTTAGTCTTAACGTGAGATGGTCTCTTTAGAGACTTTAAAAGTTTTTAATGATTGCATTATCTTTTCAGGAGCCTCTAATAGAGAAGTAGATGTTGTGAAGGATGTTTTAGCTTCTTATGAGCATGCTTCCGGGCAAAAAGTGAATTTTGACAAAACTGAGGTGTCTTTTAGTGCTGGTGTAGTGAGGGAGCGAAGGAGAAGCTTAGCGGAAAGGTTAGGAGTAAGGATGGTTGAGAGTCATGGGAAATACTTAGGACTTCCCACTATAGTGGAGCGTTCTAAGAAAGTGATAACAAAAGGTGTTAAGGAGAAGTTGTGGAAGAAGTTACAAGGGTGGAAGGGGATGATTCTTTCTAAGGCGGGTAGGGAAATCTTGATAAAGGCTATAGCCCAATCTATCCCTACCTATGTGATGAGTGTGTTTAAGATTCCATCTTCCTTTTGTGATGAGTTACGCTCCCTTGTATCTCAATTTTGGTGGGGGCAAAAGAATGGTGAAAGAAAAATTCATTGGGTGGCTTGGAGGAAGTTGTGTAGAGCAAAACGAGATGGAGGGTTGGGTTTTAGGGACTTTAAGCTCTTCAATTGGGCGCTTCTTGGGAAACAAGCTTGGAGGTTAATGACGGAGGGAGATTCTCTTCTTCATTCTATTTTCAAAGCTAAGTATTTCCCGACATCTTCCTTTATGGAGTCGAATCTTGGGCATCATCCTAGCTACACTTGGAGGGGAATTTGGGAAGCAAAATGGGTGGTTCGTCGTGATTTATGTTGGAGAATTGGGGATGGTGAGAAAGTGAGAGTGTGGAAGGATCCTTGGATTCCTAATACGCAAACAAGGAAAGTCATTTCTCCTATGGGCGAGTTCAATGAAGATCTCGATGTTGGTTCCCCTATTAGTCCAATTACAAGACAATGGAATCAATCCTTGGTGGCAAGTATTTTCCTCCATTTTGAGCAACAACGAATTCTTAGCATCCCTTTGAGCAACGAACCCCCGAAGACTCGATTTTTTGGGCGCTGGAGAAGAATGGAAGGTATTCGGTTAAGTCCGCATATAGAGCCATTTTTCAAGATACACAGGTTGATGCTTCTCCCTCAACATGTCATATTCGTGCCTTGTGGAATAAATTGTGGAATTCAGCGCTGCTGCCCTGAGTGAAACTATGGGCGTGGCGTGCGTGCAACCATGCGCTTCCTACGAAGGCTGGGCTGTGCGTGCGGATTGCGAGCGTTGCCTCGGTTTGTGGGGTGTGCGGTGAGGAGGAGGAGACAGAAATCCATGCTTTGAAGGAGTGTAAACTAGCGCGAGCTGTGTGGCAAGCGAGTGATGTGGGGAGATTGGTTGAGCGGAGGTTTACGTCCTTTTGCGAGTGGTGGGAGTGGGTTAGCAAGGAAGTGGAAGAGGAGGAGTGGGAGTTGTTTATCACTATGGCTTGGGCAGTTTGGGGAGCTCGGAACAAGTGGATGATGGCTGGGGAGGTCGAAGAAATAGGGGAGGTGTGCGGGTATGCGAGGAGAATTTGGATTGAGGCTAGAGAGGCGACAGCTAGTCCTGGTAAGATCGTGAAGACTGGAGGAAGTGCAGCCACGTCTCGGCCCTGCTGGGAGTGTCCGAATGAGGGGTGGGTTAAGGTAAACGTTGATGCAGGAGTGAAGGAAGGTAGGGGCACGGGGCTGGGTATTGTGTGTCGAGACAACAATGGTGATGTGCTGGCGTGTGGTTCGAAGGTGTTGGGGCATGAGAATGAGGCTATGTTGGCGGAAGCTTTGGCAATCCGTTGGGGGATGAAGATGGCTCGGCGTTGGGGTTTCTCTAAGCTCGTAGTGGAGAATGATAATGAAACGGTTGTTACTGCATTACAGAAGAAGGAGAAGGGATCGAGCATTTTGTTCTTAATTGTAGAATACATTTTATCTTTAGCTAGTAGTTTTGATTGTGTGTTATGGTCGTTCGTTAAGCGTAGTTGTAATAACGTTTCCCATAACCTAGCTCATCCTACCACTATGGAGGAGGGATCGGAGAAAGTGTTTGGGTTAGTGATGCTCGTTCTGATTTAATGCAGTAAGCTCCCCTCTGTTGGGTTCTATTAAAAAAAAAAAAAAGTTTTTAATTATAGTTTAATTCGAGCGATTTAGCATCTTTATTCAATGATACGTGCCGCGGGAGTAATTAATGAGTTTGTTGCGGAAGCACCTGAGACTGATAGTAATGCGTAATATAATTGCTTACTATAGTTGGAAATGCCCACCAACTTACTAATGATATATTTAATTAGACGTTCAATTGCGAGTCTACGACTTGCAAACCATAAATTAAGCAAAAACTATATATATCGCTTGTTTGAGTGCTGGAAAACCATGATATTATTTTCTGCTAGCATTGCAAGAGATTAATTATTTAACTCCTTCGAAGTAAAACTTGAAGTACATAATCACTTCCTTTTATGTTCCACTTCTTTCCCTCCTGGCCTTCTTTATGAAGCGAAATCATTCAAGAAATGATTGAATACTGTCCGTTAATGAAAACATTATATTATCACCAATTCAGTGTTGCACTGAATGGCGATTATGCGAGTCATTTATTAACATTTTCTGTATATAAAATAGGATCAGAGCACGGTGAGTAGGAGTAGAGTCAAACTCGAATTTGGGATTGCTTGACTTGACTCATAACACTTATAATTAAGTTTGAGTCCTCGAACATTTTAGACTTAAAATTTTCGAGATCAACTTAGTTTGATACTGATATATTTAATCTACGAAGATCAAATATAGATGCGGAATACGTGTTTAGCAAGGTGTAACAATGGAGTTTACGAAGTGTTTTAATGGTTATGTTCGAACAATAGTGATGGATAGAACTTAGTTTAGGTTTCCTATAAAGAATTTAATCACCAAGGAATTAAACTAAGGGTTTGAAAGCATAAACAAATTAATCACCAACTTTCAGAAGTAATAAGAATTCTGAATGTACTTGACAAAACAATAATATTAAATTGTGTTAATCGAACTACAACTTAGACTATATAAAAGCAAAACAAACTCCTAACATGCTTAGGACAAGTCCCTAAGTCATATCAACAATCAAACACCTAAAACAAGATAAGTATAAAAGAGTCCTAAAGTGGTCAAAACAAGAAAAACCTATTCCAAGTATGAATAGTAAAAACATGTGAACCGAACAACTCTAACAATAAGATATGAAGAGTCATAATGGAATCCAACTAAGCATGCCAATGCATGCCAATTTCATTCCTAACAAAACTAGCAATGGTTCCCATGCACATCTACGTTGCTACTCCTTCACCAAGGTAAGTAACCATGCACACCAACACCTTTGAGCTAGAAAACCCTAGATATGCATTATACAAACTACTCCACTCCAATTGAGGAACTTTTGGAGCAAGAGCTAATAATTGAGCATCATCTACTCCTAGATCATCCTCCCCTTCTTCAAAAACAATTGTCCTCAATTGAGCATCTTCCTCATCATGCAAATACGGTGCCAAGTCCCCTCTATTAAACGTAGCACTTACCTCATTGTCTCCTGGCAACTCTAACTTGTAGGCATTGTCATTAACCTTACAATGATCTTGAAAGGCCCTTCTGAATGTGGCATGAGCTTATTCTTGCGCATATTAGAAAATCTTTTCTTCCTTAAATGCAACCACACTAGATCACCTTCCTTGAACACATGTTGCTTGCGGTTTTTATTAGCTAACACCTTATACCTTTCATTCACCTTTTCTATTCTTGCACGTACTTGAGCATGAAGCCTCAACATAGCCTCGGCTTTGGCTTTAGCATCAACATGAACATATTCCCCTTTAGAATTAGGAATCAAATCCAATGACAGCCTTGAATTCACACTATAAACAACATCGAATGGAGAATGTTTAGTAGCATATGTAGGTGAACGATTATAAGCAAATTCAGCATGAGATAATTTAACATCCCAATCTTTAGTACTCTTACTAACCAACCCCCTAAGCAAAGCACCGAGAGTTCGATTAGTTACCTCAGTTTGGCCATCAGTTTGAGGATGATGAGAAGTACTAAAGAATAGCTTAGTTCTAAGCAGTTTCCACAATGTTTTCCAAAAGTAGCTCATAAACTTCTTGTCCCTATCACTCACAATAGTCTTTGGAACCCCATGAAGCCTTAGACTACAATACAACAACCTTAGAAGCATCATTAGTCTTGTGACAATGAATGAAATGTGACATCTTGGATAATCGATCTAGAACCACCATTATAGAATTCTTTCCCCTTTGAGTTCTAGGGAGGCCTACTATGAAATCAATAGACACGTCATCCCATGGGAACTCCGGAACTGGCAGAGGTGTATAAATGCCATGATGAAACGCACTCTTTGCCTTTTGACAACTTGCACACCTAGCAAATACCCCTTGCACATCACTTTGCATCTTCGGCCAATGGAAATGCTCTTGTAACATAGCTAAGGTCTTGTTCATCCCAAAATGTCCAGTATTGCCCCCTCCACGAGCTTCCCTCATAAGCAACTCTCTAATAGAACAAATAGGTATGCACAAACAGTTTCCCTTAAAAAGAAACCTATCTTGCAGCACATAAGATCATATTGCTCCCTTCAAACACCCCTCTATGATAGGTTGGAAATCCACCTCCCCCTTGTAGTACTCCTTGATAAGATCAAACCCAAGTAACCTCGAATTCAACACACCAAGAAGAGTGTATCTCCTCGACAAAGCATCTGCCACAATATTATGTTTACCCTCTATGTATTTAGAAGAGAATTGAAAAGATTGTAAGAACTCCACCCACTTAGCATGGCGTGGATTTAGCTTTTGTTGCCCATGAATGCGCTTCAACACCTTATGATCTGAGTGTAGAATGAAATGACTAGGCCTCAAATAATGACTCCAATGATCCAAAGCCCTCACAATTACATAGAACTCTTTATCATAAGTCGAGTAGTTCAACCTAGCTCTCACTAAAGTAAGCAATGGGACGCTTCCTTTGTACCAACACAGCACCTATCCCCACTCCACTAGCATCACATTCAACCTCAAAAGGTTGTGAAAAATCTGGCAATGCAGGGCCAAGATAGGTGTAGCACTAAGTAATTTTTTCACAGCTTCGAAGGCCCCTTGAGCTACTTCACACTACTCAAACTTTCCTCTCGTGATGTACTTGATCATAGGAGAAACAACACTACTAATATTCTTAACAAACCTCCTATAAAACGAGGCTGACCCATTAAAAGCACGCACCTCAGTCACATTGGTTGGAATGGGCCAAGTCTTGATAGCTTGTACCTTGGAAGGATCCACGGACACCCCATCTTTTGATACTATGTAGCCTAGAAAAGTCACTTTAAGCACGAGAATCGAGCACTTCTCCAACTTGCCATAGAGCTTCTTCGCTCTTAACACCCGAAACACAACCCTCAAGTGTTGTAAGTGATCCTCCACACTCCTACTACAAACCAATATGTCATCTAAATACTCCACCACAATCTTACCAATGAATGACTTCAACATCTCATTCATTAGTCTCATAAAAGTAGTCGGTGCATTAGTTAACCCAAATGGCATCACAAGCCACTCATATAACCCTAACTTATTTTTAAATGTTGTTTTCCACTCATTTCCCTCCCTCATTCTTATTTGATGATACCCACTTCAAAGGTCAATTTTGGAAAACACAACTGAACCATGTAACTCATCAAGCATATCATCCAATCTTGGAATTAGAAATTTGTATTTTATGGTGATGTTATTCACGGCTCTTGAACCAATACATATACGCCAAGTTCCATCTTTCTTTGGAACCAAGAGTGTTCGGACAACACAATGACTCATACTCTCCCTTACATACCCACTCTCCATCAATCCTTCTATTTGGCATTGCAAGTCTTTTGTTTCTTGTGGATTGCACCTATAAGCAGCTTTATTTGGTAATGAGGCTCCTGGAACAAGGTCTATTTGATGTTCAATCCCTCGAATAGGTGACAAACCAGGTGGTAAGTCTTCGGGAAATACATTCCTAAACTCCTCTAAAACCTCCTCTAACTCCTTAGGTGAAACCATAGGCTCTTCCCTCTCCTTGACAACATTAGAGAGCAAAAGAGAAGCCCTCCCCATCTTGTTAAATTCCTCATCAAACTGATTCTCATCTAGGAACAAGCTTTGATTAGGTTTAGAAGTGTTTGTGAGAGGTTTTAGTGTTGTTCTCTTCTTCCCTATGGTTGCTATGTATACATTAACTCTCCCATCAAACTTGATATATATATCAAATTTCCAAGGTCTGCCCAATAATATGTGACAAGCATCCATACTACAAACATCACATAGAACTTCATATTGAAATTTTCCAATAGAAAATGATATAAGGGCTTGTTTTGTTACCTTAATGTCGCTTCCATAACCAGTGTAGCTTGTAGGGTTTTAGATGTGGTGTAGTTGGCCACTTCATCTTGTCAATTAGTGTTGTAGAGACCACGTTTACACAACTTCCTGTATCAATGATTAGATCACACAAACGATCTTTAACCAAGCACCTAGATAGTGAGAAAAATTCTCTCCCTTTGAGTTTCAAGAGGAACCATTTTAGTATGAAGAGCCTTCCTAAGAATGAGTTGCTTCCCCTCCATCATAGGTTCCTCCTCCAAATCTGCTACATAGGCTTCATCTTCCCTTTCACTTTCCTCCCCTTCTTCATTCTCCACCTCCTTCTTCGAATACTCCTCTTCAATCTCTTGTACATCTCTCAAAGTCATCACCGTATTACTTGGACAATCCTTAATGACATCATAACCCTTGCACTTGAAACAAATTTGTTTATCCTCTCCAGCAAGAGGACCACTAGGTTTATTCTCATCTTTCTTGAATTTGTCGAATTTAGGTGTAAATTAAGTGGTGGAACTACCTCCTTTCTCGTCATAGGTTTTAGGTTAGGTTTTGGTGTAGGGTTTAGCACTCACGACTTTCTTGACTTTAGCATTTTTTTCTACCTTCATTGCCACTTTACATATCTCCTCAAAAGACCAATAAGGTTGGATGTCAACCTTCTTAGCCATGCTCCTCTCTAATCCAGTTATGAATCTAGCAATCTTGTGCTCAGTTCTCTCCTCCATATCACACATCATCGTGAGCTTCTCAAATTCTATGATATACTCCTCTACTGTAAAGGAGTTTTGCTTCAAAGATTGAAGCTTTCGGTACATGTCTTGCACAAAGTCACTCGACAATAACCTATTCTTCAAATGCACCTTTAATGCCTCCCATGATTCTAACTTTGTCTTACCTAATCTTCTCCTCTTGCCTTTGAGGTTTTCGTACCACATACTAGCTACCTTGAATCTCTTTCGGTCATCAAAGTCCTTGTAATCAAAAACTTGTTCAATCCTTTGCATCCATGGGTTTCATGGAATCATCATACTCCGGCAAGTCCAACCTCAATCCCTTTTTATCAATCCTTGCCCCTTGGTTTCGTGGCCTTTGTGGCCCTCGTTCTTCCTCCTCTTCACCAGACTTCGAGTGATTTGCTGACCTTTCACTCCTAACAGGACGAGGAGTCCTTTGTCGATGCTCCAAGAGTTGTACTCTTCTATCGAGCCTTTGCCGCCACTCCTCGATCTCTTTATCCCTCCTCAAGTTGTTGGCTTGCTCCAACGTGAGTCCTCTAGGGATCCTAACACCTCCCTCCTCCTCCTGGCATGGAGACTCGTCCCCCATGATGCAACAACCAACTAGCAAGTCGGTTACAACCTAACAGAACTAGGCTTGCTCCTCGCTACTACCTGTGGTTGTTAGATTCTTAATGAATCTTATGGATGTTGGATGTTTTTTCTTCAGTCAAACAATCCTCAACGTGAAGACCTTTTATAGAACTTTGCAAAATTTTCGGAATCTTGAAGAAAATATTCGTTCTTGGATCGTTTCTTGGTGTTCTTCTCTTTCGGCCAAAAACAAACGCTCACAAGGATGAAGATGGATAAATGGTTGTGTATGAATTTTGGATGGTTATGGCTGGATGTTTACGCAAGCTCTGATACCAAAATGATATATTTAATCTACGAAGATCAAATATAGATGCGGAATACCTGTTTAGCAAGGTGTAACAATGGAGTTTACGAAGTGTTTTAATGGTTATGTTCGAACAATAGTGATGTATATAACTTAGTTTAGGTTTTCTATAAAGAATTTAATCACCAAGGAATTAAACTAAGGGTTTGAAAGAATAAAGAAATTAATCACCAACTTTTAGAAGTATTAGGAATACTCAATGTACTCGACAAAACAATAATATTAAACTGTGTTATTCGAACTACAACTTAGACTATATATAAGCAAAATAAACTCCTAACATGCTTAGGACAAGTCCCTAAGTCATATCAACAATCAAACACCTTAAACAAGATAAGTATAAAAGAGTTATAAAGTGCTCAAAACAAGAAAAACCTATTCCAAGTAGGAATAGTAAAAACATGTGAGCCGAACAACTCGAACAATAAGATATGAAGAGTCCTAATGGAACTCAACTAAGCATGCCAATGCATGCCAATTCCATTCCTAACAAAACTAGGAATGGTTCCCATACACATCTACGTTGCTACTCCTTCACCAAGGTAAGTAACCATGCACACCAACACCTTCGAGCTAACAAACCCTAGATATGCATTATACAAACTACTCCACTCCTATTGAGGACCTTTTGAAGCAAGAGCTAACAATTGAGCATCATCTACTCCTGGATCAGATACTTTAACTTAAATTTGGAATTTATAACCAAGTGATTATCATTTAACATCATAACCTGCACCTACCTAAAATAGACTCAACCAAGTTTTATGTGGGTGTTGAACAAGATTTATCTTATCAACCCAAAACCAAACCTCAACAATCTATAAAATATCGCCCTTTTTTAAAAGTAGTTTTGCCATATTGACTGTTAACAACTATTACATTTTCTACTTTGACCCTCTTCTATTCAGGATACATAAGGAAACATATAGGGTCCATTTTTTTCAACTTACTTTTGCTTATCTAAACTAATCTGAACTTATTAGACCTTATTAGTGCTTATCTGAACTTATTAAACCTTATTTTGTGAGTGTATCAAACTTTATTCTTGCTGAAGTAAACTTATTTGAACTTATCTGAACTTATTAGACATTATTTGAACTTATTTTTTCTTATAAAGACTGAAAATAAGGTGAACTGAACAGACTCATAGTCATGTGAGATTCATCTCAATATGTCTATTCATAAAATTGACTTTTTTATTTTTACTTGTACATAATGAAAGATACAAATACTCAAACTTATCGATTATAAAACATCCCAAGTCCATTGGGACAACTAAATACTAAAAATAGAGGAACTAGCAATGGTTTGGGTCAAGCTAAGGTCGACACCTAAGGTCAAAACAGAAGATTTTTCGATAATCTATTCAAACGACTATCAGAGGCGAAGCAAGAAAAGGGAAAAAAAGCTGAAAACCTATATCTCGTTGGCGTTTCACTTGTAAGTTGTAAACATATAATGGATGTTGGTTTAGTCGGTCGAAATTTGAAAAAGAAGATTGTAAAAAATAAAAATTAAAAAGTCAACATTTTAGACTTAAAAATGAAAAATATGAAAATTGCTCCAAGCTCTGTTGGGTTGAACCAAACTTGAAACTTTGAGTTGAGGTTGATCGCTCTTCAACAGATTGCTCGAACTGACTTCACCCGTATCATTAGTTACATGTCGTTATCAGACCTAAAGCCGACATAATGGACCCTGACTAGTTTACATAAATTATCTAAGTATAAATTTTTTTTCTAATAACGAAATATCCTCATCTGTATAGTGCCAATCTTAAATAACTACATATTAAAATTCGAAATATGTTACAAAATATAGCTCGTACAATTCGGGCTTATTCACAAGCTAAGTGTCTCGAGCCAAGATTACTGGTGCTAGATGTATATATATATATATCACGAAATGAGATTGAGTAGTTTGCAAGGCAACTATCACCCCTTTGTAGGAGAAACCTTTATTAATCTATTGGATAATACACCCACTTCATATAGAGAATTCAAATTAAATAAAATTGTTGAGCAAGACCCATGGCACTAGTAGAATTTATTTTAATTGCTACGCCTACGTTGCTGCGATTTGAGAAAAAAGGTTAGAGGTCATTTCTAACATTTGACTTAGCTTTCCCATGATATGTCAAAAGCTAAAAGCGAAGCATAAATGAAGTAACATACACATATCTAGAACAGCAAGTATCAGCATGCCGTCTATTGGATATTTTCACAGCTCAGAGCGAAAATAGAAAGGAGCCCCTAAACAATGGAGACGCATCATAAGGCCAGGTAATTTATCCACAAAAAATTTCATGAATTTCTAAACAACCACCAAAATATAATCCAGAAAACTTTTATGTATCAAAAATATTACGAATTACATTATAGTCACTTGAATAATTAGAAAAAAATTATCAACAACAGAAGAATTTTAAGATTCATAGCTATGATAATTGGGAGACTAGAAGTTGAGAACTAGATTAAGTGAGAAAAAGGTTTGAAGATTGGGGAGTTTACTTAGAAGAAAAACATGATCCTCAGATTTTTTTTAAAGCTATTTGCTTTAAAGAAATTTATTTTTCCAGATTTTCAAAGAGGTGGGCCTCTCATAAAGGGAGTCCTTGCTAAATGTTGCTCAAAGTGCTCCCTTTAATAGAAGGCAATGGCAAGTATAGCAGAAACTTGTTGTTACAAAGATTAGGTCAACTAGAAGAAAAATAAATAAAAACATTGCCCGTACTCGCCCTAGTGGATTCTTCACCCAGTTTCACTTATAGGATGCTATGTGATCTTTGAACCTAGTTGTTTGAGTTTCATACATTTAGTAACTAAATAATTCCGGTGAGTTAACCTCACTATTAACCCAAGTTGACTTTTTAAATCAGAGCACCTAACTAGGGACTTATGTTTAACTTTTTTTCACCTTCTAAAACCTCTCTTTGTTTCACAATTTAGGAGTTTGTCCTAATATTTCAGGTCACCTAATCATTGGTAAACTGAAGGGGTGGATCCTGAACAAAAATGTGTATTATTAAATGAATTAGCTATAAACTTAAGGTGTTATATATATATATATATATATATATATATATATATATATATATATATATATATATATATATATATATATATATAAGGATCACATGAGAATGAATCTCAACCACACAATTAGATTAGAGTTACAACACTTGTTCATTAGAATTATACCCCCGAAAAAACTTCGAGCCCATAAAATAAAAATATTTTTTTCAAAATTATTTTTTCTAATTTTTCTTTTGTTTTGGAGTTACATCACTTGTTCATTAGAGTTATAGCCCATAAAATCCATTCTCATTTCTCATGTAAGTATGCATTCTCATATGAACTCAAATATATATATATATATATATATATATATATATATATATATATATATATATATATATATAATATCCATAAAGTTGAAAACTAAAAAGAGAAGATTTAGGCAATTGAAATTAGATCTAACGGCTAGGATCAAATCCACGAGATCTGGGCCATTACAATATCTTGTCCACGAGACACATTCTCTCCCTTCAGACAATGACCCCAACTTCTATTGCTACAATTCTCATTCTTTCTCTTCTGCCTTCGAATTCATCAGACGACAACGGAGAATCTCCATTTTTGCTCTCCTCTCACCATTTAATTTCTAGGACCTTGAGCAAATTCATGGCAGGTGTACATAAGTCAAAGGCAAAATCTACTATTTCCTAGAATCATGTCTTCTAATGCTTGAATTCGAACCCTAAAAAGCTTGTGGGTCGAAGAAATTCGTAGATAAACTTGTGGGTTGAATAAACCAATGGCGAAAATGAAAAACTCCACCATAGCAGCAGTAAGCTTCGAAATCTAAGCTTTAATTGAATGCATTAATCGATTCAATCGTATACGAAAGGCCAAGCCTAATGTTTGGGGATATAATCGAACACAGTCGTATTATATAATGCTTTGATTTGATGAACTCGTTTTCTCTTTCTCTCTCTGTATTGCTAGAATTTGGGGATCCAAATGTTTTATTATGAAAGTTGACAGAGAGAAGAAGATGAAGGTTGAGGCAGAAGGTGGGGAAAAATATCAAGACTTAAAGTTACTCATATAATACTCAAAGTTACTCTTGTAATACTCAAAGTTACCTCTGTTGATCCGTCAAGTGAAAACTTGTTTCAAAAAGAATTTAATTTGTTGATCAACTTTAGTATTATTTATCTTTGTTATGATGTTTTTTTCCTATGTATACGTTCTTAATATAAGAAAAGTATTCGAACAAAATTTCCATAATATATAATGTGTTTAAAACACAAAAAGGTTAGATGTCTCTTTAGGTTAACTAATCGAATTGTCTCTTTTGTCTCGTCTTGGATGTAGCTGGTCACCTTAAAATCGAGATACTTAGTCGAGTCAAAATTGAATCGCGTTAAAATCAGTTCGGAATTATAGATCTACTTCCATTTAGTCTAGTTGAATGCGGGTTATATTAGGTTATTCATTTTTGTATCCGTTGCTAACGAGGTGACAATCTTGTTGGGTCTTCAATTATCTGGTACATGTCCTGTAGTCATATGCAGTTTTGTAGCTATGGATCTCGAACTCTGAGTTAGGTATGGATCTAGAACGACTTTGAGTCAACCTGGGTGTCTGGTCGATTTAAGATCATGTCTCACCGATTTCAAGTGATCAATATTTAGGGCTTAGGTAAGGTTATAAATGTGTCAACTTTTGAAAGGTGATCTAAATTGGTGGTTAGGTGAGGAAAGTATTGAGGAAAGAAGGGGGATGGAGATTATGGTGGGAGGAAGAATTAATTAAATTAGAGATGTGTATTAGTCAATTTTTCAATATAAAAGTGATATTTTATCAACTCTACCATATAAAGTAATGTAATATTTGAGGAAAATTCTATTCCAACCTATGGTGATAATTTTTTTTTATACCCACACAACATGGTATAAAAATAACCGATGGCACATAGATAGCTTTGTCTGCAAGGGGTCACATCCGATTCCCAGTCAATCTATTATATGTAAAGGTGCATATAAATAGTGTTAACGACATGCCCAACTATTGATTGTCGTACATTCTTGTATCTACTTTAGTTTTTTGGTAGATATAGACAATTTGGGATGAATATAGAATATCTCAACTTACCAAAGGATGAAAATTAATCACAAGATCTCTTTCACACAGAGTCACTAATGAATTGAGCTGACCCTCATCACTCTCCAAGTAATTTATCTTAAGGTCAATCATTCTGAACGTGCTACCAATAAAGATACGACAAGGATTTAAGCACAATATCATACTAATCAAATCTTATAATTCAAAAGTGACAAGGATACTCCACCCTTACATTTTCAACACAAAAAGACCTTGCTCTCCTTTCGTGCCACCCCCTTCTGATTAATCATATATGATCTATAGACAGCCATTTGCGAAAGACCAATCGCAACGCCATATTTTGTTATTGTGGTGATTCTCTTCTTTGCTTTTCCAAACATTATATTCATAGATGTGCTTTAAACGGTAATTGTGCCACGTGTAGCGACAAGTTCACAGTCCAACGCTGATTGTACCCCGTGTAGTGACAAGATCATGAACCAACGTAGAGTGCGCTAACTGTAGATGTAAGATTACAACAATTCTTCAAACTGACGTACTCTTATCTCATCGTATGACACAGAAAAGAAACATTAAATTTTGAAAACGAGGAATTAGATAGATCGCAATAACAGTTCCTAACAAATAGTAAGATAAAGATTTCATCATGCTTTATTAAGTGGATTCTAACCTGCCACTTGTTAAGCCGCTACTTTGCTTTCTGTAGCGCAAGAAGCTGAGAACGTTTGTTTTCTTTTGTTTTTTGCATGTACGTACCAAAAATTTATGTTTCTCAAAATATCTTGCATCGTAAAACAGACCTGGTCCTGTTTATACGAGACCAGAGTTTGACCATCAAACTGAACTATCCCTCAGCATCAAGTAAATTGTTTCAGGTTGCCAAGGGCTCCTAACTCACATTATATGTCGAGTATACATTAAGTGCTGCCTTGTTTGGTGGGAGGAAAATATATGAATTGTAAGTATACATTATGTTCCTCAAAATATTATTTTAGCCCTTAAAATATTATTTTAGCAACTTATCATTTACGGTACCTAAAATGATTCCCCAATATAGTTATTGTATTATTAAGTTCCTCCAAAATAATTAATATAACTCTCTCACTAACTTGATGGTCAAGAATAACTATCACTTGATGATTTCTTCCACTGTATCATGATATATGTCAATCTCTGGTTAGGCCTAAACCCTTTTTTATAGGCTTAATAAGAAAACTCTATTATACTAGAATTATAATGCTTGAGCTCCAAAAATAATAATTCTATAAAATATCACATACCAAAAGCTTATCTAGTAACTAATGACAATCCTCAATAGATCAAAAAATTAAATAAGATAAAACAAATGAATAGACTAAACCTTGGCTCCTAGTATTCCAAAAGAAACTCGACGATTCTAACATATTGCCACTTCCATATGGGCCATCCCCTGGACCACTGCAACTACTAGTCCATCCTGAAGCAAATATACCCAATTCTTCTATTGTTTGTTTCGACACGTAATCTATCAGCATTTCCCCTGAACTCCATATCGAACTGTAGTCGATTTATGTAATTTTGGTTTACTTCATAACACATCTATATCTAAGCACTAGCTTTTGGTCCGAGCTTACCTCGATATATATGTGGTATTCCATGTTTTGATGATGCCAAATAATTAGGTTATTGTATAGTTTTTATTTTGAAAAATATAAAATCTCAAAAATATTGTGTTGTTAATTTTATATATCTTGTGGAGAACGATTAATTATTTTAATCTAGTCAAGATATTATTTAGACATTTTATTATATGGTATGTTTAATGAATCTATTAACTTAGAATCTTTTGAATAAAAAGATTTTTAGTTATTAGATATTTTATGGTTGTTGTGTTGATGAGTAAAATCAGGTTAAACAATTCGTGCCTACGAAGAAGGAGGAGGGGCGAGATTTTCTCTAACTTCCTGCTGGATATATGCTCTCAAACGACTAGTGGAAGTAGTTGATCATCGTTGCAAAAAACGTGGAGTTAATGCAGTGATTTATGGGCCATGATCTCTAGAACTCAGCAATGATACAACATAGAGAGTGTGGAGTAAAGAACAAGAATTTACAGCAGCTATTTAAGAGAAAATAGTTGTTCGAAAAAGTTACAACTTTCAAGCATTCAAAAGTTAATCTTTTACTTTGGAAGTTTTTCTGTAATTTTCTTCTTCTCCTATAATACATATCATTGTAATATTCTTAGTGTTTTGGGTAGATAGAAAATTCAGAGTATTCTTGTAATCAAGTGAGAGAAAGAAAGAGAGAAAAAGAGAAGACTCAAGTGAAGTCAAGTGAGTGTCATCAGTTCAGGGGGAACTGAGTGACTGGGAACAAGTTCCTAGAGGAAAAGATAAGGGTCCAGTAATAGGTTGTAAAGAGAGTATTTTGGCCTATTATAATAAGAGAAGTATTGAGTCAAAATCCCTTGGGGTCAAGGTTTTTCTTCTGATTGGGCCTAGGAAGTTTTCCTTTAAAAATCTTGTGTGCATTTTCTCTTTCATTCTAAGTTATTTCTATTCCGCAATTTAAATTCGAAAATTTTCCCTCAACTACAATTCACCCCCCCTCTTGTAGTTGGTTTTGTGTTCATACTAGAATAACAATTGGTATCAGAGCCTTGTACCTCCAAAATCAGCTAACACTTAGGAGATTGTACCTGACACAATGAACACTACGGGAGAAAAACTTGATGAAGGGTACTCAACCCAACATCCACCTATGTTCAATGGCAAGCATTGTCCATCACTACTACAAAAAAGGCCAAATAGACCATATATAGGAGACCTGTTAAGGTTACTAACCCATTTCTTAAGCATAGCAAACCATTGATTATCCAAAACCAGTCTCCTAAGTTTAACTATTTGACTTATTGAAAAAGTTGTTGTGAGATAGGAGACTGCGTCTCACGAAAACCGGTTTCCTTAAAATATTAAAATTTTATTTTTTCAAAAATTTCAACATAATACTAATGTACGTGCTATATATTCTGCTTATTATGAGATAGGAGACTATTTGTAAGTAAAACCGGTTTCCTTGAAATATTTAATTTTTTTACCCCTGATGTGAACTCTTCCTCTTTTACCTCTGTATCCTCTCTCCACCTTCGCGCGCTCTCTCTCTATTCCCTTTTTTACGAAGTGAATTTTTGTTTGGCCGAATTCTAGGGTTTTGCAAAGAATCTCTTTCATGGCGTCAAAGCGTATGCTAAAGGAACTGAAGGCCCATCAGAAAGATCCTCTGACTTCATGCAGTGTTGGTAATTTCTCAACTTCTCCTCCATTTTTAGTCTTTCCTTCATCTTCAAAGTTTTTCGCTTTTATAAATTCTGTTTCGAATTCGATGAAATTCGTTTCCAATTTCAGGGGAATCTAGTTAAATTGATTATTTCTTGTCTCTAGTATTAGGTATGACATTTTTCTGGGAAACATTCTCATGCATTTATACTCAAAACTGGGTAGTACTTGGTATGCGCATAATGATAAAATGCCTAAGAGAAACTTGATATCTTGGTCTACCACGGTTTCAGTTTACAGAATGAGTTTGTATTAGCGAGTGTCGTACGCACTTGTGTGCTGGCGGGTGTCTCTGCACAAGGAATTCAAGTTCATGGTTTTGCTATTAAGAGTAGTTTGAGTGAAAATGTGTATTTGGCACCTGCTTTGACTGATATTTATGCGAAACTAGGGGACATAGTGAAGCTAGAATGGTTTTTGATTAGCTGAAAGGGAAGAGTTTGTTTACTTGGACAATGATTATGACACGATATGTCAAGAGTGGGAGAAGTGATGTTTCATTGATGCTGTTTCATCAAATGATGAAGGACCTTAATGTTGTCCCCTATAGATATGTTATTTATAGTGCACTAAATGCCTGCACAATGCTTCATTATCTTGATGGGGGAAAGCAAATTCATGCTTATGTATTGAGAAGACGAATAGTGTTGGATGTTTTTATAATGAATGTGCTGGTGGATTTTTATGTGAAATGTGGTAAAGTGAAAAGGAAGAAAATTATATGAGCAAATTGGTTGATTGAATCGTGTATTGCCGTATTTTCTGCTGGCTAAAATTTAACAATTACGTAACATTTTGAACTTGTAGGACGGCATGACCCTCTGAATCATTTATCACCAGGTCCTGGGGGTGAGAAATTGCAGCAGTTGTTGTATTAGTATCTCGAGTAGCAGAGGAAGCGCAGAGCCCTTGAAGCTTGTAGCTAGACAAAAGCTAAGATGGATGAACTTGAGCGTGATTTGTCAAACGTTGTGGGTTTACATGACCTTAAGTTCCAGTTGAGGAAATAGGCTAGGGGAATGCTTCTTAATGGAAGGCGTAGAGCTCTTGGATTAAAAGTGGGTGCTCAAAGACCACCACAGATGGCATTCCTTGGCAATCCAGAAACAGGTATTTACTTAGGTTTACGGCTTTTGGATTGTAGAAATACTACTGTGTATTAGTATTCGTTTGAAAGATTTGTCATTCTTGGTAGCTAGTTAAAATTCGCTACTATCAATTGATTATTGCCACTATAATGTTGATCTAGCAACCATTTCACCATAGAGTAATAAACAAATAATTTCTAAACTATTGTTAGCTTTGTGATAGATATATGAATAGATTATGAAATTAGAGACAGACATATTCCTTAATGGCCAGAAATGCTGTGCAATTTAAGTATAGATTTTTTGTAAAGAAGTATCCATTATTATGCCAAGCACATGGTTATTATATTTTGTAATTGGACTTGGCTTTATTGTATTCATCTATCTCTAGAGGAGAGCACATCATATGATTAATATTCATATGCAATTGAATGATTGATTATCATTACTTGATAGGAAAAACTATGTTGGCCAGAATTCTTGGAAAATTACTCCATATGGTGGGAATTTTACCAACTGAAAAGGTGACGGAAGTGCAGAGGACAGATTTGGTGGGTGAAATCGTTGGTCACACAGGGCCAAAGACTAGAACAGTGGTACTATTCTGATCCTTCTTAAAGATCATTGTATTGTCCTGTTTTCTGAAAGATCAGACATTTTGTCTTATGATTTTGCTGGTTAAGTTAAAAAAATTTAGTTATCCATTCATATGAATGTAGGTTGTAATTTAGCAAACTTCTTCTATTGATTACTTGCCATGATAACATATGTTAAACTTCCCTGCTTAAGAGAATTCAACAATATCAATTTTTTACTGGGCTGATCAACCAGTATGATTTATGAAAAGGAACTCGTTTTGTTCCATGAAAGTTCAGGTTACTATAACTGCAATTTTGCATTTATAGTTGATTGTCGTGTGTTATTGCACTCTTGCTTTATTAATTGACGAGCACTCTAACTATAATTATCTGAAATTATTTTGTAGGACTTTTCTCGAATTCCTAACACTTATTCTCAAGAGATGATTGACTAGCTAAGAGATATGTGTGCGGCATATTTGAACAACCAAACACCTCACGATGGTCAAGTTTGCATTGTACATATCATTTGATTTTTTTTTTTAGAATTGTAGTTTTAGTGGATAGCATTAGATTATAGAAAATTTATTTTTAAGCATTATTGGAAGAAATTGATGCTTTGAAAGAAATTATTTTTGGATATAAATTAAATATAGCAAATATTTTTTTGACAAGATGAATAGAGCAAGCAAAGAAGTCCTGTTTAATAATATTGTTGTAGTAATTTATATATTGTTGTATAGAAAAAAAAAGCGTATATACAAGGAGTTGCAAATACAAGAGCAGTTACAGGATAATGTATGTATACCGTATTTTATGCTAATTTTTTTTTTAAAAAAGTGTATACCTAAGAAACCAGTTGTGGTCAATAACTGGTTTCAAAAGATAATTTAAGGAGACTGGTTTTAGATGTTAACCGGTCTCCTAGCCTCTTTACATATGATATGTACGCTTACCTAAGAGACTGGTTTTAGCTGTCAACTGGTCTCCCAAATAAAAAAAGAAACCAGGCATCATAATAGGTCTCCTTACCTAGGACACATGTGAGATGGAGACCTGTTGTAGTCTGGTTTCCTAGGCCATTTTTAACCGGTTTCCTAGGCCTTTTTTGTAGTAGTGCATACTGGAAGAATCGTATGGAGATCTTTAAAAAAGCAGATAATTACCGAGTATGGAGGGTAATCGAACTTGGTGACTTTGAAGTTACAAAGAAGAACGAAAAAGGGGAACTGGTTCCTAAACCCCTTGAAGATTTTGACAAAGACAACTTTCACAAAATGGAAATGAACAACATGGCCAAGAAGCTACTCCACTGTGTTCTTGGTCCCCATGAGCACAATAGAGTCATTGGATGCAAGACTGCTAAGCAAATGTGGGAACTCCTTCAAATTACTCATGAAGGAACAAGCGAGGTGAAACGATCGAAGATTGATATGCTTATGCATAAATATGAATTGTTTCAAATGAAACAAAAAGAACCTGTGCAAGACATGCTCACTCACTTCTCGAACATAATTAACGAGCTTGAATCTCTTGGAAAAATTATTTCTCTAGAGGAACAGGTTCATAAGGTTTTAAGTAGTCTTCCACATGATGACAAATGGATGGCCAAGGTTACAACATTGTTGGAAACAAAGGACTTCACAACTTTCAACATTGAACAACTTGTTGGTTCCTTAATGACCCATGAGCTGCATTTAGGAACTCATAAGACTGAAATAGTGAAGCCTAAGGCTCTGGCTCTCAAGTCAAAGGAACAAGAAGATTCTGAAACCGATGATGATGAAGCAGCTATGATCGTGAGAAGGTTCAACAAATTCTTCAACAAGAATTACAAAGGAAAGGTCACAAAGAAACCAACAAAGTTGAGCTGTCATAAATGTGGAGGCCAAGATCATTTCATCAAGGAGTGTCCTCAATAGGATAACGAGAAAGCAAAAGGAAAGTTCAAAGAGAAGGGCAAAGAACAACAAAAACCCTTCTCGAGAACTGACATGAAGAGAGCCATGGTTGCAGCATGGAGAGAGTATGACTCAGACAAGGAGCGGGAACTGATGGAAGAAGAAACTGCCCATCTATGTCTCATGGCAAATATTGAGGAAAAAGTAGAACCATTAAACCCTAAAGTATGTTTTAATGCTATTGAGGAGGAATTTACAGAACTTAATAAAAGCCAATTAATAAAACTTCTATTAGAAACCTTAGATGAGTACATGGAAGTTTGCACAAAAAGAGATCAAGTAACAAATGCCTTGAGAGTTACTAAGAATCATTCAAATTGGCTCAACACATTAAAATGTCATACTGAGTAAAGATTCTTTGAACATTTTTACAAGAGTATAGCTTTTCAAGAAGCCTCGAAAAAGTCAAACACGAAAATTATCTTTTGAACATGGAGATGGCAGAATTGAAACTATTTGTTCCTGAAGGAACGGATTCTTCAAATAGTACCAGAACAAATTTTGAAAATTTAAAAATTGAGTATGAAAATATTTTATAAGAAAATATGGTATTAAGGAAGAAACTGGTACCCTCAAGGAACAAACTTCCTGATCCAGTCACTTGGATATAAAAATATCAGAATAAAGGAAGAGATGGATTTGGTTTCAATCATAAGAAGAAGAACAAAAAGAAAAAGTATGTTGATCTGCCAAGTAGTGAAAATATGTTCTTACTATGGGGACAGTGGTCACATTGTGTCTAATTGTTCCACCAGCGAAGAACGTATCTAGAGGAACACCTACTTAGTAAAACAAGTTTGGAAACTTAAGAAAGACTCAAGTCCAACAAAGGAACCCAAGCAAGACTGGGTTCCTACCACTAACTAGTTTGCTATGATACAGACTGAAGTAAGGGGGAACAACCTGTGGTACCTCGACAGCGGTTGTTCTAAGCACATGACAGGAGATAGATCAAAATTTCTCTGACTTTCAGTTTACAATGGAGCAACTGTGACCTTCGGAGCCAATCTTACAGGTAACATTGTAGTAGTTGGTAAGATAGGAAAATCTCAGTCACATTCCATAGATAATGTATTTTTGGTCGAGGGCATAAAACATAGTTTACTTAGTATATCTCATTTTTGTGATAAGGGAAATTCTGTGAAGTTTACTAATGAGTCTTGTGTAGTCACCAATGAAAGTAGGAACCAAGATCCTTGAGGGAACAAGGAAAGGGAACACCTATATGGTTGACCTGAACCTTGTTCCTATGAACAATCTCACATGCTCAAGCGTGATTGAAGAAGATCCTCTACTATGGCACTAGCATTGTGGTCATGCCATCTTGTCCCTACTGCATAAACTAAGTGGGAAAGACTTAGTAATTGGTCTACCAACAATTAAGTCTATGAACCACTGTGTTTGTGATCCATGTGTAAAAGGCAAGCAAGTGAGATCCTCCTTCAAATCCAAGAAAATGGTAAGCACACAAAGTCCATTAGAACTCATTTATATGGACTTATGTTGCCCTGTACGAATCCAAAGTAGATCAGGTAAGAGATATGTGTTGGTCATTGTAGATGATTTTCCTAGATACAATTGGGTTATCTTTCTTCATAGCAAAGATGAAACTTTTGATGAATTTCTAACCTTTGCTAAAAAGATTAAACGAACTAGTGGTTATAAATTGAAACATCTAAGATCTGACCATGGTAAGGAGTTTGAAAACTCCAAGTTTGATGAATTTTGCAGCAATGAAGGGTTAGATCACAATTTCTCAGCTCCAACGAACACCACAATAAAATGGTGTGGTTGAAAGGAAGAACCGGACCCTGGAGGACACGGCTAGGACAATGATAATTGTAAGCGGTCTTCCGAAGAGTTTTTGGGCTGAAGCAGTAAACACAGGATGCTACATCATCAATAAATTCATGCTAAGGCCAATTACATTGACGACGCCCTATGAACTCCTTAGAGGAAGAAAACCCAATATCTCTTATTTTCGTGTCTTTGGATGTAAATGTTTTGTACACAATAATGGAAAGGACAATTTAGGAAAGTTTGATGCTAGAAGTGATGAAGCTATATTTCTAGGATATGCTTCAAGTAGTAAAGCTTACCGTGTTTACAATAAGCGAACAATGTGAGTAGAGGAAAGTGTCCATATTATCTTTGATGAAACTAACTCCCTGCAGGAACAAAGTTATGATGATAACTTTGAAATTGGTTTGACTCGACCTGAAGAGTCGAATCATTATGATGATGAACTAATCCCTGCAGATAAAGAAAAGAAGCATGTTCCTGAACTTGAGAACCCTGTGCCTGATCCTCAGGGGGAACAAGCAGCAGGAGGAACTCAGGAAGAAGAAGGAACTCATGAACATGAAGAAGATCAAATAATTCAAACACCTCAAGAAGCACCAGAAGTGACATAGGGAAAACTAGGTCATTACTAGTCTCATAAAGTCAAAGAAAACCTAACGAGACCACTAAACTAAGTAGAGTGGTAAGTAAGGGTCATTCTTCCACAAGGACTAAGGAATACCGAAATATGTTAATTTAACAATAAGCTAGACCGAAGAAATCGTCATATTTTGTTTAAACTAAGGGTATAAACTATATATTGAAATCAAATTAGGAAAAGTACTAGGAATGGGAAAACACCACAATCATAGTTCACATCCAATAACCAAGTAGAGGTATGGGGGTTGACATATATTGGGGATATGCAAAGGGAAATAAACAAACCTAAACACCTCTAAAATCGTTAGGGATTTTAGAGTCCTAATTATGGCAACAAAACCTATATTTCGAGGTGGTATCACCTAACTAGGCCAAGTTAGGAATTGAAATCAAACACCCAAGTTAATACCAATCAACAAGTGAAGTGTAGCAACTAATCAATCAATCATGAAGGTCAGCCACATAAAAGTAAACCATTAACTGGGCAACAAAAGGATCAAAAGGTGATGGAGCTCACATCAACTAAGTCACCAATCAACATCAAAGATTGAAATTGCACAAATCCCAAGCACAACCAACCCAATAAACTCTACTCATGAAAATAGGATGCAAACAATGATTGGGCTACTCCCAATCCTAGTTAATGCACTACTCACTACCCATTATACTACTAAACATCCTAAACATGGAAAAACTAGCAATAAATCACCAATCTAAAAGTAGAAAAAACCAAAAACCAAGACTTTAAAGCAAAAACAAAACAAAATCTAGAGAGCAAACAAGAAGAAACTAGTAAAAGATGAAAACTTTAATCTAGATTAACTATTAAACATGAAAATTAAGCAATAAAAGAGGAGATAGAGTAAGAAATGCTCATTGATAAATTGTTGAATCTTGAATTAAAAGTTGTCACCTTTGAATTTCCCAACCTTCAATCTCTCTTTGAGTTTTCTCACTTTTCCCCTAAACTAAGATATGGATGCTAATCCTCCCTAAAACCCTAAAATTATTCTAAAACTAAGAGTGATGGATAAAATAAAACTTGGCCCTTAAAACTTGGGATAAGGGCTTATTTATACTCCCCTTAATTACAACATTTTAAAACAAAAACGGAAATCCATGCCGCAACAGCAGCCCGGGCGGGCTGAACAAGGTAGCCCGGGAGCGCTGGGTCTAGAATCGGGTAGTCTACAGTACCCGGGCGGGCTGGATGATGGCCCAGGCGGGTTGCATCTACTAGGTCAGCGCTGCAGTTTTGGCTGAGGAGCCCGGGCGGACTGGTGGTGGACCCGGGCGGGCTGAATCTGAGCAAGCATAATCTGGCCGAGCAGCGGGCTTGGTGAAGGAAGATGATGGTGTTGACTGTTGAGGGTAGTGGTGGTGATAGTGTGGTGTAGGTTAGGTTGAGCAAGTGTGGTGAAGGTTTAGGAAGCCTTGAATGACATTAATTTGTGGCTTGTGGACCTTCAAGCTTGCGTCTTGTGTCTTGAATGCTCACCTACACGTAACCAACACACCAGTGGGGAAATGAGACATAGAAGATAAAAAAATATAAAATGAAATAATAAAATTAAGAGTGACTAAAAAGGGATAATAAAGGAAAAATAATTACAAAAACTAAACTAATCTATCAAAAATTAATAAAGCAAAGGAAATAAATAAACTAAGAAAGTAATAGCTAAAAACTAGTAAATAAAACTAATTATTCAATTAAGCTATAAAATATAAAAAGAATAAATAAAGGCTAAAATAGATGGGAATAAATGAAAATAAACTATGAAAACAATCTACAAACTACTACTAGAAGTAACATAAATGTCAATTATCAAACTCCCCCAAGCTAATTTTTTGCTCATCCTCGAGCAAAACGAGATGAAACGCAAAGGAAGAGAAATAATTTATTCAAGCAAAGAAAACAAAGAAGATAGATGTGAATATACACTAACTCTCTTTCGTAGGAATCACGGTTGCATTTAGCGTATGCAACAAGCCATTTAAACCTCAAAGTCACCAATGAGGACGAGTGATGCTCTCATGAGGATTTCCAAAGAGACTTGACCCACAACTCTAATCAAGTACAAACATAGATGATAAGCCAAAGTCATCTACTCAACCATGGTTCACAATGCAATGGACGATCTAAGCAAACTTTCAAAGCATAACCAATATAATATGTATCCATGACTTAGGAATATAGGGGATAGACTAATCTAAGGTGCAAAATTGACACTATCGAGAGCTTCAAACATCAATTAGAGTCTACTAAGGCATTCAAGAGTTAAATCGTTCTCAAATGGATGAAGAAGGTCCTAAGATTGATCCTACTCCACCATTTCGACTAACCCAATTTTTTCAAATCATGTGGTAGTTACCACTTATTGAATTTTTTTTTCTTGTCATTTAATGGACTTTAGTAGGCTTATCATGCCTTGTGGGATCATTGGCTCCACTTATTGGACTCAAGACTTAAACACTTTTTTTTTACAATCGATTTAACTCTTAGCATAGCTTATTCGGAGGTAAAAACTTTTGCACCAAAGAAGATTTCACGATCCAACTAGGTCACTACAACTTCCAAACGAGAATTAATTCGACTCTTTTCAACACAAAGTTTGGCAACATTTAGAATCATAAGATGCCTTTTTCAAGTAGAAAATCAAGCACCAAAGATTAATCGATCCCTAATCGCCCCAAATTACACATACAAGCATCCAATGGAAACACCTATACTCACTTACCCAAATGACCAAATCAAAGGAATCCACATAAATTTGCCATCAAGAATCTTCCATAGGACGCAAAATGCTTTGTACTTAATATTGTAAAAAAAAAAAGAGAAAAGTAAATAAATAAAGTATATACACCTCCCCCAAGCTAGAATAAAGCATTGTCCTCAATGCTTGAATAATAAGATCAAAGGGAGGGAGAAGGGGAAAGAACATCCAAACCAACAAGCACATGTTTCACAATAATAAAGCATTAGAGAAAGAGAAAAGGTAGGATGCTACCGGATAGTAGGTGGCTGTAAATACCTGCATTTTGACCCAATTTCTCCATTTCTAATCAACTTCCTCAAAACCATGATTTGCTTTCGACGTGCTATTGAGAATGAGTCTTATTCTAATTTTGTACCTAAACCAAAATCAAGGATAGAAAAGAAGATTAACTAAATTAAAAGGAAAATGAAAGCAATAAATCACAGGTTACTTGTCGAGAAAGGCTTATTTAAGGTCCTAAGCATGACATTTTCTAGTAAATATCCCGACAAAGATCGCAAGAGTTTGTCAAATGCATTGGCACACATTTCAAAGAAGATACCATATGCAACAACTAGAGAGTGAAGAGCACAAGGTAACAAAAATCGAGGAAGGGGATGCCTAAAAGAAGGAATAAAAGGAGAATCAAGAAAGTAGGAAGAAGGAGAATCAAAAGAATACAAAAACGAAGGAAAAATCGACAAACTCTCCTCGACAAACTCTTTTGGCTTAGCAATCTCAATCTTTTCCTCAAAATTAATCAAATTGGGCATATGGGCACTTGAATGGGAAAGGATGAAGGAGGCTCATTTAATGGAGGAAATTTGGGTAAATAAGGGAAAGATATGGGAAAGGAAGGAACTAGAACGAGCTTTTCTAAAAACGGGATATAAGGTGAAGGAATGGAAACTAAGGCTTCACAAATAACTTCTCCTATATCACAAATTTTCAAATCGAACACTAGTAGAAAAAAGTTGATTTGCGTCTCCTGAATTGCGTCGCACAATAGGTAAACAACGCAGAAGCATCATTTGTGTCGGACATTCATGGCGTCCGATGCAAATCATGATTTATATGCGTCGGATGTATCCCGCATTCGACGCAAAAAATTCATATGCGTCGGACCCCGATCAATGTTCGACGCAAATCATGAAAGATAATTTTTGCGTATCCAACGTTTTGCGTCGGATCTTGAAGCCCATCCGACGCAAATGGGTTTTAGGTCTTTAGTTTTGTATACGATATGCGTCGGACCTTACTGTTCACGCGACGCAGATAGCATATATGTGCTTCGGACCTTATGGGCCATGCGACGCACATTGCCCGCTCCTTTCATTTTCTTAAAGCCCGTTTTTTTAAACCCTATCACATGAGGACCTTATCATCCCAGCCGTCATGAAGTGCTCCCCCCCCCCCTTCCTCTCTCTCTCCTCCTCTCTCTCTCCCCCTCCTTCTCTCTTTCTCATACTTACGAAGAAATTAACAAATAAAAAATGAAGGAAAAATGAGTAGAAGTTTGGGAATTCTAGTGAAGTTAATGCACGAAGCCACAGGTCATGTGGTTACCGTAGAATTCAAGAGCGGCGAACTTTATCGAGGCACCATGATTGAGTGCCAAGATAACTGGAACTGTCAACTTGATAGCATTACCTTCACTGCAAAGGTAACTTCTCGTTTTTACGTTTTTTTGTTAGGTTCAATTTTTAAATTTCGTTTTCTATCCAATTCCTTGGTGTAAGATCTGATTTTAGGGCTTTCGCCCTCAGATTATTGCTGCGACAATTTTGCTGCAAAAGAGGATCTGGTAAATTCGATTTCTGTAAAAATCTAGGGTTTGTGACATGGAAGGTGAAGATCTGGTTAATTTTCGGCGAACAAGGAGCCGAAAAACTGACTGAACGATTAGTTGATACCATTATCGTCTCCAAATGAAGAACTTTAGCCGCTTCTCTCTGGTAAAAGACGTCTTATTGCTCTCAACAAGAAAGATTTGGCTAATCCCAATATTTTACCTTTTTTGTGGTATAATAGTTGTATAATTATGCTTATCAATGTAATCTTAGTTTTTAATTACTCGTTTTTTTGTTAGGAGGACTAATTTTAGCTGAATTTGGTGATATTTAGTTGATTTGGTTTTTTCTGTATTTTTTGTTCCAGAAATTTGAACGATAATTTGCGTCCACTAAACAAGATTGCCTTTCGATTTTAGAGATTTATACTTTTTTTCCTCTGATTATTATAGCAATCTTGTATTTTATTGACGATACTCGTGGTATGAATTTATGCATATTTGCGTGAATACTGACAGGAAGAGATGAGTTCTAATTTTTTTTTTTTGTGAAAAATGAACAATTTGCGTAGGATGTAACCCTCAATCCGACGCAAATCCCAACTTTTTTTAATAAAAAATGATCATATGCGTCGCATATGGCTCTTGATGCGACGCAGATGATAGATGCAGATGAGGTTCTTTTCGTCTTGTGCGTCGGACTTTGCGTTGCATCCGACGCAAATAGTTTCACATCTGCGTCATATCCTTGTCCGACGCAGATCATGTCTCTCGTATTTGCGTCGAGACCTGTGCCGTCGGACCGATGTCCGACGCAAATAGTGGTCCTAGGTCCGACGCAAATCAATGATTTTGTACTATTGGCACACTTTTTCAACCAATGACTCCTTACCAACATTTTTCTCATCCTCTAAAGCCTCAAAAACTTCACCAATCACCAAATGAGGTATCTCACTCTCAAATTGACCAAGATCATCACTCAAGCATGAAGGGGTAGGAGAGGATGGGTACTCTAAAGCACAAAGAGGGAGAGTAAGGTCAAAACCATTAGATTTAGACACATGAGACTCAAAAAGGGTATGTAGAGACTCATAAACATCTTCACTTTCAACAACATCCTCAATAATGGGCATTTTCTCCTCAAAAGCATACCCTTCATCATCACTACTCCAAAAATCATCATCAAGATCTAGGCTACTCTTTCCCAATCGATTTTCATTTTCAACATCCCTCGAATCAACATAATCAAACTTAAGAATGTCATCATTACAACCCCATTTTTCCCTCAATAATTTCAAATCAATTTCCAATTGTATTAAAAGGGGATCATATAGGTTAGGGAGCAATTTGAGAATCAAATTAGGTTGGAGGTTCACAATTTAGCATGTGAGAATCAATATCGGGAACATGAGGCACATGATTAGGATCCATGCACAAATTCAATGAACATTGAGAAATAGCATTAATATCTTGAACATTAGAATGTACCTCATTATTACAGGCATCGGAGGGATGAGGGTTTAAATCATGCATAATAGGCTCACTAGTGGAAAAATTTGACTTATCAAAGAGATTCATGCTAACATTTGATGAATCATGACAATTTGCACAATCGAAATCATAAGTATCCCTAGCTAGGCACAAATAGAAATACCAAGCTTCATCTAAAGATATCGCTCGAAATTCACCATTAAACATATTTTCTACCACTCTTCTATTATCCTCATTTCAACCCCAATAAGTAATCTCACAAGCCTCCCAAAGACCATAACCATAGTACTTTGTAAAGTCCTCAAGTCTCTCAAAGTAAACCCAAAAGGACTCATTTTCATATTGAGGAAAAGAGATACTTGCCATTTTTTTAGTAAGAATAAGAAAAGAAAAAAAAATCAAAGAAAAACAAAAAATATGCACAAATAGCCTAGACTCATCTAATCAACACAAATCAATGTAAGCCGAAGTCCTGGCAACGGCGCCATTTTGACATAGGGAAAACTAGGTCGTTACTAGTCCCCTAAAGTCAAACAAAACCTAACTAGACCACTAAACTAAGTAGAGTGGTAAGTAAGGAAAATTCTGCCACAAGGACTAAGGAACACCGAAATGTGTTAATTTAACAATAAGCTAGGCCGAAGAAATCGTCAAGTTTTGGTTAAACTAATGGTATAAACTATTGAAATCAAATTAAGAAAAGTACTAGGAATGGAAAAAACACCACAATCATAGTTCACATCCAACAACCAAGTAGAGCTAAGCGGGTTGACATATATTGGGGATATGCAAAGGGAAATAAACAAACCTAAACACCTCTAAAATCGTTGTCAGGAAGTTTAGAGTCCTAATTATGGCAACAAAACCTATATTTCGAGGTGTTATCACCTAACTAGGCCAAGTTAGGAATTGAAATCAAACCTAAGTTAATACCAATCAACAAGTGATGTGTAGCAACTAATCAATCAATCATGAAGGTCAACCACATAAAAGTAAACCATTAAATGGGCAACAAAAGGATCAAAAGGTGATGGAGCTCACATCAACTAAGTCACCAATCAACATCAAAGATTGAAAGTGCACAAATCCCAAGCACAACCAATCCAATAAACTCTACTCATGAAAATTGGATGCAAACAATTATTGGGCTACTCCCAATCCTAGTTAATGAACTACTCACTACCCATTATACTACTAAACATCCTAAACATGGAAAAACTAGCAATAAATCACCAATCTAAAAGTAGCAAAAACCAAAAACCAAGACTTTAAAGCAAAAACAAAACAAAATCTAGAGAGCAAACAAGAAGAAACTAGTAAAAGATGGAAACTTTTATCTAGATTAACTATTAAACATGAAAATTAAGCAATAAAAGAGGAGATAAAGTAAAAATGCTTATTGATAAATTGTTGAATCTCCAAATACAAGTTGTCACCCTTGAATTTCCCAATCTCCAATCTCTCTTTGAGTTTTCTCACTTTTCCCCTAAACTAAGCTATGGAGGCTAATCCTCCCTAAAACCCAAAAACTATTCTTAAATTAAGAGTGATGGATAAAATAAAACATGGCCCTTAAAACTTGGGCTAAGGGGGTATTTATACTCCCCCCCAATTACAACATTTTAAAACAAAAACGGGCCGATGAAATCCATGCCGCAACAGCAGCCCGAGCGGGATGAACAAGGTTGCCCGGGCAAGCTGGGTCTAGGATTAGGCAGTCTATAGTACCCGAGCGGGCTGGAGGATGGCCCAGGGGGGCTGCATCTACTGGGTCAGCGCTGCAGTTTTGGCTGAGGAGCCCGGGCGGACTACTGGTGGGCCCGGGCGGGCTGAATCTGGGCGAGCACTGGGCTTTGTGAAGGAAGATGATGGTGTTGAATGTTGAGGGTAGTGGTGGTGATAGTGTGGTGTAGGTTTATGGTGATAGTGTGGTGTAGGTTAGGTTGAGCAAGTGTGGTGAGGGTTTAGGAAGCCTTGAATGACATTGATTTAGGGCTTGTGGACCTTCAAGCTTGCGTCTTGTGCCTTGAACGCTCACCGACACGTAACCAACACACAAGTGGGGAAACGAGACATAGAAGATAAAAAAATACAAAAAGAAATAATAAAATTAAGAGTGACTAAAAAGGGATAATAAAGGAAAAATAATAACAAAAACTAAATGAATCCATCAAAAATTAAATAAAGCAAAGGAAATAAATAAACTACGAAAGTAAGAGCTAAAAACTAGTAAATAAAACTAATTATTCAATTAAGCTATAAAATATAAAAAGAATAAATAAAGGCTAAAATAGATGGAAATAAATGAAAATCAACTAAAAACTACTCATAGAAGTGACATAAATGTCACTTATCAAGAAGCAACCAGGATATTTGATCCAAAGCCTTGGAAACACAAAAATTTTCTTCCCTTAGAATTAATTATAAGTGATATTGAAAAAGGAAGTCAAACATATCTCAAATGAAGAACTTTTGTGCTTTTCATGCGTTTCTATCTATGACAGAACCTAAGGATCATATGAAAGCATTAAAAGAGGCAGATTGGATAAATGTTATGCAAGAGGAACTGAATGAGTTCCAGAGGAACAAGGTCTGGCACCTGGAGCCCAAGCCAAAGAACCAGAAAGTAATTGGACTTAAATGGGTCTTCAGGAACAAGCTTGATGAGCATGGTACAATTGTAAGGAACAAGGCCAGACTTGTAGCCAAAAGGTACAATCAACAAGAAGGTATTGATTTTGATGAAACCTTTCCTCCTGTTGCTAGGATAGAAGTAATTAGAATTTTGATTGCCTTTGCCGCATTTATGGGATTTAAGTTCTACCAAATGGAAGTAAAATGTGCATTTTTAAATGGCTTTTTATTAGAAGACGTCTATGTGGAACAACCTCTTGGATTCAAAATTCCCTATCTTCCAAATCAGGTCTATAAGCTTGAGAAAGCTCTATATGGGTCGAAACAAGCTCCTAGATCTTGGTATGAAAGATTATCAAAATTCTTACTTTCACATGATTTCATTAGAGGAAAAGTTGATGGAACCCTGTTTCTTCGTTCAAAAGGAACATACATATTAGTAGTTATGTTGATGATATAATATTTGGTGCTACTAATGATCTTCTTTGTAAGGAGTTTGCTGATCTTATAAGTAGTGAATTCGAAATGAGCATGATGGGAGAATTGAACTTATTTTTGGGTTTGCAAATCAAGCAAACCGAAAGAGGAACAATTATCAATCAACAAAAATATGTCAAGGAACTGCTAAAGAAATATGGACTGTAACAATCTAAAACCAACCACACTCCCATAGGAACTAGAACAAGGTTAGATGAACATACAAATGGTAAGTGTGTAAACGAGAAGCAATATAGAGGTATGATTGGATCTTTACTCAGCTTAAATGCAAGTAGACCTGATATTGCTTTTAGTGTTGGTTTATGTGCAAGATTCTAATCAAATCCCAAAGAATCTCACTTAACAGCAGTTAAGAGAATTCTTAGGTGTTTGAAAGGAAGCGATGACTTATGTTTGTTCTATCCTCGAAGTGATGTATTTGACCTAGTAAGTTACTCGGATGGGGATTATGTTGGGGACTTGCTTAATCGTAAAAGCACATCAGGTATTGTTCAATACCTAGGAACTAGCTTGGTCTCATGGAGCTCAAAGAAGCAAAACACTGTTGCCTTGTCCACTGTAGAGGCAGAGTATGTGGCTACTGCTGCATGCTGTTCCCAAGTCCTCTAGATCAAGCAACAGGTAAGAGACTTTGGTATCAAGTTTAAGTGTGTTCCTATATACTGTGATAATACTAGTGCCATCTGCATTTCCAAGGACCCAATACATCATTCAAGGGTCGAGCATATACACGTTAGGCATCATTTCCTTAAAGACAATTGTAACAGCCCGCTCGTCCGAGCTGCTAGCAAATCACACTTAGCATTCACAAATCTCAATTTACATTTACTAAACCTCAAATTACATCATCTTGCAGCGGAAACATAATCTTTCATACCATCTTCGACTTAAGGGTCATGAGCCCACAACAGCAAACCAAAATTTAAATACAATTACATGAAATGATCAAACCGAATACCTGAAATAATACAATAATACACTAGCAGAATTTTCTCCTTTATTTAAATTATATAATAACCATCATAGCTCAAATGAGATTCGTCTTCTTAAAACACTTATGATCCTTTAACCGCACTTGAACCAACTTCAACATTTCCTGCAAAAATCACTAACATGAACTCTGCCCCCACCAGCACAGGTTCCAAGAACAAAATCAGCAAAACTGAGTACACACTGTCCAACCATAAAATCATTTGGTGGCTTAAAACGTATCTACAGATTTAAGTTTATCTTACAAAATATTAGAAATCAGGCCATAGAGAAATCATAATGAACGAATAATATAACAATTACTTATAAACAATCTCCCCTATGTTACTCGTTCTAAATAATAATAATAAGAGTATCTCACAAAATATGTAGTATATACTTTCAATTTGGAGGAACCATGAAAATTTCGCAGATCTAATCTCCCACAATCGACTCTTATTATGATACATTCTAAGATATAATAACATCTCCTGCTTCTACATTTCAAATATAAAACTCTTCAATCCAAATATGTACCACAGAACTAACTCCTTTCATAATTCCTAAGAAGTCTCTTGGTAAATCATTCTCGTGTTCAGCGCATGAATTCCATAAACTTGGAAGAGTAAAACATTACTTCGAAAATCAAGCTTGAAATAGCTTTCCACGAAACCATTTGCATATTCAAATACATATTCTATTTTCCTTCAGAAATTTGTACTGGGGAAGAGAACACGAATAGAGTTGCCTTCCAGGCGAGTTCTCTAAACTTTTACAAGGGACGTCTCCCTCTTCCATTATATACTGCTTGCAAGACTTCTAGGTCATGACCCTACATAACGGAGCAATACCCGCTCCAAACACATAATGAGCAAACCCGCTCTACAAATGTTGTTCACTTCCCCTTATAAAACAAAACTTGTAATTCAATAATTTCCGAATCTCAAATTCAGGATTCTCGAATCCGATATATCAAATTCTTATGACACAACTGCACTTAGGCACTTTACATACAAAACTTAAATTTGCTTAATAAATACTCTAGTTTCCAACAACTTAGTATAAACAACCTGTAATATGATTTATTTGATGAAAAATACTCAAACGCGGACTCTAAAAGAAATGTGGTCTCAATTCTACGAACTTATTAATTATCATAACCGAAGTAAACAAGTCACAGCTTCCTGAAAGAATATAATCCCATAATAGAACTTAAATATTACATAAACTTTAAGTAGTCACAATGTAGTAATATCAATTTTCACATTGTTCATGTTTCTAGATTTATAAATCATATCACATCTATCTAAGTCTCATAATATAAAACTTCATAGGACATATTTTTCTTTATAATTTAGGTGAAACTCATAAAGATCGGACTTATGTATTATAACTACAAGTAAGTTTTCCATTAAAATAATTTGGCGTTAAACATTCCTCCTTCTTTCAATTATTTAGGCCTCTCATAATTGAACTCTTGATCTCTTCGTAACTCATCTACTATGATATCTTAAAACAAACTTTATTACCTCGAAGTTTAATGTCACAAAAATATCATTTGTGTCCTCACTTTATTCTCTTTTTTGTCTCAACCATCTTTTTTAACTTTATAATCCCAACTATATAAATTTACGTCCAAATTACCCATATATCTATATTTTCATTATTATGAACTTATATCTCTAGTTCCCAATACTCAATTGCACAAAACCTATACATACTCCCCCAACCACTCTTTCATACCCTCTACCCTTTATTTAGAAAATAAAACATCTAACCTTTTTAGTTCAACCTAGTTGATACTCATAGTATAATATTCTTAGCACGGATATAGTTTCTAACAACATCACAATTATAATTTCATTATACTGTTTTACTATTCCATCGACTCATTACTCCTTTCCAGAGCTATTATATCCCCAATGTAAACTTGACATATTAAATTCTACTTCTATATTATTACGGCCTCAATTGTTCAACTTATCTTTCTCACATGGCAACTTACAATCATAATAGAACCCTTTTAAACAATCTGTCCTACAACCATTCCAACATAAATTTCCAATCTTATAAAACCCGATTCTAAAGATTTTTCGAGAATAACTCTGAATAACATATATAACTAACTTTTCAATTATGAACCTTTCTCCCTCACAAAATTAGTTGTAAGAAGCTTACTTTATACCTTTGCAATTTCATACTCAATCTAAGAACCCAAAAGGTTTACTTCTATATCTAATAGTCATCGTTAGATTTCCTGCATATAACGAACGTTTCCTCACACCATAATTTGTATAATACTAAACCTCTCCAAATAATAGTTTACTTCCGGAATCTTCAGCTCTAACCTTTTCATGACCCATTAATTTCAAGCATATAAACTTATAATATAATATATTTCAGATGCTTATATTATAATCGGTACGACTTTTAGACTCATATCCTTCAAAAGTAAAATTCGTATATCCTCAAGTTAATAAACAATTTTATTTAAAACTTTGTATCGTAATGATATTTCAAAATATATATATATATATATATATATATATATATATATATATATATATATATATATAAGAGATTTAGAATCAGAAAACACTTGACTATCATAATATACTCAGTTTCCTAGGAAGTCTTATAAATCAGACTCTCTGCAGAATTCATATAATTACAACTTTTTATATACGTATATTAGTGAAAGCATAGTTGTGTTTCATGGCTTATCAATTCCATTGGCCTCAGTCTACCACTTATAGCAAGGCATACGAAATCGCTCAGAATATCTTACTTATAAACACAATGAGAATTAATTATATCGACAATTCTTACTTAAATACTTATAATTAAACATTCATAGATGTAGTGTAATATATTAAGACATGTTACATTGATTAACGTATACTATTAAACCTCAGAAACCAAATTATTCTTTAATACGGAACAAGATTAACTTAGTGTATCAATAGTTGAAATCATTGGATGATATTTACTTACTTCGAAATTTGCGTATAAAACTATCTTCCATAGCCAAAACATATACTCATAATCAGGAAATCAATGCAGATCTCTATATAATCAAACACTCGGCGTCAAATCATATACTCCGAAAAATCACAAAACTTACCATTTTGAAATCACACTTTCAAACAGTCTGAACTTTATAATTATAATCCATAACATGTTCAAAATAGAACTATAACTCCTTTAAGAAAAGTCATGAAGTTCACACAACTTTTAGTTGCACAAGTAAGTTTAGTTATAAGGTGGAGGGACAATGTGTACCATTTCGATCTCCGAATTCTACTTGTATTCCATACCGAGTCTTGGTTCATCCAACATACTTGAGCTCCATACATCGATATCCATATTATACCTCAACAACAATAGCATAATTAATAACCATTGACACTACAATTCAGCTAAAAGAATCAACTTGCTCAAAGTCTTTTATCAACTAATTTCATACCTTTATATAACCCATTTCACTAATCTAATCCACATCAATCTCACAAGCTAACTCCGATTAATCCTACTCTGATCTTTGGAGAATATAATGAAACATAATTTTGTAGCAATTTCATTTTATAAATTACTTGGGTAAGCTTAATATAGATTTCGAGCTTCAGTTCATTATAAAATGAGTAAAGATTTCATTATTAAGATCACTAAAAACTGATTTGAGAATTTTAACATGAGTATAATACACGTTTGAATTCATAAACTAACTGATTATGAAATCTCAAACCATAGACAAGAAGATTGATCTTAATACCTGATTTAGAAATTCCCAAGCAACAAGACACTTAGGAGAGAACAAATGGGGAGCAAGACCGACGTAACGAGAGGGAAAGGAACTCAAGGACACCGGATTTCGGCGACAACCCGCCTTCACCAAACAACCAGCAACAACAACTGAAAAATGGGACAACAGCGGCAACGCACCATCAGAGAAATAAATCGGAGGAGGAAGGGAACAGAGGAGCGATTGTGCTTCGCGTCATGGTGGTAGCCCGACTAACAGCAGCAGCAACCCCAAACAGGCGGCAGCGGACCACGATGGTGGCACCAACAACACAGCACCAGAAAAACAAAGCAGAGGAGAGAGAAAAACAACAACACCATACCAAAAACCCGAAGCAGAGGAGAGAGAAAAAACAAGGACTGGTAGCAACACCGCGTCACATCGGCAACACTGCACGAGCAGCAACAGCGCACGGCGCCGACACCGTAAAAAACCGAAGGTGGGAGAAGATGAAATGAGAGGAAGAGGATGCGTGAGAGAGAAAAGGATTTGGGTTCCTTTGTTTGCCCTTTTTTTTTCTTTTCCCTCTTGATTATTTCAATGGCTTATATCCAAGAATCCAGAAACATGCAACTAACTTGGAGGATTTTTCGACAGCTCAAGAGCTTCAATTGATTTGGCTTTGTTCTCTAGTTGACACGATAGGAGGAAGAAAGGGAATTAAAAGATCAGAAAGAGAGAGTCAAATACTCCAATGAATAGGTTGGGCTTCAATAATAACAAAGTAAAATAAAATTAATTTAGCTTCTCAAAACTTATTATACTTACTTTAGACTAGAAATAATGGTTTCCAAAGTAATTTCTTATAATTTATGCTTAGTAACTAATAACTATAGTTAACTTAAATTAAAACATGCTTAAAAACATAAGCTTTTACATGCTACCACCCTTAAAATAAATTTCGTCCTCGAAATATGAGAACATAAAACTTTAGGACATCTGAAAATGAATAAGATCACATAAAACATTTTTAACGAAAATCGAATCAAATTCAACTCTCAACTTAGCTTCGATACCTTAAAAGATCAATCGATTCCTAAATCAAATTCTCCATAATTCCCGATCAATGAAACTCTATTCTCCTCAAATCATCATTCCAGAATCGCGATCGCTTCCATCACTTTTCCAAATCTAATTTCTAAATATTCAATTTTCAATATCTCAATCTCTATTCCTCAATTTTTAACGAACAAATAATCCAAATTAATTTAAAACAGTCCCACATATTTTCCTTAACCTCATATGCCATGATATGAAGATCACGACAACTCTAAAACGACCATGCTCTGATACCACCTGTAACAACCCACTCTTCCGAGCTGCTAGCAAATCACACTTAGCATTCACAAATCTCAATTTACATTTACTAAACCTCAAATTACATTATCTTGCACGGAAACATAGCCTTTCATACCATCTTGGACTTATGGGTCATGAGCCCACAACAGCAAACCAAAATTTAAATACAATTGCATGAAATGATCAAACTGAATACCTGAAATAATACAATAATACACTAGCATAATTTTCTCCTTTATTTAAACTATATAATAACCATCATAGCTCAAACGAGATTCGTCTTTTTAAAACACTTATGATCCTTTAACCGCACTTGAACCAACTTCAACATTTCCTGCAAAAATCACTAACATGAACTCTGCCCCCACCAGGACAGGTTCCAAGAACAAAATAAGCAAAACTGAGTACACATGCACGGTCCAACCAGAAAATCTTTTGGTGGCTTAAAACGTATTTACAGATTTAAGTTTATCTTACAAAATATTAGAAATCAGGCCATAGAGAAATCATGATGAACGAATGATATAACAATTACTTATAAACAATTTCCCCCATGTTACTCGTTCTAAATAATAATAATAAGAGTATCTCACAAAATATGTAGTATATACTATCAATTTGGAGGAACCATGAAAATTTCGTAGATGTAATCTCCCAAAATCGACTCTTATTATGATACATTCTAAGATATAATAACATCCTGCTTCTGTATTTCAAATATAAAACTCTTCAATCCAAATATGTACCACAGAACTAACTCCTTTCATAATTCTTAAGAAGTCTCTTGGTAAATCATTCTGGTGTTCAGCGCATGAATTCCATAAACTTGGAAGAGTAAAACATTACTTCGAAAATCAAGCTTGAAATAGCTTTCCACGAAACCATTTGCATATTCAAATACATATTCTATTTTCCTTCATAAATCTGTATTGGGGAAGAGAACACGAATAGAGTTGCCTTCCAGGCGAGTTCTCTAAACTTTTACAAGGGACGTCTCCCTCTTCCATTATATACTGATTGCAAGACTTCTAGGTCATGACCCTACATAACGGAGCAATACCCGCTCCAAACACATAATGAGCAAACCCGCTCTACAAATGTTGTTCACTTCCCCTTATAAAACAAAACTTGTAATTCAATAATTTCCGAATCTCAATTCAGGATTCTCGAATCCGATATATCAAATTCTTATGACACAACTGCACTTAGGCACTTTACATACAAAACTTAAATTTGCTTAATAAATACTCTAGTTTCCAACAACTTAGTATAAACAACCTTTTATATAATTTATTTGATGAAAAATACTCAAACGCGGACTCTAACAGAAATGTGGTCTCAATTCTACGAACTTATTAATTATCATAACCGTAGTCAACAAGTCACAGCTTCCCGAAAGAATATAATCCCAGAATAGAACTTAAATATTACATAAACTTTAAGTAGTCACAATGTAGTAATATCAATTTTCACATTGTTCATGTTTCTAGATTTATAAATCATATCACATCTATTTAAGTCTCATAATATAAAACTTCATAGGACATATTTTTCTTTATAATTTAGGTGAAACTCATAAAGATCGGACTTATGTATTATAACTACAAGTAAGTTTTCCATTAAAATAATTTGGCGTTTAACATTCCTCCTTCTTTCAATTATTTAGGCCTCTCATAATTGAACTCTTGATCTCTTCGTAACTCAACTACTATGATATCTTAAAACAAACTTTATTACCTCGAAGTTTAATGTCACAAAAATATCATTTGTGTCCTCACTTTATTCTCTTTTTTGTCTCAACCATCTTTTTTAACTTTATAATCCCAACTATATAAATTTACGTCCAAATTACCCATATATCTATATTTCCATTATTATGAACTTATATCTCTAGTTCCCAACACTCAATTGCACAAAACCTATACATACTCCCCCAACCACTCTTTCATACCCTCTTCCCTTTAGTTAGAAAATAAAACATCTAACCTTTTTAGTTCAACCTAATTGATACTCATAGTATAATATTCCTAGCACGGATATAGTTTCTAACAACTTCACAATTATAATTTCATTATACTGTTTTACTATTCCATCGACTCATTACTCCTTTCATGAGCTATTATATCCCCAATGTAAACTTGACATATTAAATTCTACTTCTATATTATTACGGCCTCAATTGTTCAACTTATCTTTCTCACATGGCAACTTACAATCATAATAGAACCCTTTTAAACAATCTGTCCTACAACCATTCCAACATAAATTTCCAATCTTATAAAACCCAATTCTAAAGATTTTTCGAGAATAACTCTGAATAACATATATAACTAACTTTTCAATCATTAACCTTTCTCCCTCACAAAATTAGTTGCAGGAAGCTTACTTTATACCTTTGCAATTTCACACTCAATCTAAGAATCCAACAGGTTTACATCTATATCTAATAGTCATCGTTAGATTTCCTACATATAACTAACGTTTCCTCAAACCATAATTTGTATAATACTAAACCTCTCCAAATAATAGTTTACTTCTGGAATCTTCAGCTCTAACCTTTTCTTGACCCATTAATTTCAAGCATATAAACTTATAATATAATATATTTCAGATGCTTATATTATAATCAGTACGACTTTTAGACTCATATCCTTCAAAAGTAAAATTCGTATATCCCAAAGTTAATATACAATTTTATTTAAAACTTTGTATCGTATTGATATTTCAGAATATAAATATATATATAAGAGATTTAGAATCATAATACACTTGACTATCATAATATACTTAGTTTCCTAGGAAGTCTTATAAATCAGACTCTCTGCAGAATTCATATAATTAGAACTTTTCATATACGTATATTAATGAAAGCATAGTTGTGTTTCATGGCTTATCAATTCCATTGACCTCAGTCTACCACTTATAGCAAGGCATACGAAATCGCTCAGAATATCTTAATTATAAACACAATGAGAATTAATTATATCGACAATACTTACTTAAATACTTATAATTAAACATTCATAGCTGTAGTGTAATATATTAAGACATGGTACATTGATTAACGTATACTATTAAACCTCATAAACCAAATTATTCTTTAATACGAAACAAGATTAACTTAGTGTATCAATAGTTGAAATCATTGATTGATCTTTACTTAATTTGAAATTTGCGTATAAAACTATCTTCCATAGCCAAAACATATACTCATAATCAGGAAATCAATGCAGATCTCTATATAATCAAACACTCGGCGTCAAATCATATACTCCGAAAAATCATAAAACTTACCATTTTGAAATCACACTTTCAAACAGTCTGAACTTTATAATTATAATCCATAACATGTTCAAGATAGAACTATAACTCCTTTAAGAAAAATCATGAAGTTCAAACAACTTTTAGTTGCACAAGTAAGTTTAGTTATAAGGTGGAGGGACAATGTGTACCTTTTCGATCTCCGAATTCTACTTCTATTCCATACCGAGTCTTAGTTCATCCAACATACTTCAGCTCCATACATCGATATCCATATTATACCTCAACAACAATAGCATAATCAATAACCATTGACACTACAATTCAGCTAAAAGAATCAACTTGCTCAAACTCTTTTATCAACTAATTTCATACCTTTATATAACCCATTTCACTAATCTAATCCACATCAATCTCACAAGCTAACTCCGATTGATCCTACTCTGATCTTTGGAGAATATAATCAAACATAATTTTGTAGCAATTTGATTTTATAAATTACTTGGGTAAGCTAAATATAGATTTCGAGCTTCAGTTCATTATAAAATGAGTAAAGATTTAATTATTAAGTTCTCTAAAAACTGATTTGAGAATTTTAACATGAGTATAATACACATTTGAATTCATAAACTAACTGATTGTGAAATCTCAAACCATAGACAAGAAGATTGATCTTAATACCTGATTTAGAAATTCCCAAGCAACAAGACACATAAGAGAGAACAAATGGGAGCAGCACTGACAGAACAGAGGGGAAAGGAACTCAAGGACACCGGATTCCGGCGACAACCCGCCTTCACCAAACAACCAGCAACAATAACTGAAAAATGGGACAACAGCGGCAACGCACCATCAGAGAAATAAATCGGAGGAGGAAGGGAACAGAGGAGCGATTGTGCTTCGCGTCACAGTGGTAGCCCGACTAACATCAGCAGTAACCCCAAACAGGCGGCAGCGGACCACGATGGTGGCACCAGCAACGCAGCGCCAGAAAAACGAAGCAGAGGAGAGAGAAAAACAGCAACATCATACCAAAAACCCGAAGCTGAGGAGAGGAAAAAACAAGGACTGGTAGCAACACCGCGTCACATCGGCAACACTGCACGAGCAGCAACAGCGCACGGCGCCGACACCGCAAGAACAACCGAAAGTGGAAGAAGATGAAATGAGAGGAAGAGGATGCGTGAGAGAGAAAAGGATTTGGGTTTCCTTTGTTTGCCCTTTTTTTTTCTTTTCCCTCTTGATTATTTCAATGGCTTATATCCAAGAATCCAGAAACATGCAACTAACTTGGAGGATTTTTCGACAGCTCAAGAGCTTCAATTGATTTGGCTTTGTTCTTTAGTTGACACGATAGGAGGGAGAAAGGGAATTGAAAGATCAGAAAGAGAGAGTCAAATACACCAATGAATAAGTTGGGCTTTAATAATAACAAAGTAAAAAAAAAATAAAAAATTTAGCTTCTCAAAACTTATTATACTTACTTTAAACTAGAAATAATGGTTTCCAAAGTAATTTCTTATTAAAATTAAGGCTTAGTAACTAATAACTATAGTTAACTTTAATTAAAACATGCTTAAAAACATGAGCTGTTACAACAATGCAGAAAAAGGTCTTGTTAAAGTTGAATTTTGTCCAACAGAAAATCAAATTGCTGACATTTTGAATTAACCACTTCCTAGAGAAAAGTTTGAGAAAATTCGCTTAGAGCTAAGGATGATTAGAATTCATTGAGTATGCCGCTTCTAATGAAACCCTTAGTTACAAGATTACTCTAAGTGGCCAGCAAAATTTTGTGAATTTATTCATACATTACACAGTCGATGCAAAAGACTCACGTTAGTTTTCATAATACTCCCCTTATTGTCCTCACATATGCTTGAGCAACATGTGGTAAGGTCTACGTACAAATAGCTTGAACATGTAACATGCATGAGTTCACACCTTATTCTTCCATTTTATTTTATTCTTCTAAACCGTAAATATCCTCTTCATTTTTATTTTTGTCTTTCCACAAATTTAATTAATTATTCATTCATCCCCCACAATTTGTTTTTTACAACGCTTCACCAGCGTACAAGTACATACCCTAAAAATAAAAAATTCAATGGATTAAGAAAGGAAGGGAAAAGCCGCCATAAATGTTTTCACCATCCCCCATAAATTTCCCCCAAATAAAAGCCTTCATCACATCAAACCAAATTTACATTGCAATTTTCACATTTTTACCTCAAACCCATCAACTCTACAAAACCACTTACTCTCTCTCTCTCTCTCTCTCTCTCCAAACCTCTCACCTTCATCTTCTTCTCCAAAACTCTTCAATGGCACACAAACGCAAAACCTCTGATGAAACCAAAAAATTTCCCGTTGAAAAATCTTCTCCTCTGGTTGATTACAATGAAAGTGAGAATGAATCTTCAAATTCAAATGAAGATTCCTTGGTTCTCAAGATAATTCAACGGCTAACGAAGTAATTTCTGCCAAGAAGGAAGAAGAGCTTGACGACACTGAAACAAAGCAGGAGAAAGAAATTTTGGTTCTGACTAAACGCGGTAAGAAGTCCAAATTTTCTAAGTACATCATAGGGTTTTGTGTTGATTTTTCTTGGTGTAAGAAAATCAAGTGGGTAGAGTTTCTTGATGTTGTGAAATTTAAAAAATGGACTAAGGTGTTAAGTTTTGATGAGGGTTTATATGAAGCAGAAATGAGTGAATTTATTTCAAACTTTGAGAATAATGATGGTTTATGCATTAGTATAGTCAATGGGAAGTTGATAAAATTCAATGAAACGAAAATTTCTGAGTGGTTTGAAGTACCAAATAAGGGGTACAAGGATTACATTAAGGGTAGAGCAAAATTGAATGTGAATTGGGCTTCAAACGCCACAATTCTGGATTATTTTGGTGGTGCTGCTATTGACCAGTCCTTAAATCAAAAAGATCTATCTCCTTTTCATAAATTCCTGTTTCAATTAGTTTGGCGCTTTATTTTACCAAGAACCTCCAAGAGGACTCAAGCGAGCCTCATGGATCTTTCTCTTATGTTCTGCCTGGCTAAAAACATAAAAATAAACTTTTTTGTTTTGATGATTGCTCAACTCTCCTACTGCATTTCCCATAACAACAAAATTGGGTATGGTAACCTTGTCTCTACCATTCTCCAAAGGAACCAAGTAAAACTTCCTGCCAGTCCCTCTTTAGACCTAGAGCCTGAGAATTACTTGACTAAGGATACACTTTCTAGACTTAAGTTGAGGGTACAGGGTGGTAAGTTGGAGTATGAGGTTGAGGAGCCCAAGGGAAAGCGAGAAACTGGGATCAAAAGGAAGCATGAGGAAGAGGTCAGTGCTGGGGGTCCAAAGTCAGTTCGAAAGAGTCAGAGACTAGCAGAGACTAAGTCTCCCAGGGAACAGAGTCAGGGTGTTGTAACAATAGATCTGGAGGAGGATCTGGTCTCTCCAGGAGCTACTGCTGTGGATTTTCCGCTTCTCTCCACTACTAGTCTTCATGAGATTTTGCATTCACTTCAGGAGTCTCTGTCCCTTCTACACACCAGGATCCAGGGTGTTGAAGCTACGGTTTCAAGGGTGGATCTTCAGCAGGAGCAGATCCTAGCAGCTGTCAAGTAAAGGAGAAGCTGATGTGCGAGAAAAGATTGACGCCATTGTCTCTTCTTTCTCTATTCGCCCCAAATCCTAATTTCCTTTCCTTCAATTTAATCTGTTCATACAATGATACTTTGATTTTTGGGTTGTACTTGAACAATGGTGGTTTGTTGTTACTTTTATTTTTATCCTCTTTTGGATATGTCTAACACATCTGTTTCTATTGCTTATTGCTTTTATCTCTTTTATCTCTTCTTATTTCTCTTCTACTATTCATCTTTTTGCTTCCTTTGCTTCTTTCCTTTATTTTTTTTTTCTTGAACTCAGCTTTTGCATAACTCATGTCTCAGTGCATTTATCTTGCTATTATATGCTCATTAAAAATGTCTGGATGGCTAGTATTATTAGACGAAATGTTTGAGCTACTTTGCATTGATATTGTTGTTTTTGATACACTCTTAGAGTACTGCTGGTTTCTTGGATGTTTTTGATGATGACAAAAGGGGGAAGTATAGTGGCACATAAAAAGATTCTAGTCTCCTTAGTTTGTGTAGTGATGATTTTCGACTTTTCTTTCCTTGTTTCAAAATTGATATCATCTTAGTTCTTAGTCTTTTAGTCTTTGTTTTCATTTTTAGTGTTTCTTAGTTTTTATTTTAAACTTCTTAAATTTTGATTCTTTTGCTTTGGTTTATTTCATATTTATCTTTCTGTTTATTTTCGTCGATTTAGTATTTTTATTTGCCTTATATTTGCCATCATCAAAAAGGGGAACATTGTTGTATTCCATGTTTTGATGATGCCAAATAATTAGGTTATTGTATAGTTTTTATATTGAAAAATATAAAATCTCAAAAATATTGTGTTGTTAATTTTTATATATCTTGTGGAGAACGATTAATTATTTTAATCTAGTCAAGATATTATTTAGACACTTTATTATATAGTATGTTTAATGAATCTATTAACTTAGAATCTTTTGAATAAAAAGGTTCTTAGTTATTAGATATTTTATGGTTGTTGTGTTGATGAGTAAAATCAGGTTAAACAATACGTGCCTACGAAGAAGGAGGAGGGGCGAGATTTTCTCTAACTTCCTACTGGATATATGCGCTCAAAAGGCTAGTGGAAGTAGTTGATCACCGTTGCAAAAAACGTGGAGTTAGTGCAGCGATTTAGGGGCCATGATCTCTAGAATTCAGCAATCATACAACATGGAGAACGTGGAGTAAAGACCAAGAATTTACAGCAGCTATCTAAGAGAAAATAGTTGTTCGAAAAACTTAGAACTTTCAAGCATTCAAAAGTTAATCTTTACTTTGAAAGTTTTTCTGTAATTTTCTTCTTCTCCAACAATACATATCATTGTAATATTCTTAGTGTTTTGGGTGAGTGGAAAATTCAGAGTATTCTCGTAATCAAGAGAGAGAAAGAAATAGAGAAAAAGAGAAGACTTCAAGTGAAGTCAAGTGAGTGTCATCAGTTCAGGGGAAACTGAGTGACTGGGAACAAGTTCCTAGAGGAACAGAGAAGGGTCCAGTAATAGGTTGTAAAGAGAGTCTTTTGGCCTATTATAATAAGAGAAGTATTGAGTCAAAATCCTTAGGGTAAAGGTTTTTCTTCCTATTGGGCCTAGGAAGTTTTCCTTGTAAAAATCTTGTGTGCATTTTCCCTTTCATTTTAAGACTAATCATGAACTTTTTTTAAATGATTTTTGAATATTTGATTTAAATTTTTTAAATTTTATATAAAGCTTAACAAACAAAATCTAGTTCATCAATTTGAGTAAATCATCTAAATTTTCCCTTCAACGAATAACGAATATACCTTTTTTGCATATAAGTTTTTATTTCCCATAATACTTCCTCCATTTCTTAATAGATGCTTCATATTGAATTTTTACACTATTTGTATATCAACTTTGAACATATTTAATTACTGCTTTTATAATGATAAATATCCTTATTTTAATTATTTTTGGATTAATCCCAATGTATATTTTCAATAGTTTTTTTATAATTTTCAATAATGTATAATTGAAGATATTGATGGTCAAAGGTGTAAATCGGCAAGTGTTCCCAGTCAATATGATGCATCTAGTACGAAAGAGCGGAAGGATTTCACAAATAATTTAGACGGCAAATAATATAATGTGTAATATTTTGTTTTTGCTTTATTATATATACTGTAATAGATGTGCTCGTGGAAGAACATTAAATGAATCAAAAGATCTAAAAGAATAATATAAAACCTTAATAAAAGTGTTAGAGATAAAAAAGCTTGCCTATCTCTCCATAGTTACACATAATTATAAAACTTTATTACGTTTTACTTTGACACATTAAACATTGAAATTGTAGTAGAATGGAGGTTAAAGTCTCACATTTCATTTCAAAGGTCATGTGTTCGATTCCTAATAGCTGCATATTGTTAATATTTTAAAATGAGATAATAAACATGTGTATTAGAAGTTTGACAAGAGTGCCATGTGAAATTGTTCTTTTAATATGATCGCCTTTTAATATATTTGTATAAATATTGATAACATCTCATGCAAATTAGAGAATATCATTAATTTGTAGGCATGAGCTAGATAAGAGCTGGGCTGAACATAATTATCATGTTCGACTGACCAAATATAGCAAAGTTTTGATCATGGGATGACAAGCCTGAAATGTCATTTATATTTTTTTCAGAACTCTACAGAGTTTAATATTTTTACCAATATATTAAAAGACGTTCCTAAACAAGAAACTGTGCCACGTGCCACTCTACCTTAGAGTTTTACTTTATGTATTCCACATACAATAAAAAAAAAATTATAAAACACATGCTATAAGATTTGATCACATGACTTCAAACTTATATACCACTAAACTAAGCAATATTTGGTGTTATAATGTTAAATTAAAATATTAATAAATTAAAACTATAATTACCCAAGCTTCGTGCAGCCTAAAAACTAGTTGACAAATACTTATTGATCAAAGTGGGAAAAAAAGGTCGGCTTGAATAACCTTGAATTTACGGCAATTTATGATAGGACAACATGAAGCATGAAAGTACAAATTACAAAACGATAGAAAGTTTAGTCTGTAATGGTAGATTAGCCTAAATTTCATGTCCAACTAGCCAAATAGATTGCCATCATTATTTTAGAATTTGGATTATCTTTCCATAGAGTTTCTATTTTTATTTTATTTATCAAGAATTCGTAATTAACTTTTTTTGTGCACTAAATAGAAGCGAAACTAGTTATTAAGCCCGGGCTATGCCCCGGGTAAGGACAAATTTTCATTTATTAATATTATACTTTAAGATGATAACACTAAACATCACTTGGTCTAGTGGTTAAGACTTTAATATATAAATTTGAACTTGTGGGATCAAACCCTATACTATGCAATTTCTATATTTTTTTTATTAAATGTGGATTACATAGAGTAAAATGCCCTTAGGGAGAGCGCCACATGGCACGGTTCCTTGTTTAGGAACGCCTTTTAATATATTAGTATAGATAGATTTGTCAGAACAAGCCTTTGATATGTTGTTTTTTTTTTTAGAGAAATAACCTTTTAAAATTTTTCTAACAATTTAAAACCTTAAAAATAATTCATACCATAATCCTCCTTTGATTAACTATGGTCCAACCTAGTTGGTTTGTAGTTGTCTAAGGATGGTTTAGGATGTAACTGGATTAAGAGCAATAAAATTACTTACTTAGTAAAAAAATTCATATCTTAGTACTTGCAATATACACAAATGACATATGAATAAAGAATGAGGAAAGAGAGAGTGTAACATAATGCTTCATGTGATTGATAATAAAATTAAGCTTTCTTTGTATAAGAGCTTACCCAAAAGAGTAATATGAAAGAAACTGAGGTCAGTTGCTTCACCTCCACTCCCCTTTCCCAATCTCCTTATATAGTTTCATTTTTCTTGTTCGTTTAGACTGAAAATAGTACAAATTCTACTTCACAACGATCTTGGTTTTGCAAATTCTGAATTTTATTTGTTCAAAATTGTTATGTATTTGTTATTTTTTTTTTCAATTGTAGATGTCGTATGACTCTTTTATTAATGAATTAATTTTACTTTAAAAAAAAAAAACTATGGCCGCTTTTTTCTAGTTTCATTGTTAATTTGTTCTTTCAATGTTTGACTTCTTGATCATAATTAATTGGGAGGGATTCAAAGTATATGGTTTAGGTTTTTTTTAATCAATCTATACAAAAATATTAAAAGGCGTGCGAAAGAAAGCCTATGTGCCACGTGGCACTCTCCTCAACTTTCTAATGCAAATGATTTATATCTATGTGTACTCCTCACCTTAAAAAAAGAAATGTGTAAGTGCAAGGTATCGAACACATGACCTTTGGAATGAAAAGTTAGAGCTTAACCATCAATACACTATGAATTTGTTGTCTAATGTTTCAAATAAAATATGATAAAGTCTTGTAATAAGTATACTTAACTAAAAAGACTTGAACAAGTATATACATCTCTAACACTCTTATTACGTAACTTACAAGAGAATATTGATGTCATATTCTCTTAGCACAATTCCTTTTAAGGTATTGTTTTCAAACTCAAACCTTTCAATTTTTCTTCACTTATCACGTTGTGACGTGAATTTTTCGATTTCTTAATGGACAAAAAATACGAAAAGTAGCAAAATAAATTATAAAATTTAAAAACAATAACATATGAGTTTACTGTAACTGACCCGAGGCATCGCCCGGGCAAAAAAAACTAGTTCTTCAATTAAAACAATTAAAATACATAATCAAATTGAGTTCTGCCTATAGCTAATCACTTCTGCCTTCCCAAAGTGAGAAAGATGGTGGGCAGTGGATGTAGTACGAAATTCTGGACTGGTTTGTGGATTGGATCTTCTCCTCTAAAAATTCTTTTTCCTAGACTCTACTCCATTGCTGCCAACCCCTTTGCTACTATCGCTTCATTAGGAGTTTGGGATGGGCATATATGGTGCTGGACGTTCTCGTGGAGGCGTGAGTTAAGACCTAGAAATATTGAAGAAAGGCAGACACTTTTGCAACTCCTATCAATTGTTTTAATTGATGTATCTTGTGATGATCATATCATGATTTAGACTCCCCATAAATCTGGATTTTTTTTTTTGTCAAATCAGCAACATTTGAACTCGCAAAGTGCTCATCTGCTGCTGCTCATGATATGATTAAAGGCATGTGGAAAGGATTAGTCCCTCATAGAGTATAAATCTTTGTTTGGCTCGTAATTTTAGACAAAATCAACACTAAGGCAAAACTTGCTCGTATTGGTGTTATTCCTCTCTCCGAAGCTTCCTGTGTGTTTTATGGCAATCATTTGGAAACAAGTGATCATCTCTTATTATCATGCTGATTTTTGTGGCAACTGTGCAATTTGGTGGTTTAGGTTATGGAGCATTCAATGGGCAATTCCTTCATCTCTCAACGAGACTTTCAATCAATGGCATTATAAGGGAAGAGGTGACTTCTTCAAGAAAATCTGGTATGTTAGTCTTTTTCAATATTATATGGACCCTATGGAGGGAAACAAATGAGAGAGTTTTCAACAACAAATCTTCCCCTCTATTAGAGTTGCAAGACTTAATTCTTCTTAGACTAAGTTGGTGGATTCAAGGTTGGAATGTCAAATTCCCCTACTCTTCTCCAGAGATTTCTCGTAACCCTTCTTGTCTACTATGGAATGCTTCAAAACCATCATCAAGTAAGGATGCTAGCAACTCATCTTTGTCTATCTGGACTCCTCCAGATGTGGGGATTTTAAAATGGAACGTGAATGCCTCCTTTGATCCATCTCTCCATCATGCAGCTATTAGTGGAGTTTTGAGGAACGATGCTGGAATTTTCCTCTGCATTTTCTCCAGCCCTATCCCAGCCATGGAAATAAACTCTGCTGAAATATTTGCCATATACAGAGCCATCAAAATCTCCATGGCCAGTCCTAGAGTAAAAAACTTTTTCCTCACCATCGAATCAGACTCACGTAACATAGTTCATTGGTGCTCTTAAGATGTAGGTGGGCCTTGGAATCTTGGTTTTATTCTTAATTTTATTAGAGCAGCCAGAAAGGATTGGCTTGAACTCAAGATTGTGCATAAAGGAAGAAGCTCTAATAATGTGGTTGATACGCTTGCTAAGCAAGGCCTCCATAGGGTCTAGGGATGATGAGTTTTTGGCTTGATGTTGACCTCTCATGTATTATATTGTTTCATGCCAGTTCGTCTGCTGAGCTTCTGATCTTTGTAATCTTTAGCTTCCTTTGGCTGATTTAATAAAATTCCAATCCTAAACTATAGAAAAAATACATAATCAAATTGCGAAGGCCTACACTTATAATAAAAAAAGCGAATACATGGATGTACATTGCTCTTATTTCATGCACTTGAAGGGACGAAGTTTAAGTTGCGGTTGAGTATGCTTAAATATAGTAATAATTTTAATTGTGAAAATTGTGCTATTTTTCGAATCTATATTTTATAGATTTTGATTATCGTTGAGATGTTGTATGGCTTATTATGAATGATATTATTCTTCCTATAAAAGAAAAAAATAGAGGTAATATAATATGTTATTATGAATGATATTATTCTTCCATTAGTTAATTTATCTGCAAAAATTACTATCATGATATTATATTCATAATTTTTTTCATCATGGTATAATATTATATACGTCTGTATATACTCATTATATTTTTCATAAATGAATGTCATGTTTTGTATATTTTCTTAATTGGCAGCCATGCCCCACATAAAAGTACTCATATTCTCCTTTATTTTTTTATCTCTATCTTATTTTTTATCCATCTTTTAGGTTTTTATGTGGCGCTATTTGCCGCTTGTATTTTACTTACACCGTCCATAATTTTTTGTAATGCATTTTTTTCTCCTTCTTCTAACCACCATGACCACAACTACTGCCACCACCTCCCTCGACTCCTTCTTCTAACCACCATGATCACCGCTACCGCCACCACCTCTTTCGTCTCCTTCCTCCTCCTTTCCTCCTCCCTTCATCTTCCTCCTCCACTACCCGTCACCGACCCCGTCCCCATCGCCGGCGCTCAACTACCACTACCACCTCCTTTCTCCTCTCCTCCTCCCAGCCAGATCCCAGACCCCTCAAACCACTTGCTTTTCTCCAACACACAGTCACACCACCTACTTCTCCTTTCCTCCTCCTTCTCCCAGCCGGAGCCCAGACATCGTCACACCTCCTTCTTTTCTTCTCCTTTCTCTTTTTCTTCTTCCTCTAGCCTTCTTCCTCACAGTTTCGTCCCAAAAAAAATTCACTATTCACATGGAATCGAACCAATATTTCAGTAGAGGAACTCCATCTATTTTGGTCCCACTGTCCCACCATGGTGGTATAGAAAAAGTGGCCGGTTCCACCATGATCAAATCAAAAAATCCGGGAAATTTTATTTTTGAAATAAAATAACTAAAAAAAATTACATAATACGTATAAAAATATGACAGTTTTAGTAAAATACGGACGCTAAATAAAATCACCATTTGAAAAAAAGCGAAAAGGTATGATCCCCACCCCCACTATATATGCAGCTCTCTCCTAAAATATTATACAAAAGCAAATGTATAAGTAAGCAGATACTATAAAAGTAGTTGAAACTCTACCTCAAATATCATGTGTCAAAATGTAGGGAGTAGGAGACAACAAATCGGATGAATGTAACAATCTCCTAAGTTAATTATACGTGGATGAGTTAGGTAATCCAACTAGATAGCTAGTCAGCAAGTATTGGGTTCACAACTAGACATTAAATAGCGCATGTAATCATAAATGAAAACGCCGAAACTAAAGTTTGGGACCTTTCTCTATACCCACTTAGCAAATAATATGTGGATCTTAGTTTACGAAAATCTCTACACGATGTCTGCAAATACGATTTATCAGTCACTTAAAGGTTGATTTCATAGTCAAACTTCTGTCTTGAATTCGATAATGACAGAAGCTCTTTGCAAACTTCATTATCGATGTTACTAGCAAGATTATCTTTCCTAATACTTTGGTACTGCTCACTAGTCACTACTTACTACTCACTACTCCGTTGTCCAAGTTCTTTACCGCGAATTCAGTTATCTTGAGATCTCATGTTGGCAAGATTTACTCCGAATGTTTTTGTGTTATCCTTTGTAATTCTTCCTTTCACATTGATGTAATTGTGAATCTCTGATGTGCCAGTAGAGTCTTAAATTAATCTACGATTGTACAATGAATGTGGTAAGCGAGCTTCTTGCTTTTGGTGGTAAGGGAAAATACAGTGATAATGATTCAATTGATGTGTTATTAATAATCATAGTGTGAATGGAAAGTAGACGTGGATATATTTGATCTAACCCAAAACCAATCCCTACTACTACATTTGGGTTTCGAACACTTAATTACGAAGAAAATTAATGAACAACCGAACGAACATAAAATCATCTAAAGTGGGTCCAACCCAACTCGATCTGCTTTGACTCACTACTACATTTTGTAGCAAATGCAACACTACAATGCAACGGGTTACCATAATGCAACACTATAAAGCAACGACATATGCTAAAGCAACAGCGTATTGCAATGATTTATACTAGTGGCACGCTAATTGCAACGGTTCATACTAGGGCAACGCCAATTGCAATGGGTATGCTAAACCGTTGCATTAGAGTGTTCAAATGCACCAACTTTTAAAACCTATTGCAACGTTTATCCAATATCCGTTGCAATAGCATATATGACATTAATTATAATATTAAATTATTAGCTAAAGCAACAACACTTTATTTCACTAATAGGTGGGCTATATCTCTTGGTTTCCCTCTCTATTTTGTCAAAGGAAAAAAACCCCCTAAAACTCCCTTTCTCTAACACAGCCTCATCATGATGATCAGTCAATGACTTCACGCATACAGTTAACAACATTACCCTAAAAGTTCTAAAACCCTAATATCAGTTCGATCAAGTGCGCAAAGAATTTTCTCATCTGCTTGTTGTTGTTGTTTAGAGGTCACATCGGGTTTCTATGACCAGCCTCATCTCGCTGGGTTTTCTCGTCGGCTTTTCTTTTCTCGCCGAGAGTTCTACTGTCTACCGTCGCGTTGGATTGAGTAGCCTAACTTCTGTTAGAAAAATAAAAATTGTTCATGATAAGACCTTAATATATAATCTTATGTAATACCCCTCATGATTGCTTTAAAAGGAGTTAGCAGGCTACTAATTCCAACAAGATGCATCTTTCTTTTAGGGAGCTCATTTCCTTAGTTACTCCTCAGTCTAGAGTGCTTGGCTGGGAGTAGTCCAGGGATGGGTGACCTCCTGGGAAGTTTCTCAGGGTTCGAATGAGTGAGGACAAAATGTGCCGGAAGAACTTGTGTTGGTTATTGAAAACCGATTCTTGGGTCACTTCGGATGCGCATTGGTGATGATATACTCGGATTATGGTTCCAGGTCATCGAGGATCGGATTTCGGATTGAAAAAAATATTTTCAACTTTTTTAGTAGGGTAGGTCCTATGTAAATAAATTTTATTCTATACTAATCTTTTGAGTTATTAATTATTCTATTAGTAGCCCTTTAATTGAATATTAATTGTTTAGTAGTTAGTACTCCCTATTTTTAAAATTATTCGTCTAACTATTTGAGTATTCGTACATATACTTACATAAAATTCTTCCAAAGTTTTGCACGTGGCCAATGATAATTTTTATTATAAAAAACGGGTAAGTTCCTCGGATCAAAGCCTAAGCGAAACCAATAATTTCGGATCGTTTTGGGTCGGATCGGTTTCGGATCGGGTAATGCCATAGTTCGGATAGTGTTCGGATCAAGATTATTTGACCGATTCGGCCGGATCGGACCCGAGTTCGTCGGACCCGAATATCGGAGTCTCCGTGATCGGATTTTCGGAGCGGGACCCACCTAGGTCTAGCCGTATGCCAAATATGTGGAGTCCTCAGGCGCAACGAGGGTGTTGCTGTCCTCAAGTGGGGGTGTATGTAATACCCCTCATGATTGCATTAAAAGGAGTTAGCAGGCTACTCATTCCAACAAGATGCATCTTTCTTTTAGGGAGCTGATTTCCTTAGTTATTCCACAGTTAAGCGTGCTTGGCTGGGAGTAGTCCAGGGATGGGTGACCTGTTGGGGAAGTTTCTCAGGGTGCGCATGAGTGAGGACAAAATGCGCCGGAAGAACTTGTGTTGGTTATTGAGGACAGTTGTTGGCCCTGGATGCGCATTGGTGACAATATACTCGATTCGAAATGGGTCGGGGTGTTACATCTTATATTATTCTACTTGGTAAGGTTTGAAACTTGTGAATCATAGAAGAGAAATGATATCTGCAACCTTAACATTCTTAGGGTCGCATATAAGGAATTAAAAAGTAAAAATAATAATCAATTACTAATTAAGCATGAATAATATCGAATCGATACATGCTTTTGTCATAAATACCTGAACTCTTTTTCATATTTTCAACCTACAATGATATATGCGTAGGACAAGTCTCACCATCTAGAAATCAAACAAATTTTAAGCCTAGCACCAATTCATAATAAATTGATTTGTCAATGGAAGTATACTAATTAGGTTTTGTGTTATCTTTCGTGCGCATAAACTTATGATCGAATTTATTATATTACTTTGGCTTTTATACATTTTCTTTCTCTATATGAAAAAGACTTTCACGTGGATCTATTACACGGGATGATTCTCAAATTTTACTTTGCTACCCATCAAGATTTAATTTTATGTCTTGATCTTGTTCAAAGTTTTACAAGGCATAGTCATTCATATAAATATACAAGGCATAGTAAAGTTCCTTTAAAAACCCTACATCTGAAACAAATTAGCAATAATGCATACTTTGTTGATTTACATTTTTGAAAAACCACATAGTTAGACGATAACAATGTAATATTCGAGCAATCAATTTCTATTTTATTGATGAGAAAGTTCTTATTTCCAATTAAGATATTTAAAAATTGGTTAATGATAATTAATAGGGATGGCAGTAGTGCGGGTCAAGTAGGATGGGGATTAAAATCTACGCACAATGGGTGGTGGAGCGGGTGTAGTTTTTATGCTATGCCCGCCCCATCTCCACCAGCCCTGCCCTATCCCCGCCGGTACCGCCCCACCCTCGCCCGCCCGGCATATTTATTATTAAAATTCTATTTATATACTTATATTATTAATAAATTTAATTTGCAAAATAAAAATATGTTGGTATGATGCGGGTACAAAGCGGGTGCGAATACCCATGCGGGTGGTAGGGTGAGGATAAATTGAGTACATCGCGGGTACGAAGCGGGTGCAGGTACCCATGCGGGTGGTGGGGCGAGGATGGGTTCAAATACGCACTTGTTGGTGCGCGGATGGGTGTGGAATTTCCCTCACAATAAGTGATGGGGCGGAGATGGGGATGGGAATTTTATGTAGGTACGGGTGTGGAGGTACCATCCTTCACACCCGCCTTCCCCAATTGCCATCCCTAAGAATTACATTTGATGCAAATTGCCCAATATTGATATGGCCGCCACGCAACGAAAATTTAATGCCCCAGTCCCTCAAATGTAGACAGTTGGAAAAGAATGCGGATCTTCAAGGTAAACACTAAATCGTTGCTTCCTATAGCTATGCTACTAATAGCAACGACCACAACAAAGTACAAACCCAACGGAGAGCTTGGATAATAAGAATCAACTTTGGAAATTACACGACTAGGAGGTGGGAATTCTATGATCACTCATTTTTCTTATTTTACTTTCAAAAAGGTTTGACATGGCAAGAATTATAAATGCATGTCAGCCATGAATAATTATGCATTTTTTCATTTGTTTAAGTGAAATGTCACTCATTGATTTAAAGTCATACGACATCTAAAATAAAATTAAAAAACTAACAAATACATATCAAATTGAAATAAACATAATCCTAATATGGCAAAATCATGATCGTTTATTGGATATAACACTTCTGAAAACTACCGTTTTTCACATCGCTGAGCAACCTTCTACGAGGGAGCTATCGATCTGATGTCGTTTAAAAACTAGAACTGGATTTAATTCAACTGATTGTAAATGAGGAACTAATATTTGTTACAACCCTGTACAAATTCCGATGACAAAATTAAAGCTCCCACAACAAGGAGAGAGAAATTATCACAAAGAGAGACTAAGTTATTAAACATAAACACAGAAAGAAAAAAGGGAAAAAAAAAAAAAACAGCAGAAAATGAAAGGAAACAGGCTAGGAATGACCATAAATGGCCTTCCCTAGCCTGAGAAGATGTAGAAGGCTCGAGGAGGATGATGAGGGGTGGAGAGGAAAAAAAGGGCTAAGTCACGGTATCTAGCTAGCCTAACATGCAATTATGTGTATTTTAATTGAATGAGTCTTATTACACCTTCCATGCATGGGGTACAATTTGTTACGTTATCATATATCATATAGAAAAACTAATTAAGAAATAGAGAATTGGTATAATGATAATTGTAGACGCATAATCGTTCTTCCCGTTGAGCACCCAATGATAAAACATACCATCATCCTAATTGGTCCGGTCCAAAGGAAGAGCAATCTGAAAAGCTAAGCCTAAAATCATTTACGAACATCAATTCTATTTTTTTGTTTCAAACAAATTTGAGCCCTTTTTTAGGAGGCCAATAATTATTCATCATAATTAATTTATATTCGACCCTGTTGTAAAAAAAAGTCTAATTAATTATTCTTGATAATTAATTGTATTTTCAATAAATATTAATCATCTTTGATAAGTAATTGATATTTCGAAAATCAAAATTTATTCCTAAATATAGCCGATTTCGGACTTCAAAAGACAAAATTTCATCAAAAATTAAAAAAGAATCTTTAAGCGAATGAAAACGACTCAGATCTGCGTTGCGTGAAGTGCACTAAGATGAGTTGATGCAACACGAAAATAGCTTACAAAAGCCAGGAATGCAAGAGAAATCTCATTCGTTCATATGAGTAACCTCATTTAATTATACAACGAACCCATTTAATCATAAGAGTAACCTCGATTGTTCAAAAAAGTAACCCCATTTCTTCACACAAGTAACCTCATTCATCCATAAGAGTAACCTCATTTAAATATACGACAACCCTATTTAATCATACGAGTAACTCCAATTGTTTACAAAAGTAATCTCCATTTATCAATACGAGTAACCTTATTTATTCGTACGACTAACTCCAATCGTTCACAAAGATAACCCCAATTTATCATAGTAACCTTATCTATTCATACGAGTAACTCCAATTGTTCACAAAATAGCCCCCATTTATCAATACGAATAACCTTATTTATTCATACGAGTCATCTCATTCATTCATAAGAGTAACCTCATTCATTTATATGATAATGCTATTTAATCAATTTACAACAGCAACCTCATTTATTCATACGAATAACTTCATTTCTTCATACAACCTCACTTAATCATACGACGACCCTATTTAATCACACGAGTAACTAGGATTGTTCGTGGGTTGGGTTGGGTTGGTGCGGTTTGGGATAAACCCTAACCAAATCGCAAATATGCGGTTTGACATTTTTCCAAACCAAACCGCACTGCACTTTTGCCAAAACCAACCCAACCGCACCACGTGAAACGGTTTGGTGCTATCCAGTTTGCGATTAACCATTTTTCATCCCCCATATGAGTTTGTAACCATTTTTTTCTGTATTTGTTGACTATTTGGTGTGGTGTTGTTTAACAAATTTTTCTATATCTATGGACTTTTGGTAAAAAGGTTTGTAAACTTGTTGCTGGAAAATAGGTAAAGCTATATTGTCGGAAAAGTAACTCATAAATGACTAAAATATGTAGTACAAAATCGATGAAAACCTAATAAAACTAGATAATCGAATAAAAAAAGTCCAAATGCTCAATGTAAATTATATTTTTTATACAAATAGGTTTGCGGTTTATGGAGCGGTTTGGTCTTACAAAGATTCAAACCCAATGATAGGCGGTCGTACACCTATCAAAAGTAATTCCTGCAAAACCTTCTAACAATATAGTAGGATAAGTAGGGTCAAATCCAAAGAGAGATGGTTGTTTTAATATAGCTTCCAAGGTATAAAGAAACTAAACAAGATCACAAATTTGAGATTTACGGTTCTAAATTGATAAAATATGAAAATCAAATTAAAAGGATCTAGGGTAATGGTTCACCATGTTTATAATTCAAAATCAATCAAAATACCACGAATAGTTCAATTAATCAGATATCTAGGGCACAGGTTCATCCTACGGTCGGGCCTTAACGCTCTCAAATCAACATATGCAGTACGGTCGCTAAAATAATCAGATATGCTAATTGTAGTTATACCTCTAAAGAGTACTATCTCTCGATCTATGACTCGATATTAGCAATATTTAATCAGATAATTGATCTGATTGCAAGATTAACAATAAAAACACTAATCAATTAGAGATATCAATAACTAATCAAACCATCAATAAATGTCAATCAAGATTCATAGCATATAAACATGGATTCCCAAACCCTAGAAAATAAGACTACTCAATCATGAAACAAATAATACTCCCTCCGTCCCAAAATAATCTGAACACTTTCCTTTTATGTTTGTCCCAAATTAGTTTGAACACTTCCATTTTTGGCATGGTCCCACTATTAATAAATTATTTCTTATACACTCTCCTTTGGCCCACACTTTACCTTTTATCATTAAAAAGTTACCCAACTTTCTCTCTTCGCTCATGAAAAATACCCCACCAACTTTTATCACATCTACTTTTTAAATAAAATAACATTTAATAAGCACACTACAACTTATCACATTAAAATACGTGTCCCCACAAGTGTTCTGATCATTCTAGGACGGAGGGAGTTACAAAGAAAAATGTAATCAAAGAAATCAATAAAAGAAATAAATAGAAATAATGAATTAACGAAGAACATGAATAAACTAGGGTTTGCAACTAAAAAGTAGAGAGAAAAAACAAGAGGAGAAAACTAAAACTTGAACTAAAATAACGTAATAAGATAAGATAGAGAAAGTGTATAATTTTTCCTAATCTAAAAAATATTAAGTAACCTAATAACACTAGGAAATTAAGTTACAAGATAAGTAAAGTCGAAATATTAATTATATGGGCGGAATTAGTTATCCGCGCCTAGAAAAACAGATTCCAGCGAAAACCGTATGAACTTCCGAAAGGCATAACTTCTTGACTAGAAGTCTCCTCGGAGCGTGCCACCTATCGTTGGAAAGCTATTCAAGTCTAGTTTCCAAATCTGCTGGAATTATTCAATTCTCAGAAGTGAATCAGAAATTATGTACATAAGAGTAGATGTGACTCCTTTTCCACATTTTTTCTAATGATTTTCTGCTTTATTTTCGCTCAAACTCGTACTATATGTACTCCAAACGATCCTTATGCAATGTACCTTCCTTCCAAATGCTCCTAATGCTCAAGTTTAGCTAACCATACCCCAAATATGTATTCATTACCTGAAATTCATCAAAAATAAGAAAATATACCAAATAGGAGCAGAATATATAGCAAAACTTAATAAGAATATAATGCAATAATGAACCTAAATATGAAACTAAATGCTCTAAAATACAACCTAAATGCACCTAAAAACTATATAAAATATGATACATCAAACTTCCCCAAGTTAAACCATTGCTTGTCCTCAAACAATAAGACATAGACATGGGATAGTAGGACAACATACAACATAGGACTACAACAGGGCCAAACACTAAAGTGAAAACACAAGAGATACAATCACTACACAAAACAAATATCAAAACAATCTCGAACAAAGCGGCATAGCATGTCATGTATTGCAATCGACTCTCCAATCATACCACAAACCATCTCCCCCAACTTGGACTTAACAAAACCTAGAGACCTCACTATAGTTATGTGCACTCAAATCTCTCATGTGTTTAAAGGATAAATAATGACACTCAACCTAAAATAAGTCGACTCAGATGACGCATATACTCTTTAACTTTGACATATTGACTCACTTTTTACTCAACAATACAATACATAATGATCAAGAGAACTCTAAGGGTTGTAATGGGGCTAAAGTAAAAGGTATGGAAAATATAATTTGGGAATTGTGGTGGAAAAACCAAGAACGGGGAGCATCATATAGCTGAACACATTACCAAGAAAGGTCACAACAACTCCACGCAACAACCAATAATCTCAAAATATATAATCAACAATGCTTTTGCTCAAACAATTCAAGATAAACCCTTTCTTTCAATTTATTCACAATTTTTTTTTCACTTCTTTTTTTAATTTCATTTTTCACTTTTTTTCTCATTTTGTATTGCTTTTTCACACTTTTAATACAATTTCCAAGCTCACTAAACATACTTTTCCATCCATCTAAACCACAAATAGAACACTTTAATTCAATACAAACCGAACCAAAACTAATACTCGCTCCCCCAAGCTAGGCTTGGGACAAGAATCAAACACCGTATGAAAGTCTCAACGGGGATAGAGGAAGGATAATATGAAAATAAGAATAACTCTGGAGCTAAGATATGAAATGAAACGCCTCAATCATATCAAAATGTATGTACTATCAAATATCAAGGAGTACCAAGTCAAAGTCAAGATCAACGCAACAACTAAGGAACTAATCACACATGAATAAACATAATTGATACAGATACGTTAGTTTATAGGCAAATAAGTTAACTTAGGTTAGGGTGTCTGCATAATAACGTTAAATCGAGCCACAAAGAGATCAATCAATCTTACCACAAACAATCAATTGCGAAACAATCGTGCTACGAAGAATCGTGAACAAGATGAGTGCCGCTTAGTACATGTAGTGAAATATCAACAAAGTTCTGAAAAAGTGTCAGCAATAGTCACATAGATGCAACTAAAACAAGATGAAGTCTAATATGAGATGAAATATATATGCAGATGCAACTAAGAAAGCAGTACAATTTTTTTGGTTGCACGTAAACTCCCACTCCTAGTGAGCGGTACAAACTATGCAACATCCTACGAATGCAATGAAATCTACACTAGAAAGTAATAAAAGATAGAATATTCCTCCCTCAAGCTAAAATTTACAGTGTCCTCATTGCAAGAAACAAGATTAGAGAAGGAACCCAAACAAAACCCTAAGATCACCAAATAACCAAAGTCGCTTACCAAGAGCCACAACACACCACTGAAACTACACACAAACTCCGACAATCCAATAAACCAATAATTCAATCAATGTGCTCAAAAGATTCCCAACAAGATGGCGTCAAAACAAAAATCTAAGGAAAAATTCGGAATAAACATCAACAACATGTACAAGTGAAAATAGATGTTTACTACCCAATTAATTGGGGAGAAGAGACAAATGTGCTCAAAAATCATGTCGTAATGCGTCCTGAAGGCGAACTTAGACCAATTTGGTACCTACTTGACATAATCCTATAATAACCATTGATAAAAAAAAAGGATAATTAGAAATAGGAGTTCAGTGGGAAAAGTAAATTAAAAAAAAAATAAAAAAATATAAAATAAAGAAGAAGAAACCAGAAAAGAAAAGAAACGAGAAGGGAGAAGGGAGAAGGGAGAGAAGGCTGGAGGGAGAAGGGGGGCTGGGATGCTTCAGATTTGACGGTGGTGGGGAGTAGCGGCAAGAAGTCGTAAGGGGCAAGGCTAATTGATGGTGGTGAAGCGCGGGTGCGGTGGACTATATGATGTCGGGCAGGCGAGAAGAGGATAGCAGGGGTGGTTCGCTGGTGAAAGAAGGAGAAGAAGGGCGGTATAGTGATGGGTTGTTGTGCAGAGGGGTGAGGGTGGTCTGTGCCGGTGTAGTGCAAGGGTGGTCACCGACGCCGGTGTGGGTGGCCGGTGATGAGAGGAGAAGGAGAGAAGCAGTGAGGACGAAGGAAAGACACATGGGGGGAAGGGGGGTCTGTTGTTTTTTTTTTTTTAAAATTTTCTAGGTCGCTCGATCAGGCAAAATTTCTCCCTATCAGGCCAAACACCTACCCGGTTAGGCGAATTCTTCCGATTGACCGGTCAAGAAACACCTAGCCAAATTTTCTTGTAATACTCCAAACTTCTCCAAAATTCGCGTGCGCGCCTGGTAAGGCTATTCTGCCCGGTCGACCGGGCGACCAAAACTTCAAGAAACTTCCTTTTTTCTTTTTTAATCTCGTTCCACCTACAACAAACACAAAAAGAACGCACCAAAGTGAGTAAAATCACTCAAAAAAGATGAAACAGGTATAAAAACTAAAGAAAAGAAGAGAGAGAATAAGTTAAAACTCGGGTTGCCTCCTGAGAACCGCAAATTTATGGTCTTGCATGACCATTTAAGATTAGCACACCAAAGCAGAACAGTTCAATGATCTAAGAATGTTATCATATGTTCCTGCAAACATCTCATAGCATATTATATAAAAGTAAAAAGGAAAAATGAAAAAGGTTAGTCCTAAAAAATTATGAAAATTATGAAAACTATAAAAAGAAAATTCAAAGGAAAAGTTATATTTACAAGAAAAAAACGTTATTCTTTTTACTTGACCCAAAAGTAAGAAAAGAAACTAAGTGTACATTAGTTACAAGATCATAAGAGTCATTCACAGGGGGTAAAAGAAGGAATGGAGGATATAACATAGAAGAAGAAAGAATAAGGTCAACTGTTTGAGAAAACGGAACATGAGACTCAAAAACAGTAGGTGGTACTGATAAAGACTCATAAATCACTTCACTCTCAACTAAAATTTCCTCCAAAGGAAATTTCAACCATGATTTCTTCATCCTGCAAAACATCCATCACATTGGTCTTTCTCTAAATCTTTTTATCTTCCTAATAGCTCTCATTTATTATCCACCCCTCATCATCATCATAAATAAACGATTTTGGGCTAGAATTTGGAGCAGATTGACATGCATATTGGGAAGAGGGGTCAAAGCCATTTATTGTCACATAACACGAAGAAATATTATGAGAATTAGACTGGCAATTAGAACAATATGGAGGTGGTGCTATGTAAATTTGGGGTGAAATAACACATATGAAGACATCTCCCACTCGTAAGTATCCCTAGCCAACCACACAATGAAATCCCAACAATAATTAGGTGATTGAAATAGAATTCCTCCATTAGACATAGATTCTACCACCATCCCAGTCTCATCATTCAATCCCTCATAAATAACTAGGCACATATCCCATAGTTCAATTCCATGATTAGGACCAACAAAGTCTCTAAGGCTATGATAGTATTTCCAAAATACTTCATTCTCATATTGACGAAAAGAAAAAATTGCTTTAAAATTACTACATATAAACGAGGTTCACATAACATATATATGAGGTAATTTAGGAGAACTCATGCAAAAAATGGGAGGATTTTGATGTATCAAAACTGTAAACATGAGGATCCCAAGAATTATTACTATGTTGCCTAGCAAAATAATTATCCCCGTCATCAAAATAGCATGACTCCATGATAAAAAAAATTATTACAAAAAAAAAAATATTCACAATGGGAAAAAAAATTATACAGTTTAGTCTCACCAACAATAAAAATTAAACGGTATTTTCACCAAATACCCCCGACTAATAAAAAAATTCACCATATACCCTCAATGTTCCAAAAATTCACCATATACCCTTGAGTTTTCGAAAACGTTCACAAAATGCCCTTTTTCTAACTTCCGTTAACTCACCGTTAGCTTTATTTACGATTTTGCAATCATTAAGCCCTAACCCTAATTCTAATCTAACCCTAACCCTAACCCCAAATCTAAACCCTAATCTAATCCACCCCCTCCCTCCCTCTCCCCTCCACCCCAGCCTAGCCCCCCCACCCCTCCCCCGGTCTACTCCACCGGCGCTGGCTCCCACCCTCTCCCCTCCCCCCCTCCCCCGTCGATTCCCCCACCCCCTCCCCGTCGAATTCCCCTAACCCCACCCTTCCCCTTCGACTTCGAATTCCCTAACCCCACCCCTCCCCTTCGAACACCGGCGGAACCGGGCACTAAACACCGGCGGAATTCCCCTCCCCTTCGAACACCGGCGGGAACCGGGCACTAAACACCGGTGGAATTCCCTCCCCCTTCGAATTGCACAAATGCACGAAATGAAAAGCGGACCCGGAACCGGGCATCGATTTCGACGGGGTGGGGGGAGAGTGGGGTTTTGGGCATCGATTTCGGCGGGGCGGGGAGGGTGGGGTTTTGGGCATCTATTTCGACGGGCGGGGAAGGGGTGGGGTTTTGGGCGTTGATTTCGACGGGGTTACGGGCGCCGATTTCGACGGGGTGGGGAGTGGTGCGGTTCTTGCGACGGGGTGGGGGAGAGGTGGGGTTCTCACGACGGGGGTGGGGAGAGGGCCTGTTGGGGTAGGCTTTTGAAAAGGGGGTTGCGGGGGGGTGGGGTCGGGGCCGTTGGAGGGGGAGGGGCTCTTTGGGGTGGTGTAGGGTGGGGGGGGCTCGCGACCGGGAGTGGGGGATGGGCCGGGCTTGGGTGGGGTGAAGGCGGAGGGGTGGGGGCTGGCGGGGGTTAGGGTTAGGGGTTAGGGTTTGGGTGGGTTAGGGTTAGGGTTTACATTTCAGGGTTAGGGCTTAATGATGGCAAAATTGTAAATAAAGCTAACGGTGAGTTAACGGAAGTTAGAAAAAGGGCATTTTGTGAACGTTTTCGAAAACTCAAGGGTATATGGTGAATTTTTGGAACATTGAGGGTATATGGTGAATTTTTGAATTAGTCGGGGGTATTTGGTGAAAAAACCGAAATTTAAATAAAACTATACCGTCTCCCCAGCAACGACGCCAAAATTTCAAAAGTAATTCCTGCAAAACCTTCTAACAATGTACTAGGGTAAGTAGGGTCGAATCCACAGATGGTTGTTTCAATATAGCTTCCAAGGTATGGAGAAACTAAACAAGATCACAAATTTCAGATTTAAGGTTCTAAACTAATAAAATATGAAAATCAAACCAAAAGGATATAGGGCAATGGTTCACCATGTTTATAATTCAAAATCAATCAAAATATCATTAGTAGTTCAATTAAGCAGATATCTAGAGCACAGTTGAATCCTACGGTCGGGCCTTAACGCTCTCAAATCAACATATGCAGTTGGTCTCTAACATAATCAGATTTGCTAATTATTGTAGGTATGCCTCTAAAGAGTACTATATCTCGATTTATGACAAGACATTAGTAATATTTAATCAGACAATTGATCATATTGCAAGATTAAAAATAAAAACACTAATCAATTAGATCAATAACTAATCAAACCATCAATAAATATCAATCAAGATTCATAACATATAATCATGGATTCCCAAACTCTAGAAAAGAAGACTACTTAATCATGAAATAAATAATAAAATCTAAATCTACAAAGAAAAGCATAATCAAAAGAAATCAATGAAAGAAATAAATAGATATCATGAATTAATGAAGAACATAAAAAAATTAGGGTTTGCACCTAAAAACTAGAGAGAGAAAAGAAGAGGAGAAAACTAAAACTAGAACTAGAACTAGAATTAGAACTAAAATAACGTAATGAGAGAAGAGAGAGAGAAAGCATAGAATTTTTCCTAATCTAAATACTTCCTCTGTTTTTTTTAGTTGCAACACTTTCCTAAAAGGGAAATTTTTAATTAGTTGCAACACTTTCTACTTTTGCTTTTCCTTTCTCTCTATCTCTCTCCAATCACATGGGGCCCTTTCCTTTTTTCCTCTCTACATCTCTCCTACCCAAATTTTGCATTGGAGTTTGTGAAAAAAAAAGTGTTGCAACTAAAAAGAAACGGATGAAGTAATATTAAGTAACCTATAATAACACTAGGAAAGTAAGATACATGATAAGGAAAGTCGAAATATTCATTAAATGGGCGGAATTAGTGATCCGCGAGTACGAAAACAGATTCAAGCAAAAACAGTATGAACTTCCGAAAGGCATAACTTCTTGATTACAAGTCTCCTCAGAGCGTGCCACGTATTGTTGGAAATCTCCTCAAGTCTATTTTCCAAATCTGCTGGAGTTATTCAATTATTAGAAGTATATCAAAAGTTATGATCATAAGAGTAGACGTGACTCCTTTTCCACATTTTTTCTAATGATTTTCCGCTTTGTTTTCGCTCAAACTCGTACTATGTATACTCCAAACGATCCTTATGCAATGTACCTTCCTTCCAAATTCTCCTAATCCTCAAATTTAGCTAATTATACTTCAAATATGTATTCATTGCCTGAAATTCATCAAAAACAAGAAAACACACCAAATAGGAGTAGAATAGCATAACTTAAGAATATAATGCAATAATGAACCTAAAAATATGAAACTAAATGCTCTAAAAGGCAATCTAAATGCACCTAAAAACTATATATAAATATGATACATCAAACTCGCCCAAGTTAAACCGTTGCTTGTCCTCAAGCAATAAGACATATACATGGGATGGTAAGAAAACCTACAATATAGGACTACAATAGGGCCAAACACTCAACTGAAAATACAAAAGATAATATAATCACTACAAAAAACAAGTATCAAAACAATCTCGAACAAAGCCGCGCATAGCATGTCATGTATTGCAATCGACTCTCCAATCATATCACAAACCATCTTCCCCAACCTGGACTTAACAAAACCTGCAGACCTTACTATAGTTATGTGCACTCAAATCTCTCATGTGTTTAAAGGATAAATAATGACACTCAACCTAATATAAGTCGTCAGATGACGCATATACTCTTTAACTTTGACTTTTTGATTCACTTTTTACAAACAATACAATACATATAATGGTGAAGAGGACTTTTAGGTTGTAATGGGGCTAAGGTAAAAGGTATGGAAAATAATTGGCGAATTGTGGTGGGAAAACCAAGAAGGGGAAGCCTCATATAACTGAACACATGACCAATAAAGGTCACAACAATTCCACGCAACAACCAATAATCTCCAAATATATAAGCAACAATGCTTTTGCTCAAACAATTCAAGATGAACCCTTTCTTTCACTTTATTCACATTTTTTTCACTTTTTTTTTTAATTTCATTTTTCACTTTTTTCGCATTTTGTACGGTTTTTTCACCATATACCCCCGACAAATTGACAAATTCACCGTATACCCTTAATGTTTCAAATATTCACCATATACCCCTGAGTTTTCGAAAACGTTCACCATATACCCTTTTGCTTACTGCCGTTAACTCACCATTAGCTTTATTTATGATTTTGCCACCATTAACCACTAACCCTAATAACCTAATACCTTAAACCTAACCCTAACCCTAATTATAACCCTAATCCTAAACCCTAACCCATCCTCCCCTCCCCCAAACCCTAACCCACCCACCCCCCCACCACCCTCCTCCTCCACCCCAACCCACCCCCCCCCCTCCCCTCCCTTCCACTCCACCACCCGCACCCCCCCATCTCCTCCCCCTCCACCGTTGCCCGTCCCCCATGCCCCTCCCCCTTCCCCTTCCCAGTCGATTCCTCCTTCCCCTTCCCCATCGATCTCCCTCCCCCTCCCCCTTCCCCTCCCTCTTCCCCGTCGAACAGTTGGATGTAGATCTCCCCCTCCCCCTCTCCCTTCCCCCGTCGAATTCCCCAAGACAAGGTAGAGAAGAAGGGCGCGAAAGAACCATGCCCGTCGAATTCCCCGGCCAAAGACAAGAGAGAGAACGGCGCGAAAGAACCACCGAGGAATGCCTGTGAAAGCGAGTGAGTGGAGGGGGGAGGGGAGATCTATGACCAGGCTTAATTCGACGCGAAGGGAGAGGGGGATGGGTAGATCTACGGCCACTGTTCGACGGGGAAGGGGGAAGGGGAGGGGGGGAGATCTACGGCCAACCTGTTTGAGGAGGAAGGGGGAGGGGGATATCGACTGGGGAAGGGGAAGGGGAAGGGGGAAATCGCCTGGCAGTGGGGACGGGCGGCAGCGGTGGGGGGAGGGGGGGGGGGGGGGCGGTGGTGAAGTGAAGTGGGGGGGGGGTGGGGGCTGGGTGGGGTGGAGGGGAGGAAGAGGGGTGGTGGGCTGCGTGGGTTAGGGTTTGGGGGAGGAGAGGATGGGTTAGGGTTTGGGTAGGGTTAGAATTAGGGTTAGTATTAGGATTAGAATTAGGGATTGGGGTTAATGATGGCAATATTGTAAATAACATTAACGGCAACCTAACGTCCGTTAGAAAAAGGGTGTTTGGTGAACATTTTCAGAAACTTAGGGGTGGTATATGATGAATTTTTGAAACATTGAGGGTATATGGTGAATTTCTTTATTTGTCAAGGGTATATGGTGAAATAACCGCATTTTGTATTTCTTTTTCACACTTTCAATTCAATTTTCAAGGTCACTAAACATCCTTTTCCATCCATCTAAACCACAAATAGAGCACTTTAATTCAATACAAACCGAATCAAAACTAATACTCGCTCCCCCAAGCTAGGCTTGGGACAAGAAATAAATGAGGTCAAGGGCTTGTAATGTATGTAAATATCAAGCATAGTATGAAAGGCTCAATGGGGTTAGAGGAAGGATAATATGAAAACAAGAATAACTCTAGAGCTATGATCATGAAATGAAACGCCTCAATCATATCAAAATGTATGCACTATCAAATATCAAAGAGTACCAAATCAAAGTCAAGATCAATGCAACAACTAAGGAACTAATCACACATGAAATAACATAAATGATATAGATACGTCAGTTTATAGGCACAGAAGCTAACTTAGGTTAGGGTGTCTGCGTAATAACATTAAATCAAGCTATAAAGAGATCAATCAATCTTACCACAAACAATCAATTGCGAAACAATCGTGCTATGAAGAATCATGAACAAGATGAGTGACGCTTAGTAAATGTAGTAAAATATCAATAAAGTTCTCAAAAAGTGTTAGCAATAGTCCCATAGATGTAACTAAAACGAGATGAAGTCTAATATGAGATGAAATATATATGCAGATGCAACTAAGAAAGCAGTAAAAAAAATTTGGTTGCACGTAAACTCCCACTTCTAGTGAGCAGTACAAACCGTGCAACATCCTGCGAAAGCAATGAAATCTACAATAGAAAGCAATAAAAGATAGAATATTCTTCCCCTAAGATAGAATATGCAGTGTCCTCACTGCAAGAAAAAATATTAGAGAAGGAACCAAAAGCAAACCCTAAGATCACCAAATCACCAAAGTCGCGTACCAAGAGCCACAACACACCACTAAAACTACACGCAAACCCGACAATCCAATAAACCAATAATTCAATCAATGTGTTCAAAAGATTCCCAACAAGATGGCATTAAAACAAAAATCTAAGCAACCAAATTTGAAATAAACATCAACAACAGGTACAAGTGAAAATAGATGCTTACTACCCAATTAATTGGGAGAAGAGTCAAATGTGCTCAAAAATCATGTCGTAATACGTCCCGAAGGCGAACTTGGACCAATTTGGTACCTACTTGAGATAATCCTATAACAACCATTGATGAAGAGGAAAAAAAGGATAATTAGAAATAGGAGTTTAGTGGGAAAAGTAAATTAAAAAAAAAAAATAAAGAAGAAAAGAAACCTAAAAAGAAAAGAAACGAGAAGGGAGAAGGGAGAGAAGGCTGGAGGAAAAGGGGGCATCGGAGCTAGGATGCGTCAGATTTGATGGTGGTGCGGAGGTGCGGTAGATTGTACGGTGTCGGGTAGGCGAGAACAGGATAGCAGGGGTGGTTCGCAGGTGAAAGAAGGAGAAGAAGGGCGGTATTGTGCTGGGGTGTTGTGCACACGGTTGAGGGTGGTCTGTGTCTGTGCAGTGCAAGAGTGGTGACCGGCGCTGGTGTGGGTGGGCGGTGATGAGAGGAGAAGGAGTGAAGCAGTGAGGACGAAGGAATGAAACAAGGGGGAAAGGGGTCTGTTGGTTTTTTTTTTTTTAATTTTCTACGTCGCCTGGTCAGGCAAAATTTAGCCCTGTCAGGCAAACACCTGCCCCGTCAGGCGAATTCGCCCGGTTGACCGGGTAAGAAACACTTAGCCAATTTTGTTTGAAATTCTCCAAACTTCTCCAAAATTCGCTTGCGCGCCTAGTAAAGCTATTCTACCCGGTCGATCGGGAGACCAACACTTCGACAAACTTCTTTTTTAATCTCGTTCCGCCTACGACAACGACAAAACAAACGCACCAAAGTGAGTAAAATCACTCAACAAGGATGAAACATAGATAAAAACCAAAATAAAACGTAAAGAAAAGAAGAGAGAGAATAAGTTAAAACTCGAGTTGCCTTCCGGGAAAAGCAAATTTAAGGTATTGCATGACCGTTTAAGATTAGCACACCAAAGCTGAACAATTCAATGCTCTAAGAAGCTTATCATATATTCCTGCAAACATCTCGGAGCATATTATACAAGAGTAAAAAGTAAAAATGAAAAAGGTTAGTCCTAAAAAATGATGAAAATTATGAAAACTATAAAAAGAAAAATCAAAGGAGAAGTTATATATACAAGAAAAAACGTTATTCTTTTTACATGACTTAAAAGGAAGAAAAGAAACTAAGTGTACCTTAGTTACATAATCATAAGAGTCATTTAAGAGGGGTGAAAGAAGAAACGATAGAGGATATAATATAGGAGAAGAAGGAATAAGGTCAACTATTTGAGAAAATGGAACATGACACTCAGAAACTAATAAATCACCTCACTCTCAACTAAACTTTTCTCCAAATTAAAGAGGAAATTTCAACCATGGTTTCTTCATCCTGCAAAACATCCATCACATTGGTCTTTCACTAGTGGAAAAAAACGAAAGGGCTGCGGTGCAAGGGCTGCGTCTTTTGAAAAACGCAACCCTTAATAGTGAAGGGCTGCTGTTAGCCCAAAAAACGCAGCCCTTCGTATACGCAGGGCTGCGGTTAGCCCAAAAACTGCAGCCCTATAAGTAAAAAGGGATGCGGTTTTTAGGCTAACCGCAGCCCTTTATGGGCTTTTTTTTAAATTTTATTTTTGAAAGGAATTCGAATGTTAGGCGCGGGATGGGCGTAAAATATTAAGCCCGCGGCTAGGGTTTCCCTCATTCACAATCTCCCTCTTTCCCCCCGTCGGTGCTCTGCTACGCTGCTGCACCAAACCCATTCTCTCTCCTCTATTGCAAAAACTCTCATTCACCTCAAGATCGGCGCCTGCCGCCATGGAGATCGCTGCTCTCGACTCCATAACCGCCCTACCATCTCTCCAACTCTCCTTCTCTCCAACATGTACCAACGCCCTAACATGATTACTCCAGGAGTCGACGCGCAAGGTCATCATATCTCACCTAGAACTCTCTAATCTCCTTTGAGGATTTCTACGAAGATATCTTCGAAGAACTCGGCAAATTCGGCGAAATCGAAACCCTAAATGTTTGCGACAATCTCGCCGACCACATGATTGGGAATGTTTATGTTCAATTTCGAGAAGAAGATCAAGCTGCTGCTGCATTAGGAGCTCTTCAAGGGAGGTTTTACTCAAGGAGGCCTATTATTGCTGATTTTTCGCCAGTGACGGATTATCGTGAGGCGACGTGCCGACAATTTGAAGAGGAGAGTTGTAATCGAGTGGATATTGTCGTTCGTCTCCTCACCACCATCGCGCGCACCAACAACTTTCTCTCTCACTTCTTGGTTGTTTTCGCTCTCGTCGCGTGCACCAACGTTGCCGGAATCTTCTTCGACATGTCTGTGCCGTCGCTGCCCAGATCTTGTTGATTCAGATTTTGGTTGGTTTAATTTGGTATTCTTGTGTGATGATCTTGTCTCTCCGTGTTCAACTCGCGTTCGCTCTACATTTTTTAATTACTTGACGGAAGTTAGGGTTTTTAGTATTCTTCGCCTTTTGATCTTCAATTTTCATCTTTGTTTCCTTCAATTCTGGTGTTCAATGATCGATTTGTTTTGGTTTTCTTTGATTATCAAAGTTCTTTTTAAGCATCTCTGATTTATGAGATTCGTGAGCAATTAAAACTGGAAAACTTTGAATGATGTTGACATTATTTGATTCGTTGTCGCTGAGGTTTGTCTTCGGTTTTCGTTTTCTTTTTCCTTTGCTTTTGCTAGTGAATTTAACTGGCAGTGCTTGTGGGATAATGGTGATTATTATTAATTAACCATAGGAAAATGCTGCTTGTGTTATGGAGTACTTATCATTTGGCTATATGATTATGAAAAAACCAACATCCAAGGGGAATTACAAAAAATATATATTTAGGAGTAAAAAATGCAAGAAAAAAAAATTTTATTTTTATTTGGTCAAAAGGGTTGCGGTTATGTTCAAAACCGCAACCCTTTGTACAACGAAGGGTTGCGGTTTAGGCCTAAAACCGCAGCCCTTCCAGGAAAACCGCAGCCCTTCACTTTTATTGAAGGGTTGCTATGGAAAGGGTTGCTGGACAAAAACGCTGCCCTTAGGGCTGTTTTGACCGTAAACCTTTCGTTTTGTTCCACTAGTGTTTCTCACAATCTTTCTATCATCTCAATAGCTCTCATTTACTGTCCACCCCTAATCATCATCATAAATAAACAGTTTGAGGCTAGAATTCTGAGCAGATTGACATTCATATTGCGAAGAGGGGTCAAAGCCATATACTAAAGTCATAACACAAAGAAATGTCGTGAGAATTAGAATGACAATTAGAACAATAAGGAGGTAGTGCTATGTAAGTTTGGGGTGAAAGAGCATATGAAGACATCTCCCACTCGTAAGTATCCCTAGCCAACCACACAATTAAATCCCAACAATAATCAGGTGATTGAAATAGAAATCTTCCATTAGACATAGATTCTACCACCATCCTAGTCTCTTCATTTAACCCCTCATAAATAACTAAGCACATATCACACAGTTCAATTCCATGATTAGGACCAACAAAATCTCCATGCCTATGATAGTATTGCTAAAACATTTCATTCTCATATTGAGGAAAAGAAAAAATTGCTCGGAATAAAAATTGCTCGGTAGGAAAAGAAAAAAATCTATATGCCTAGAACTAAAATAACGTAATGAGAGAAGAGAGAGAAAGCATAGAACTTTTCCTAATCTAAATAATATCAAGTAACCTAATAACACTAGGAAAGTAAGTTACAAGATAAGGAAAGTCGAAATATTCATTAAATGGGCGGAATTAGTGATCAGCGCGTACGAAAACAGATTACAGCAAAAACAGTATGAACTTCCGAAAGGCATTAGTTCTTGACTAGAAGTCTACTCAGAGCGTGCCACCTATCGTTGGAAAGCTCTTCAAGTATTGTTTCCATATCTGCTGGAATTATTCAATTCTCATAAGTACATCTGAAGTTATTGTCATAAGAGTAGACGTGACTCCTTTTCCGTATTTCTTCTAATGATTTTCCGCTTTGTTTTCGCTCAAACTCATACTATGTAGACTCCAAACTATCCTGATGCAATGTACCTTCTTTCCAAATGTTCCTAATCCTCAATTGTAGCTAACGATACTTCAAATATGTATTTATTACCTAAAATTCATCAAAAAGTAGAAAACATACCAAATAGGAGTAGAATAGCAGAACTTAAGAATATAATGCAATAATGAACCTAAATATGAAACTAAATGCTCTAAAATACAACCTAAATGCACCCAACCCAAACCGCAAATCGCAGTTTGCTTGAAATCACAAATCAACCCACAATTTTTAAACACCATACCAACCCAAACTGCAAAAAAACGGTTTCGGTTGCGATTTCGTGAGGTCCAGACCATACTCTGAGCAACCCTATGAGTAACCCTAATTGTTCACAAAAGTAACTCCATTTCTTCACACGGTTAACCTCACTTAACCATACGAAGACCCTATTGAATCATACGAGTAAACCCAATTGTTCATAAAAATAACCCCATTTTTTTCGTACGAGTAACCTCACTTAATTATACGACAACCCTATTTAATCATATGATTGACTCCCAATAATTCACATAAGTAATCCCATTTCTGCTTACAAGCTCACTTAATTATATGATAACCCTATTTAATCATCTGAGTAACCCCAATTGTCACAAAAGTAACCTCATTTATTCATACGAGTAACCTCATTTAATCATACGACGACCCTATTTAATCATACGAATAACCCTAATTGTTCACAAACGTAACCCCATTTCTTCATACGGGTAACTTTATTCGTTCATAAGAGTAAACTGAATAGTATTGATTTTTGTTATAAAAGTAACCACAATTGTTTATAGGAGTAACACCCTTATATTGTTAAGAGTAACCACTTATTCATGCAAGTAACTCCATTTGCTCATAAGAGTAACTCCATTTATTCATATGGGTTTGTGCAAAAGGGTCAATTTCAAAAGGTCATATCTCACAGTACACTTAATATCTTTGACAATTAAACCTCAAGTTCGAGACGAAAATTTGGCTCGATATCTTTCCAACACCTGGTCAAAAGCTCGATTACGATGAGAAACGAGTTAAATGTGAGCTTTTGAAAATGAGCTGAAGGGTTGACAGGGGCGCACGCGCTGCCTCACCTATATATAGAAGTGTTGCCGGCCGTATCCAAGACTCTTTGATTACCTATATATTTAATTTTGTAAACTGAAAACAAACCATGATTTGTAAAGTGACACTAGATAAAATCATCATATAGATGGAAAAATTCCTCAAAGAAGAAAGAAAACTTATTTAAGAAAAACTAAAAAACTAATAAAACTTAAAATTAAGGCGACTGCAAAGAAGCTAACAAAATTTGGGCTTTCATCTAGTAAAACCAATCGGCTATAATTTGAGTGGAGGCTAGCATTTGAAGGAGAGACTGATAATAGTATTATGCAATGAGAAAGGAAAAGTCAAAACGACGCAAGTTCTAACTGAAAAGATAAAAAGGAGTATTTTGAACTTTCTAGTAGCAACCAAAGTTCTCGCGGCCAAAGAACCAGCTTTCTATAGATAGCAATCTAAGACTGTCATGCAAATATAGACGAGGAGAAGAGACAAAAAGATTCATAATTAGCGATTTCTGACCACTAACATTGCCTGAAGATATCCATCAATTTAGATTTTATCTAATAAATTCTCGACAATTGTTGTGGTGCCATGGTATCGCAATAATGCATTCTATATTTCCTTTTCAGGGAAAACCTTTTTTCCATATCGATAACCCACTTCTAATAATATTTAATGAGTATTGACGTTATAGAATTGAGATCCAACATTTTTTTTTTTGAGGGGAATTGAGATCCAACTTATAAACACTGTATAGTGTTTTTTCTCTTCTTAGTGAACAATGTATAGTTGTTAAATTAGTATTTTAAAAAGAAAATATATATATGATAATATGAGATTGTCAATTACATGTGGGAAATGTATCTATGCACTAGGGCGTAAGTTATAAATTTAATGCTAATCCAATATTCTCTTAGAAAAATTAATAAGAAAAATCCAAATTATGGGTGGTCTAATACATAGTAATCTCAATTATGAATTACTCTAGAATTATCCTAACAATGAGGGTTTACCCTCCTAAAATGATCTCAAGTGTCCATTAAATTTTTTTACTTCATTTTCTATTATTATTTTTTTAGTTTTCTCGCTCCTCTCTTGTGTCCCCTCCCTCTATCTACCCAACTAGACTTTGGCGAATAATTTTTGACCTTTTAAGTCACCTCCAATAGTTGGGATTTTTATGAAATAATCCATAGTTGGGATTATTATGAAATAATTAGCCATAATTTGAATTAGTCTTGTGATTTTTTCCTATTATATTTTTGTGACATATAAAAAAAAACAAATACCATGGATACAGGGTGCGCGATAGTGCATGCATATATCTAATTTTAGAAAACATTATTGATCGATGTAAAATTGTGTCATTAATTCTTAAACTAAAATTTTCGTTATATTAAAACTAATGCAACTCATGTTTGGGGTCTCCAATGCATACTTAGACCATTGATATATTTATAATATTATAGTAAAAATTATGAACGTTAATTATCTTAAAATTGCACATAATGAAAATGTCTTTAACAAGATTAGACACATTTGTCGTATATTATTATGAGAATTTGTGGTCATATAATTGGTAAAGCTTGAATTTAATATGTAAATGTTGCATTTAATTTTGTATCGGATGAAGTATCATATTAGAAATGTATTAAATGAATATTTCTAAGCATTAGGGTTGCATATATGTCTTTTTTAAAAGAGCATAATAAATGCTGACGTGTCATTTTCTATATATATTGATTTGATTTTTTAGGACATGAAAAACCACGGTGTCCATCATAGTATCATCAATCAAAAACTAGCCCTAAGTGAGGTTAATTGTCAAAACCATCCTTAACTAAAATAACCAAATAAATGAAAACTAACCTTAAATTAGTAATTATATTCTCCATGTCACCCGTAACTGATCTAATTACTAAATTAACTTTCAAAACCCCCAAATTTACACAAAAGGGCTTACTATCTTGCTGATATTTGAAAAAACTAAACTAAAAAATTATTGAATCGGACCCAACATCTAGGTACACTTGGGAGTATGATGTGTTATATGCTTGTAAAGAATTAAATTTTATCTCCCATCTAGCCTTTGTCCCAGCAATTAACGGCTCCCAACACTTCTCCACCTTCCACGCTGCAACCAACAACAACTTGTCATCCATCCCCCTAATCAACTGCTCCAACAGACGCACCAAACCCTTCCACACACCAACATTGAGCTTAACGGAGCCTTCCCCATGGTGTCCAGCGTTGGCCTTCTACATGAAGCTCCGCCATGAGTTTATGCACGAAGGCCTTCGTTTGATGGGGATCACAAATAGGGATGGCAATTGGGCGGGGCGGCTGCCACAAGCAGAATAATTGCTTATTGCTGCGGTCATTAAGTGGCCTATTGCGGCGGTTTTGACCGCGCAGCAATAAAGGGCGCAACAATAGGTAATTAAACTATTGCCGCGGTTTTAAACCGCAGCAATATTACAACATATTACTGCGGTTTATGGGACAAACCGCAACAATATTGATATTTATTATTATAAAAATATGGATGTTTTTCCCGTAAACCGCAGCAATATTCATACTTTTTATTATAAAAATATGGATATTGCTGCGGTTTTTCCCGGAAACCGCAGCAATATATATTTTTTATTATAAAAAATACAGCATATTGCTGCGGTTGTTGACCAAAACCGCAGCAATAGGTCATAGTACAACTAAATTTTTTTTTTTTGTATTTTGTAATCAAATTTGAAATATTAAAACTAGGCAATTAATCCATCCACTATCCACCCAATTCACATACGAACGAAAGATGAAATGATATCTTATACTCAACAACAAAGTTGAAAATTTTCAGTATCTAGAAAATATTATAAAAAAATGTAAATGAATCGATAACTTATTATCCAAAAAAATGACTAAAAGATGAAAAAACAGACTATGAAATTATATAAACTAACAAAAAAATTCTAAATCTGGTAAAACTGAATTTCATAAGAAAATTAGCATCAAAAAGTAACATTACGAAGCCCAATCTCAAAATCCAACCCAGAACTTCATCTACGAACCTCGAATTACAAACAAACACCAGAACTTCATCAATGAAAGCTCAATTTTAGAAACAAACACCAGAACTTCATCAATGAAGCGTGATTCTGAATACCAACACCAGAACTTTATCAACGAAGTTCGATTTTCAAAACCAGCACCAAAACTTCATAGAAGTTATTCAACTCAACTTGCAAAACTCAACTGCACTGCGGTAGGCTTCGTCGCGTCGCTCCGTTCGAAGGTTGACGGGAGGCGAAGGTGGACGACGAAGAGATGAAGAGAGGATGAGAGTGGCTTCGTCGCGTCGCTCCGTTCGAAGGATGACGGGGGCGAAGGTTGACGGCGGCGGTGGCAGCAGACGAAGGAGCAGCGAAGAGGAGGGATGAGAGGGATGAGAGAGATGAGAGAGAGAGAGAGAAGTGCGTGTGAGGGTTGAGACTTGAGAAGGCTGCGTGTGAGGTTGAGAGAGGGAAAGTGAGGAAAAAAACCCTAACTGTTGTGTTTTATAATTTTTTTTAATGATGTTGTTGCGGTTTCTGACAAGAACCGCATCAATATATTAAAATATTATTATTTTAATACTATTTTAATATATTGCTGCGGTTCTTGACAAAAACCGCAGCAATATGTCTGGTCAAATAGTCAATTTTTTTTCAAAATTTTTTCTGTTGATACTATATTGCTGCGGTTTTAGGTAGAAACCGCAACAATATCTTTATTTTATATTTTTTGTTTCTTTTTACGTGATATATTGCTGCGTATGGGTAAAACCGCAGCAATACCACCGCAACAATAAGCAATTATTCTACTAGTGTGCGGAGGATGGTCCCTCCACACCCGCACCTGCATAAAATTCCAGTCCCTATCACCACCCCACCACCCATTACGGGAGAAATTTCCAGACCTATCCCCGCCCTAGTGGGTACGTGTTTAAACCCATCTCCCCCCCCACCAACCGCATGGCTACCCATGCCTGCTTCATACCTGCTCGTACCCACTTCATATATACCTGCAACTGTCATCCCAATTGTCAAACAATATGCCAGTACTACTTCATAGCATAATATAGTTTTAAAAAAACAATTGATAAGTCACCACAATTAGACAGACTCTAGTCTTGAGTCTTTAACTCATCATGTTATGGGTGATGGTCTGATGGTTCAAAGCCCATATGACAAATTTACATTGTGCAAAATAAGATTGTTAATAATATAAGTATATAACATGAATTTTTGTAATAAATATTCTAATATATAAGTAATATGTTTTTTAATTGATAAAAGGGTATGAGATGGCAGAGAAGTGGGGCTGGCGTGGATAGGGCGAGGCGGACGCGGAGGGAGCGGGTATAACATGAAATCCACACCCGCTTCACTACCCATTATAAGTACGATTTCATCCCCATCCCTGCCCCAGTTGGGTGGGATGGGGCGGTTCTCCTACTTGACCCGCCCCACTAACATCCCTAATCACAAACCTCCCCATTGAACAACCACCTATTTCATTCATTCCATATAACCCAACATATCATCATCAAAAGCCCATGTTCCAAACAAGGGAGTTGCTTCGAAAACGCTAGTGCCAAGTCCTTAAAGCTGCGATACACCCCTGCCACTATTTCGCCTACCCCACTAGAATCCCAAATAAACCTTACAATAACACAGTCCTGCAAGCAATGCAAATCCCTTTTATCCTCCATCGCACAAAGGTTACACAGTGGTTCCATACTTGACACACTCTTACTCAGTCGCCTTTGTGTCCCATGACAAGCCCTCTAGAAGAAAAGATTAACACGGGGAAGTGTATTAGATAGCCTACCATATTTTACTCCATAAATTAGAGCGTATTGACAACGAAGGCGTGCTCACCATCCAACTCACCAAAAATGGCTTGATAGGCCAAACGAACAGAGTAGCTTCCGTCTTTCTCCAGATCCCAACATAAAAAAATTGTTAGGAAGACGAGAACTAAGAGGAATGCTCAAGATAGCTTTCAACCAAAAGGGAAAAATATCTCATTAATGAGAGGGACATTCTACTCAGCGGAGAGAACATAAGTAAGATCACAAACCTTAAGGTTCAAGCTCACATTGCCTCATAGAGAAATAACCTTACGCAATTCAGTACTAGGGATCCACTAACTTGACCATACCAATATATCCAAACCCATCACCCACACGCCATCAAGCACCCTTTTGCACCACCCATTTAACCTCCCAAATCCTGCACCAGGAGTAGCTTATTATATTCTGCCCAAACTAGGAATTCAAATGGGGCATTTCATCCCTCTTGGAAATATTCCCGATCCTTTAACAACAATCACATGTTTTCACATAAAGCCCATGAATCCTTGAAGAGAGTGGGCCAAGTTAAACCACTTTGAAGAACCTTTGCGGCGGTCTTGTTTGATCCCATGTGCCCTCCACAAGGATAAGAATGACACATTTCTAGAACCCCTTGCATTTCTTCATTGGAGACACATCTCCTATATAAGTTGTCGGAACACCTCTTTTAAAGGAAAGGTTCATCCCATATGAAGTATCTTGAGTCATGCTTGAGCTTCCGCCTTTGTCGTGGTGTAAATTCGGGAGGAATTGCACCACAAGCTAAAAAATTCACAATAGCGGCGAACCAAGGGAGACCCTTGCTCTCAATAGCATACGAGGCATCATCACGAAGCTCTTCATTAATGGGAGCATCATCCATACCAAACTCTATAGGCTCCAACCTAGAGATCGAGATGATCTGCATCCACATTCTCACATCCTTTCTTGTCTCTCACCTCTATGTCAAATTCTTGGAGGAGCAAAACCCATCGAATCAACCTTGGTTTGGCGTCTTTCTTGGACATCAAGTGCTTGAGCACAATCGTCTTGGACCCAACAGGGTATGATCTAAACTTCTCAAAAGCATACATAACCGCCAATAACTCTTTCTCGGTGGTAGTGTAGTTACGTTGTGCATCATTGAGGGTCTTGCTAGCATTGTATATGACATGAGTCTTCCCATCTTTCTTTTGACTAAGGACCGCTCCAATAGCATTGTCACTTGCATCACACATAAGCTGAAAAGAAAGTGTCCAATCCGGTGGTTGGACAATTAGAGCGGAGGTAAGAGCTTCTTTGATACTACAAAAAGCATCTAAACACACATCATCAAATACAAATTCACTCTCCTTTTGGAGAAGAGTGGTGAGAGGTTTGGTGATTTTAGAGAAACCTTTAATAAACCTTTGGTAGAAACAGGCATGGCCTAGAAAAGATCTCACCCCCTTAATCGTTGTTGGAGGTGGAAGTCTCTCAATCACCTCAACCTTGGCCTTGTCCACTTCAATTCCTTGGGATGACACTTTATGTGCAAGAACAATGTCTTCTTGAACCATGAACTGGCATTTCTCCCAAATAAGGACAAGGTTGGACCTTTCACATCTCTCCAAATATCGAGTGAGATTAGACAAGCAAACATCAAATGAAGAACCACATATGGAAAAATCATCCATAAACACTTCCATGGTATCTTCAATCATAAACACTCTGTGCGACATGCAGCATGTCTTTTCTATCTTTTTAAAAAATTTGTACCACGTGTACGCTGTTTATTAGTCATGCCGCGTTAGGCCCTCAAATGTGCGCCTGACACGTGTGATTGTGCATCGCACAGCCACTTGCGTCTGGCGCAGCTGGCGCGTGAAGCGCAATTTCCTTTTCCCTATATCTAGGCTTTGATTTTCCAGATTAAAAAACGGGTTTTTTTCACACAATACTTCAACTTATATATCTTCATAATTTACGAACACCTACGAAACATTATTCATATTTTTAGGCTTCACGATTACTCGTCCAGAAGGTTGTCAATCTCTCAGACATAAGCCACGGTATAATCCTGAGGGTCCTTGATTAAATCTATTATTTTTATATTGAAGTTACTAACTATTTCTTCCTGATGTAGATCTTTAATATAAAAATTGTTCCTTTTGTATATTCTAATATCTACTCTTTCTCTTTTATTTTTCTTATTATTATATGCTTGTATGATTGTCCTGTTTACCTTTTCATCACCTCATATGTTATTTTTGCCAGTCAAGACCTAAAGAACTGTTCTAATAATAATCAGATAATTTAGAAAACTAGTTAGGATCCCTGTAATTTGGATTGCATAATAACATATTACTTAAAAATAGGCTTTTATGTGTTTCCTAAACCAACCTAGACTAATTATTTTTAGGGTGCATGAAAATATTATTTGATTATTCTATTGCATAAAAATTGAAATGAATCGATATTTAGTAGAGGCCATCAATGGGCGAATATGGTTCATTATAACCGTGTTCGTAGGCTCACCCCCGAACTCAATCTATGGTTCATTGACCATCTATGGTTCATTGACCATCTATGGAGTCAAGACGAGGAAATTTACATTGGATAAGTCCCTAATTTGTCCATACGGTTTCTCAATATCCAATTAGGTTTATGAGTCTTCCTTTAAAGACTTGTTGGCGACTTGAAAACACATTTCAATAGAACCTTAACAATGGGGTAGTCAAATACGCGCTCACACATTGTAGGCGAAATAAAAACACGCCTACAGTTGACCATGTGAACAAAATATAGCAACTCATGATTACTAACAATAAGAACCCCGGTGAAGCTTCGAGTCGGAAAAGCAATTTGTAGATCTACAGAAAAGTAAAAATATGGTGAAAAAATCATCTTGTTTGATCTTAAATGGGTACATCAATTTGGCAAATTTAGTGGGTTGGGTGATTTCAGTGTCTAAGAACGAATTGATTATTTTGGGATAATTTGGGGAAATGGCAAGTGGGTTTAGTTGTGCAGAGGACAGTGTTGTTTTTCAGTGAGTTTAGTGGTGGCTCACCGGGGTTGGTGATTTAAATCTGAGAGTGATGGGGGAAGGGGGGGGGCGAAGGGTGTAGGAGAGAGAATGTGGTTTTAGGTGGTGAGTGAGTTGTGGGGTGGGTGGTGGTTTAGTGTAGAGGACTATTAAGAATAAAGAGAGAGGGGATGTCATGGGGGGTGGTTTGAGGAGAGAGGGGGATGAAATTAGATTAATTAGTATCGAGGATTAGGCTAGTAGGATAATTGGTTAATTAGATTGTTTGAAATTAGAAATGACAAATATGACTTTTCATTATTTTTTAGCTTGGTAGTACTTATTGTGATATTTCCTTAAATGGGAATTAAGTGCTACCCTTTTTCTAAAACGGAGGAAGTAATAAACGCATATTCTCTCTCTTTATTAATAAAGTAAAATAATTAAGTTAACCCGACTATTAGTTAAACACATTATGTTTCATATGATTCAATAGAGTATTCTCTCTATTTCAATCTATTGAATCATATGCGTGCCAATACGTAATTTGTTTTAAGTTGACCCGACTTTTAGTTACACACATTTTGTTTCATCTATTTCATGAACAGAAAATCTTTTGTTGTATTTTGTATTCTATTATTGAATCAAATGCCAATACGAATTGAGCTATATACACTCACAGTAAACGCATCAATCACAAACTCTGAAACAGAATTCGTTGAAGCACCGCTATCGTCATCATTATATATTGTGATTTCTAATTCTTCTTCTTCTTGTCTTAGAGATTCTAACATCATTTCCTATAGGATACTTCTCATGACAATCCTAATACTTAGCCTCTATTCGATTAACTCATTCACTACTTTTACCCCCATTGACTTTCCCTTTTTAGATATCCATGCTGTCTCCTCCCTTTACTCTCAATATTGTATGCTCCATCCAATGATTTCTTTGAATCCTATTCAAGTAATCTGACTCAACTCCAAATCCCTAAAATTATCAAGCTAAGTTTGAATGTTGCTTCTCTTGATGGGTAAAGAGGACTACATCCTTGAAACTAATTTTCACAAAAGTCGTTTAACTAATTATCATATCAAGCTCATTACTAAATTCATCAGCTAAACAACCATCAGTCGTCTTATGTTCAAAAACAATCCATCACATGTACCTAATTAATTTAAATAAAATTTAAATTTTTCCTAGATGTGTGATAATTCTTGATCAACTTCGTCATTGTCAACACATCCTTATTAAAAGTGATAATTCTTGCTAATGTCAAACCGGACAATAACACTTATGGCTTTTCGATCTAACATTTTGCATGCATCTTCCATCGCTTCTGAATTGTTTTGTTTCAAAGGAAGGTATAATACTTTTGATACGGATAGTCCTCAATTTGAACAATCTAGACTATAAAATCCTTACCGTCAAACCTGTTGTTATTCCTCAGTTTCCCATCACGTTCTAGGCACACACCAACCCTTGACTTCAATATCCCTTGTAAGGGGTAAACAACACTAGCAAATGTGCAATTCATATATAAGATTTGGATATCAAAGACAAAATAACAAAGAATAAGCTAAAAAGAACAGCAGAATAATTTATGTAGAAAACTCGAAATTGTTGGAATTTAGATGCTTAATGCGGAAAACGAGTATCACATACTCAAACATCTAACACCAAGATCTTTGCATAAATTAACATGAATCAACTAAGAGTGTAGAATATACCTCTTGATGCGTGAATTCCACTTCCACTTCGAGCCTTCTAGTGGAGATCCTTCAGAACGTCAATCGTCGTTCCTCTAGTGTTGGTCCACGAACAACCCTTAGATCACCACGTATGCTAGTACGGAAGAGAGAATAATTCTCTTGCTTTTGAGGTGTGATGGCCGAAAATGAGGAGAGAGAGAGGAGCAAAGAAAATCAGATTTTCTCTACCAATATGATGTAATCACACCCTCCTTTGTAACCCCCATATCATTATATAAGGTGGTTACAAAGAGGTGATTCATGAGGCTTTATTTTGCCTCATAATGTCATACATTATGAGCCTAATAACCTCATGAGTTACAACTCTTCCATCCATCTTTAAAACCGCCCAACCCATTTCACAAATGGATTTGGGTAATATCCAAGGGTTGTCACATTGTGTGACCTCATAGGACCCAATACATATTAGTAGTTGGCCTAAATATACTAGCCCAACCAACCGCAATTAGCTTCTAGCAAAACGTTGCGGTCACCTAATATTATTGAATATATTATCTTTATAATTCGTCCATATACATTTAGTTTAATACACTTGATCGAGGACAAAATCCTTCAATCTCCCACTTGTCTAAGAACAAGTGTGTAACCTTCAAATTCCTTAAGTCACTTAATGTCTAACTTGATGACATGGTAACATCGTATGTAAACCATACCAATATTCAAGTTGTTTCTTGAAATCCGAGTTCGAACTGTCGAAACAAATGATTAACTCCTTAATCCATTTGAGCACGGCCATGCATTTTCAGTTCTCGCTCTTCAAGAGGCCAAGACACCAATCCTAACTCTTAGGAGGACTTTATCCAGTCTTGTATAACCAAAACTCCCACTCAATTCATAATAATTCCGAACACTGCTTTTATAGCCTCCTTTTACGGCACGACGTTTTGCAGTGTCAAAAACATACTAATCCTTAAGTAAGAATAGTGTCATACTCATGTCTAAGGAATCCACTAAATATATTATTGAGATTCTCATAAACCTTTTATAGAACTCCCAGTAGATCTGCCCAACGTGTATCAACTATACATGCCTATGCAAATGACTAGACATCTCGATGTCCCCATAGCCCATGAAACTGCGCTATCAATCAACTTGCAATCTAGTCCATCAAACAGAATCATTTACGTTCATTTTTAATGATTCGAACTAGGGACAAAGGTAAATTATAACTCCTGTTCACTGGATAGGGTTTCATTCGTCAAATCACATATTTGACAATCCTATCAAACGTTATAAGATACTTTGAACATTTTATTTAATACTAAACGAAGATTAAATAAGAACATAACCTTTTATTGATAAACATAACCAAACATATCACAAGAGTAACTATAACTGTGAACTAATTAAAAGTAAATAGTACACAATCAAAGCCACTCTCCTACATGCTTAAGACCTATAGCCCTAGTATGACTTTCATGCTTAGGCTGAGGCAATGGTTTAGTCAAAGGATCAGCGACATTGCTATCCGTATGAACTTTGCTAACTATTACATCTTTTCTCTCAACGATTTCTCGAATGAGATGAAACTTCCTAAGTATATGTTTACACCTTTGATGTGATCTTGGTTCCTTAGACTGAGCTATGGCACCATTATTATCACAATGTAAAACAATACCATTTCCAACACTAGGCACTACTCCTAGCTCCAGAATGAACTTCTTCATCCAAACGACTTCCTTTCTTTGCATCTGCCGCAAAGCAATGTACTCGCCTTCGTTGTAGAATCAGTGACAGTACTTTGCTTTGAACTTTTCCAGCTCACTGCCCCTCCATTTAGACAAAAGATGAAACCAGATTGGGATCGGAAATCATCTTTGTCAGTTTGGAAGCTCGCATCTGTGTAACCCTCAACAATTAACTCACTTTCACCTCCATACACTAAAAAATTATCCTTAGTCCTTCGTAAGTACTTTAGGATATTCTTAGCTGCACTCCAGTGTGCGTCACCTGGATTTGATTGGAATATGCTACACATGCTCAAGGCATATGAAACATCTGGGCGAGTACAAATCATGGAGTACATAATGGACCCTATAGCTGACGCATAAGGAACATTACTCATTCGCTTAATCTCATCAGGTCCAGAAGGACACTGAGTCTTGCTAAGCGAAACACCATGTTGCATGGGTAGAAAACCTCTTTTAGAGTTTTCCATATTGAACTTAGTAACGATCTTATCTATATAAGTTCTTTGGCTAAGTCCAATCATCCTCTTAGACCTATCCCTATAGATCTTGATCCCCAAAATGTACTCAGCATTTCCAAGGTCTTTCATAGAAAAACAACTCTTCAACCATTCCTTGACTGACTCAAGCATGGCAATGTCGTTTCCTATGAGAAGTATGTCATCTACATATAAGACCAAGAAAACTATGTTACTCCCACTTTCCTTCTTGTAAACACAAGACTCTTCTCCGTTTTTGAGAAAACCAAACAGTTTGATTGCCTCATCAAAACGAAGATTCCAACTCCGGAATGCTTGCTTCAATCCATAAATGGACTTTTGAAGCTTACATACCCTCCTAGGATATTCTGGATCCATAAAACCTTCCGGCTGTGTCATATACACATCCTCTTTCAAGAACCCATTCAAGAAAGCGGTTTTAACATCCATCTGCCAAATCTCATAATCATAGAAGGCAGCAATCGCTAGGAGTATCCGAATGGATTTAAGCATTGCTACTGGTGAAAAGGTTTCGTCATAGTCTACACCATGAACTTGCTTGAACCCTTTTGCAACCAATCTTGCTTTGTAAACCTGAACGTTACCATCCTTGTCTGTTTTCACTTTGAAAACCTATTTGCAACCAATAGGTGTAACCCCCATCGGGCAAATCCATCAAGTCCCATACTTGATTTTCAGACATAGATGCCATTTCGGACCTCATGGCTTCAACCCATTTTTCGGAGTTTTCACTCATCAAAGCTTGCTTGTAGGTAGTAGGTTCTTCAAATTCTAAGATCATTATCTCAGAACTCTCAGTTAACAAGAAATCAACAAACCTTTTGTTTGGTATTCTTGATCTACTAGTCCTACGAGGGGCTGCAACAGGATAAATTTTATTCTCAACAATTTGAGAATTTTCGCACGAATTAGATTCGAGTGGGACAGTAGGAGGTTCGTGTACAGGATGCACATCCTCCAACACTTGGTCAGTTATGGGAGAAGATTCCTCTAAAGGAGGAATTACTTCAAGCTCCACAGCTGGCACTTGTGCTTCTGACTCTAACATAGGTTGAACTATGTCCATTTGTTGCTTTTCTCGAACCTCTTCGAGAAATATATTACTCCCACTTGCCTTTTTGAGAATAAAATCCTTTTCCAAAAAGACACCACGACGAGCAACAAACACTTTGCCCTCAGTCCGATGGTAGAAGTAATAGCCCTTGGTCTCTTTGGGATAACCCACAAAAAAACACTTATCTGATTTAGGGGCGAGTTTATCTGAAAGTAAACGTTTTACATAAACCTCACAGCCCCAAATCCGTAGAAAAGACAAACTTGGAGTTTTTCCACTCCACATCCCATATGGTGTTTTTTCTACTGCCTTTGATGGAGTTCTATTAAGTGTGAAAGTAGCAGTTTCGAGAGCATATCCCCAAAAAGAGATGGGAAGATCAGCAAAACTCATTATAGACCGAACCATATCAAGTAGAGTTCGGTTCCTCCTTTCGGATACACCATTCAACTGAGGTGTTCCAGGTGGAGTGAGTTGGGAAATAATTCCACAACTTTTCAAGTGATCACTAAACTCTTGGCTCAAATACTCACCACCACGATCGGATCGTAGTGCTTTAATTGTTTTGCTAAGCTGGTTTTGGACTTCATTCTGGAATTCTTTGAATTTCTCAAACGATTCCGACTTATGTTTCATCAAATAGACATATCCATATCTACTTAAATCATCAGTAAAAGTAATGAAGTACCCAAACCCTCCCCTAGCTTTTGTGCTCATTGGTCCACACACATCAGTATGTATTAGACCCAATAGATCACTGGCCCTTTCACCCTTTCCAGTAAAAGGTGACTTTTTCATTTTACCCATTAAACATGATTCACATACATCAAATGGCTCAAAGTCAAAAGATGTTAGAAGTCCATCTTTATGTAACTTCTGAATGCGTTTCGCGTTTATATGTCCTAAACGACAATGCCATAAGTAAGTAGGTTTAGTATCGCTTGGTCTATGTTTTTTGCTGTCTATGTTAAGGACATCTTTGTCTAAGTCTAGGAAATATAGACCATTAGACCTTTTAGCAATGGCATAAAACATTGAATTCAAATAAACGGAGAGACAACCTTTCTCAATTGTAAATGAAAACCCTTCATTATCCAAAACTGGAATAGAAATAATGTTTTTGGTAATAGCAGGAACATAATAACAGTTATTAAGCTCTAATATTAACCAGAAGGCAAAGGTAGACAATAAGTCCCAACTGCAACGGCCGCAACCCTTGCACCATTTCCAACGCGCATTTCTACCTCCCCTTTAGCCAAGGTTCTACTCCTTCTTAGTCCCTGCACATTCGAAGTAATGTGAGAAACACAACCGGTATCAAATACCCAAGAAGTAGATGTTGCTAAATTAATGTCAATGACATAGATACCTGAAGAAGAAGCCCCAGACTTCTTATCATTCAGATACTTCGGGCAGTTACGCCTCCAATGGCCAATTTGACCACAATGGAAGCACTTGGCATTTGCGGCCACCTTTGGCTTTGCCTTTTCCTGTGGCTTATCAGCAGTCTTAGCGACAACTTGCTTGCCCTTGTCTTGCTTTTCTTGCCAGCCCATTCTTTCTTAAAACCCTTTCCCTTTTGAACCATAAGAACTTCCTTCTTAGGTGCAACAGAGATGTTTTGCTCGGCAGTCATGAGCATCCCATGTAACTCGGCAAGGGTTTTCGACACCCTATTCATATTGAAGTTCAACCTAAAGTGGTTGAAGCCTTCATGAAGTGAGTGTAGTATGATGTCAGTAGCCAACTCTTGGCTATAAGGAAAACCCAACCTCTCCATTGTCTCGAAATAACCAATCATTTCAAAGACATGAGTGGCGACTGGCTTGCCTACGACTAACGCACACTCAAGAATAGCCTTGTGAGTTTCATACCTCTCTATCCGAGCTTGCTGCTGAAACATGGTTTTCAGCTGTCGGATAATACTGCAGGCATCCAAGCTTGCAAACCTCTTTTGCAGGCTTGGTTCCATAGCCGCGAGCATAAAGCAAGTAACAATTACCGACCTTTCTGCAATGGCCTTATGGGCCGCCTTTTCGGCTTCAGTAGAGGTGGTCGTTAAAAGGATCGGGGTTTCAAGAACATCCTCTCGACCTTCGGATCTAAGAACAATTCTCAGATTCCTTTCCCAATCAAGGAAGTTGTTCCCGTTCAACTTATCCTTTTCAAGGATTGAACGTAAGTTAAAAGGTGAATTATTGTTGTTACCAGACATGATATCTACATAGAAGATGCAAAAGTAATGAGTATGTTTATCATAATAGCTTTTAACAAATTTTAAACACTTTAAAATAAAAGCTATGCACTTGATCAATTTTAAATGTGTCCCTTTTGAATCAAGTGATTCTAAGATCCTATCAAACATGATTTATAAGTGGACTTTGGCCTCAACTTAAAACCAAATTTAAAAGGTAAGTAAACTCTTTTACTAATTACAACAATTGTAATTCTTAGTTGATGGGTGATTGCTAAGGTGATGAAAGTTCCCAGGTAAGGAAGTTACCCACAACGTTGGGGAAAGCCTTCCTAATCCTAGACAGAACTTGTCACCCAAACACAAAAACCCAACCCTTTGCTTCAAAATCCAAAACCGTTTTGAAGATTTTGTTGGGCCAAACCAAACTAAACATGCAAATTTCGGAAATTTACTCTACTTAGCCCAAGATTGGAAGTAACACTCTGCTTTGGCAGAACCTATTACTAACGATCAAGATTTTAGTAGATGTTTATTTGGAAAAGCAATTACCCAATATTAGCTTTAGGGACCTAAGTAAATTATTATGTGATTTAATTACTAGTGAACTCATTGCAAAAATAAATCACATGCATAATAAAACTTAGAAAGCATTCAAAAGCAATATTTAAATGCATAAAATGAAATGTGATCCTAGTATGGCCCCTAACCCTAAAGACTACTCTTTAAGGTCTCCATTCTTGAATCACCTTGGACCTCCATCCTTGTGCTTCATGGAATAAGATTGAATCACCATTCTTCTTATGACAACTTGAATAATCATTTTTGGAATTTTAAACTAAATTTACAAAAATACCAACGATACACAGATCGTATTTAGATTACAAAAATACATTAACGATACGCAGATCGTAATTTCTATCCAAGTTTGGGCCATACTAGTCACCGCATGCAATCATAATATCATATATATAAAACATGCATTTTAATCAACTATTAAAATAAATTATTATGCTTCAACAATTTTAAAACATAATAACATCAACCAAATTTAATCTCATATTAAATTAAATGGTTAGTACCTCTAGACAAATTCAATCATATTAGAATTTATCTCCCAAGGGCATTATAATATTAATCTAACAAATTTAATCAATTATTAAATTTAAAGAAAAATACACAAGCACTCTAAGGTACCACATATATTTTAATCATATTAAAACATAAAAGCATTGCATGACATTTAATCACAAACACTAGCATGTAAGAATTAATCAACTTATTAAAACTAACATCCTAACATAAAATTAAATGTCACAAAATGAAACTCCCATCATAATTTTAACTCATTTAAGTATTAACATAGGATACCATGCATAATAACTCATTAATATGCATTAAGGGATAAACGGATCTTAAAGATTTATCCGTTGAAGGAGAGACGAGCCGAAGAGGCAGACCACCTATCGCGACTCGCGAGACAGGTCGCGACTCGCGACCAGGGTCGCGACTCGCGAGAAGCTCACTGCTTCCACTTTTCCGATTTCAATTCATGCAATTTTAATCAAAATACGTATGATTTTCTTTATACACTAAAATATTTTTATGCATAACTAAATCATACTTGGCCTCTCATATTCAAGAATTCATGCCACGAAATTATACATAATCAAATTAAGCATAAAAAACTTCAAAGCATGCAAATCATGAATCATACATATATATATATATACATCATATTCTAATTAACAACTTAACTAAAACATGAAATAATATAACAATTATATATGTATCGAAAATGTATAAACAACTTTTATACTGCCACTAGATTAAAATCCAATTTTAATCATGCAAACAATATCCTCATGCTAATACCCTCCCCTAAATGAATTAAAATAAAGGAAAACATGCATCAACATGATCACATTAATCTATGCAATAGGCTAATCGATACCCATCGTAGGAATTTAGATGCTTAATGCGGAAAACGAGTATCACATACTCAAACATCTAACACCAAGATCTTTGCATAAATTAACATGAATCAACTAAGAGTGTAGAATATACCTCTTGATGCGTGAATTCCACTTCCACTTCGAGCCTTCTAGTGGAGATCCTTTAGAACGTCAATCGCCGTTCCTCTAGTGTTGGTCCACGAACAACCCTTAGATCACCACGTATGCTAGTACGGAAGAGAGAATAATTCTCTTGCTTTTGAGGTGTGATGGCCGAAAATGAGGAGAGAGAGAGGAGCAAAGAAAATCAGATTTTCTCTACCAATATGATGTAATCACACCCTCCTTTGTAACCCCCATATCATTATATAAGGTGGTTACAAAGAGGTGATTCATGAGGCTTTATTTTGCCTCATAATGTCATACATTATGAGCCTAATAACCTCATGAGTTACAACTCTTCCATCCATCTTTAAAACCGCCCAACCCATTTCACAAATGGATTTGGGTAATATCCAAGGGTTGTCACATTGTGTGACCTCATAGGACCCAATACATATTAGTAGTTGGCCTAAATATCTTAATCCAACCAACCGCAATTAGCTTCTAGCAAAACGTTGCGGTCACCTAATATTATTGAATATATTATCTTTATAATTCGTCTATATACATTTAGTTTATTACACTTGATCGAGGACAAAATCCTTCAGAAATATGGGTGAACAACCATTAAACCACATATATATAAGGGTTTTGAATCAATGTATGAGATGACGATACAAGTAACTCTCTCTTAGGAGTGAGTCTCTAACTTATTTACGGTTCTCTGATTTCTCTAATATACCAGATCAATTGACTGTCATAAAACCACAAAGAGTGCACATTGGGGCCTAGGAGTGGTAGCTTTACACACACGGCTGAACTTTGCCCACTTTCAACTGACCAATAGCACAATTTGCTTAGAAAGGAGCGGGTACTCCAATGCTACTACAAGACGTATGAGCGGACGCTTTCCTAACGACAGTGGACACCCTATAAGCTCCTTCAAACTCATGCCATGCATAACATTCCAAGCTATGTTTTACACAATTAAGAGAACTAGATAGTAGTTACTAAGATACTTCAAATATATATAGTATTTTGTTTTGTTTTCACAAGATAATTGCGTCCTTTTTTCAGAATGGTACATGATTAAGTTCAAAACAAATATAGATATACCTTAGTTTTACATTTAGCATAGATAAGTGCATTCGAATTAATTATTATGAAAAATTGGTCACTTACCGTCTTCGTGATAGGTGATTTAGTCAATTACAACCATTCGAAAATAATTGTAATTTAAGACCCAAAAAACAACATATGTTTATATTTGATACCATGTCTCATCTCGTCGTTGGGTGAGACCATCAAATTAAGTCATAGTCAATTTTCACAAGTTTTTTTTTTTTTTTTTACTTTTTTCATTAAGTAAAAATGAATTAAACCAAAGCATGCCCAGAAAAAGTCATCAATAAAGCACAAAAGGTCTCAAAAGTATATAATTTAGTGCTTTTTTCAAAATAATATAACGAGATCACCTATCTAAAAAGTTGTGGGTGACAATTCTTTTTAAAATGTTAAATAAAGTGTAGATTCATTTATAATACGCATGGTGCTCCGACGACACCGTATATCAATTGGTGCACCACTGCCACATATTGTCACTCTTTTACTCTATTACACTTTTATTAGAAACAAATTGTTGAAGTTCTCATCATCGAGTTAATTTTGTAATTTATGGAAGCTTTGAGATATGAGGGGGATGATATTGACAACATAATAAAAATGATCCTATCATTCCATCCGTCCACCGTTGCATGCCAGTCGCATATACGGACGAGCTCAAATATATAAACACAAGTTTATAATTTGATGATGGGTCCTCTCACTCCCTATATATAAACCCCAACCCATTCTTCCTGCTTCCTCAGATTAGAATTTTCAGGTGTTTCTTTCTGATACACTAAACACAAGTTTCTTTCATCCCCAATAATCCTGGGAAAACAAAGCAAGAGAGGAGCTAAGTTTAATAGTAGAGAACTACAAAAAAAAGAGAAGAAAATCCCCAAATTCAGAAAATAAAAGGAGAGAAAGAGAGGGGAATTTATATTACCTAATATTCAAGCCATGTTTACCATCCACCACCCATGGGTTTTTGCCTTTGGCCTACTAGGTATATACTACCCTTTATTTATTTATTTTAAGTTTTAGCTCATCAAGCAATATAAGTGTCTTAACTTTATAAACATATAAAGAAAACCGTTTTATTAATTTAAATTACCAATATAATTAGATTTAGATGAGGAAACACAATCAGTTTTTCTTAAAGTAACGAAAAATCTCGTTTCTACAAGAGTGAAAAGTGTAGTTCCTGTTTCTTTTAATTTCCTATTCATTTCGCATTGGTCTATCTATTTTTGATACACTTGAATAGATGTAACAATTGCAGGTTTGTTTTCTTTGTCTTCCATCATTCATATTATTTTTCTTAATCATGCTTTTGAGGTGTTACAAGCTTCATTGATGTAACCTGTAGTATATTATAGTTTTAAAAGGAAAGCAATATTAGTATGTGAATTAGAATTTTAAAAAAAAAAAAACAATGTTATTATATTTTTCCTAACAACTGATGAAAACAAATTGATCTTTTATTGATGTGTAACAAAAATTTAATTCAACAACATTCACAAAGTATTCTAAAAAGGTTATGAAAATGGTTTTCATGGGAACTATTACAATATATAACTGGCCTAAACTATGTATATCAATATTTTTTTCTTCCTACATAAAATTTCCTTCTAAATTATGAACAGAATTCACCTGAAAATATTGTTATTCTTTATTAACGCACCTCATGATAATATTATTACTTAAGTTTGATCAATCATCTAAGCTTTGGACAAGGACTAATCATTTTTGTCTGTGATCCTATTTTGTTGCAGGCAACGTCATCTCTTTCATGGTGTTTCTTGCACCACTGTAAGTATTTGATATGTTTTATCATTATAATATTCCTGTTTCTTTAATTCTTTTTACTTAGACGTTCACTTTTTACCTTTTCGTATGCTTCAAATTTAGTTAATCCTACAATTTATATATTATTATTATAAGACAACACCACTAGGTAGAGACTGTATATTCTAATCATACTTTTAATGATAGTGCTAAAGTTGATTTGATTAAATTTATCAATCGATATTACAGGCCAACTTTTATACGGGTGTACAAGAAAAAATCAACAGAAGGATTCCAATCAGTACCCTATGTCGTAGCAATCTTCAGTGCCATGTTATGGATCTACTATGCATTGTTGAAGGGCAATTCTGTCCTTCTAATCACCATCAATGTTGCTGGAGTTATTATTGAGACCATTTACGTTGCCATATACATTACCTATGCACCAAGGCAAGCAAGGGTACGTACGATATGTTATTGACATATGATCAAGACATCAACCATTATTTTGTTTACCAAGAAAAGTGGTGTATTTGAAAAATATAGACTAAACTATGGATTATCAAAGCCGATAATAAAGTAATACTCAAATTAAGAAAAGGAAAAAAAGAAAGAGGAAAAGACTGAATTACATTCATAACACTATTTGTTCGGCACTTCCAAAGCTTATTATTTCAACTTTAAAGTCACTACATCTAGTTCTATTAACATGATTTATAATTAATATTTGTCAGTTTTTGCTTTAAAATATTATATATATTATCATATATAAATATATAGATATTATCATTCTATGCATCTCCAAGTAATATATATTCAAGACAGTAACATAATTAAAGTGGTTGGGCTAGTCCATTTTTTAAACAAAAGTTTAGATTTTTCTATTATTATGTTATTATTTTGATTGTTGTTGTTATTAATTCTTATTATTATACAAAAAAATTCTTTAATCTCTAACAATAACGCTAAAACCTAGTATTTCAGAAACATTCTGCTTGTTTCATACTATATCTATACACGTGGCATTTAGAAGTGTTAGCAATTTTAAAAACAATATCGGTGGTACATTCTGCTTAATTTCAACCTTATGTGATTACTCGTTTTTGCAGATATCGACACTGAAGCTACTTTTGTTCATGAATTTTTGTGGGTTTTGTACAATTGTCCTCTTCTGCCATTACTTAGTTAAAGCGGAAAATCGACTTCAAGTTTTCGGATGGATTTGCGTCGCATTCTCTATTAGTGTATTTGCAGCACCTTTGAGTGTAATGGTAAGTGATCATTGTACTTAACCAAAGCCAAAAATCACCGAACAAAAATTAAACCAAACATTTTTATCAATTCAATTTGCGATCTATTATCTCACCTTCTCTATTTGCTAGAAGATCCCTACGCTGCATTAGGGAATGAAGACCTAAGTTAATTAACCCTCCATAATCCATATAAATTACGTTTCACCTTATAGGCAATTGGCAGTTGGCACGCAAGTCAAATTCTAATTATATATGCACTTGCCATAATAAGATTTTTAAGATATTCTACCAAGCAGCTAAAATAAGTTCTAATTTAAAGTCAACATTTTAGCCTAATCCATTATATTTCACGTCTTTTGTTTTTGGATTTTGCTAACCTTTTTGGAAATCGACACAAACTCGGCAACTTTTGGCTTTTATTGCACTTTTATTCTTGATTTCTAAAATATCCCATGTACATCGCAGATCATCACAAGTATGGTACACTCAATTCTATATTCTTTATTGTTTTGGAGCTATATATCTATTTATTTGTTCTTAACCCTAAAAAATAAGCAATAAAGAAAAAAAAAATTCTTAGATCTATGTGCATATAATAGAAATTAGCTTAATTCTAATGCTCCTTTTTAATTTGAGTTTACATGAAGAGAGAAAACCTTATTTCTTTGCTTTTGATTGTCTCCCATTTAGTAATTAAAAACTACGTGGAAACAAGGATTTGATTCTACATGATCTACACTCTTTAGTCTCGAAACCTTTTAGCATTTCACTTATCAATTTGTTTTATTTCCTTTTTGTACAGAGGACAGTAATACGCACAAAGAGCGTGGAATACATGCCAATTAACTTGTCCATAAGTCTCACGTTAACCGCTACTATATGGTTTTTGTATGGATTTGTCCAGAAAGATCTTTACATCACAGTAAGTCCAATTTCATACATATAAAACTATAATTTGCATTATATTTATGTTTTTGAGGTAAAGTTTAAGCGTCCCTTCTCTCAAGGGAAAAGCCAAAACCATATGTTTTAATTTGCGTTATATGCTTATCGATATATGCTATATTAATATACTATCAATCATATACTTATTTGTTCATATTTTGCAAAAAATGGCAGCTTCCAAATGTTGTGGGGTTCATGTTTGGTGTGGCACAAATGGGATTATATTCAATTTACAGGAAATATGACATAAAAGCTAAAAAAGAGAAACTACCAGAAGTTGCAAGTCCAGTTAAGCAAGAAACAGTCGAGATACACACAATAAATTCCACTCCTAACAAAACTGAATCTGAGGATTATAATCTTCCACATGAGGAGAAAACTCCAGAAATTGAGGTTGTAGTTACTGGGAACAAAGATGATGATATTGATGATGAGCAACTGGGTAATAAAGACCACCAAGAATATTTATATGGGCCGCCACAAGGCCCATCAAAATGCAACGTGGATGTCGAGAAGGTTATTGGTGGGCCAGTACCCGGCCCAGCTTCTGTTCAATTGGTTCAGTGTGCCGTTTGAAGTAGGGCATTTGGTATTAGTACCTAAAGTTTTGGGTTTGTTACCCATTTTGTTCTTACCCCTTAACGCCTAATTAATCCTTTCAGAATAAGGGCATTGGAAAAAAAAAAAGATAAAAGAATTAGATTTGGGTTAGATATGTAAAATTTGGGAAGGCCTTTTGTGGGGTCCACTCTGGTGAATGAAGGGCATCAGAAGTTTGATTAGAGGATCATATCATATAATCCCATTTCCCACCCCTTCTTGTATGTTTGCTCCCGGTCTTCTGAAAATCCCTCAAAGGTTCCTTTAATCATTATTGTAGTATGTCCCTTTTTCCTCAATTAATGGAGCTTTGTTTTAATTTGGCTCTTTTTGAAAAGCTTGTCCAAATGTTTGGTTAAGATGTTTTGTTTCCTTATCCCCTTTTGTATGGTATTGTAGCACTTCAAAAGTTTCAATAAATATTGAAAACCATACCAAGGGAGGATATAGTGGAGCTCCTAATTGAAGCAAATTAATTTTCACAACTTCCGTAACACATATTCTATGTTGTTCGGTTAATCGTAAAATCTTTTATGAAAGTATCGATTTATCGACATAGGTTTTCAAGAGATATATTTATTTGACAGTGTAGCTCCCAAATAAGAATCTGTTGCGATTGCATAATTGTATAACAAACAATCAATTAATTACATCTTTTATAAAAGCCATGAAAAACTCTAAACTTCTAGAAAGGGAGAATAAAACTCAAACTCCAAACTCCTTTAGATGATTCAAAGAACTAGAGCTCTCCATTCAGTTCAATAGTTCAGTTCTGGTTTTATCCAAACATTTCAGTTCATATCATTTTAGTTGAAAACAGTTACATATTCCAACAGTTTGGTTCTGGTTCAGTTGAATTTTCGATCAGTTCAGTTTGTTTTAGGTCTTGTTTGGTAAAGAGAGGTTTGAGGTAAAAAATAGAGGTTTGAGTTCATATTAGAGGATATGACAAGTCAATCCTCTAATTTGAGTGTTTGGTAAAAAGAGGTTTCAATTAGCTTATTGAGCCCAAAAAGCTCGTTGTAAAAAAGTTGGGGGGAGGAGTTTTTTGACATTAGAGGTTTGGGAATAAGTGGACCAATTACATTTATGTCCTAAAGTTGTTAAAAATTACATTAATAAATAATAAAAGGTATCACAATAGATTATGCACATGTCCTTATTGGTCATTTTACACAATAATGTAGCAATCAGCTATCAGGTACATACCAAACATCTTTATACAAACAGTTAATACAATAAGCTAGTTGTTAGAAATTACATTAATAAATAATAAAAGGTATAACAATAGATTATGTACATGTCCTTATTGGTCATTTTACACAATAATGTAGCAATCAGCTATTAGGTACATACCAAATATCTTTATACAAACAGCTAATACAACCATCTAGTCAAATCAGCTAATACAATCAGCTAACAACTATCAGCTAATTGATGTGCCTAATTTATAGAGTTTTTTTACCCCCGTCTCTCATTTATTATTGGTCTTAATTGCGCTCTTCAAAGCTATTTTTATTACTTATGTGCTTCTTGTAGTGTGTTTGTAGTTTCAGGTTCATCATCGTAGGAATTAGCATTTTTGGATGCATTTCTAACTCATTTATATCACTACAAGAGATGATGTACTTTTGAGAGCATGAGCATTGAGTTGGAAGAGTTTTGAAGCAAAACAAATAGTGAAAGAAGTAGGAAACATGACTCCCGTCCACTCTTTTGATTATATCTCAAGTTCTACAAATTCAAATGTAGTGATTTCAATTTGGTTAGATCCTACACTTCAAGAGCTTTCCAACGAATAGCGAAGAAGTTATGGCATTTTGAAGATAGAGAATTGTGCAGGCTGATGCCCGCCCAGCCGGGCGAAATCCGCCCCAGGTGCCCGGGAAACTTTTACTTAGCCAAATTTCATCGTCTAGAGAAGATTTGGAAGAAAATAAAATATTTTGTTGCGGGCCCGACATGGCGGGATCTTGCCCGACCGGGCAGGGGGTTGTTTTACTTCAACGGAAAATGACCCGACAACCGCCCGATCGGGCGGAATCGGCCCTAGCGACCCGGGCGGGGCTCTTTTGAGGTGTTTTGAAGCGCGTGTTGCGCTGGTTATTGTTTTAATATAAATACTTATCCTTTTAGATGAGGGAAGGGAAGTTTTCATATTATTATTTTCAGTCATTATTTTTCTAGGCACTTTTATTCTCTCAAGAACCCTAGTTTATTCTACTTTGCAAGCACATTCAAGATTCAATAGAGTAATTGTTTTCAATATTCGTTCTTCAATTGGTATTTTTTCTCATTCCTTACTATTCCCGTTTTAATTCTTCCTTGTTATTCCATCATGTTGCTTTCTTATTTAATTGTGATTATGTTTTCCCCAATTATGTGTGAGTAGTTTATTTTCTAGGGATTTGGGGATCTATGTATGCATATGAGGGTTTGATTGAATGATTATTTAATTCATTGATTTGTATGATTCTTGCTATTCAGTTATTTAAGTTAATCTACAAGTTTGGCCAACTGTGTTGACTATTGTTGCAATACAAATTTATAGACCGAGAGATAGGATTTTGTATAGGCTTGCTATAGTAGGCTTAGCAATCTATGAGCATGCAAGAGCGGCTTAGTGAGCTTCGAGGGAGGTAATGTTCGAGAGAAATTACATGTGCCCTAGTTAGATTATTTCATTGAGTTTCTTCAATCATTCTTGATATTCTGAATTGCATACACGGTGAAACGTTCCCTAGTCTTTCCCTTATTTGATATTTGTGATTTGATTATTTGCTTAGTTCAGTATACCAACCTTTTTCATCTAATTTAGTTAGTATAATATTAGAGTTCATATATAATAGTATAGCTATCTCACTGTGAATTCGATCCTGAATTCCCTGACTACTAGTTATAGTGGACCTTAGGTTATTTTTTATTAGGTGATACGACTTTAGCCTGTCAAATTTTGGCGCCATTGCCGAGGACACGACTTATTTTTATTTTATCTGAATTGTAGTATTACATTAACCTACTCTGAAGAACACCTGTTCTTCGGAGCATCTCACGTTTGTTTTAGTGTTTTTTGGTGTATGAGCAGTAAACTAATTAAAATCCCGAAATCTAATTCCATTCGATCGGGAGATTGAAAAGATTGCTCATAGACTCAGAAAGAAAACAAAGCAAGCAAAGTTGTCTGCTGGGACACCTTCCCTAAAGACACCTACTCCACCATCATCATCACGGCAAGAATTCCCTACCACCCCTATTTCTCTTACAATGGGTGAGAATGCTACCCGAACCTTCAGGGATTATGCACAACCATCTCCTGATAATGTACCCACTCGGGTACAGTTGCCTACTATCGCTGCTACGAATTTTGAAATTAAGTCTCATGAATATGGTTCAAAATAATCAATTTGCTGTGTTACCATCTGAAGAGCCAAATCAGCACCTTCAGCAATTTTCACAATGTTGTGCTACTCTGAAACAAGCTGGTATTACTACGGAGCAGATGAAAATTATCCTGTTTGGTTTTTCTCTGCAAGACAAAGCTCTGTTTTGGTATAACAAGCTGTCGACTTCTATCACCACTAGGGAAGAACTATCCAAGACACGTTCCTAAAAGACAGCCAAGATCCTGGCGAGTCATTGTATGAAGCTTGGGAAAGATTCAAGGATTTGCAGCGCCTTTGTCCTTATCATGGTTTAGATTAGTGGTATGCGTGTCAGATTTTTGACACTAGAGTTTATGCAGATACGAGACGGGTGATTGATGGAGCCTCTGGTGAGTTTTTCATGGATAAAGCCATTGATGAAGGGTATGAACTTCTAGAGAAACTTGCTTCAAATCAAGCGTCCACTATTCGCTCTTCTATAAAGAAAGGAGGCAAGCGTGATGTTAAGGCCTACTCTCTACTCTCTGGGCGACTAGTTGTTTTAAATCAGAAGATCGATTCTTTGAAGCTTGGTAATAATGAACCCTCCTCCCACATGAGTGTAAATGCTATGGCCAATGCTTCTGGATATAATGCTCTCATATGTGACACTTGGGGATAGCTGGACACAATTCCCATGAGTGCCCCACTATCCTACCTTCTAGTGAGACAGTGCAAGCATTGCAGTCATAACACAAGCCCCAGTTCAATCCATACTCCAATACATACAATCCTGGGATGCGAGATCATCCAAATCTCTCATATAGGAGCAATAATGTGTTGAGTCTGCAACAACAGCATTATCCACAACCTCAGCAGCAACAACAGTCCATACCACAACCCCAGTCTCAGCAGTATCAGTCACAACAAAAAGCTCCTTCTGGATTTCAGAGAAATTAGTTTCAATAGCAACATAGCACACCTCCTTCAGACACAGCTATTGCTGAACTAAAAAATCTCATGCTGCAGATGCAAAAGGGTATCCTTTCCTTTCAAGCAGATACTAGGTCTTAGTTTGAGAACCTGCATGCTCAGAACAAGCTATAGGAGACACATAATAAGATGTCAGAGTCACAGATAGCTCAGTTGGCAAGTTCGTCCTCTATTAGACAGCATGGTTATTTGCCTAGTCAGTATGTCCATCCTAGAGAAAGTGTTATTGCAATCACTCGAATGAGTGGTTTGAGAAATGACGAGCCCGCTATGATTAGCAACAACGACTCTACTTTAAATGAGGATGTCAAGTTGGCTACTTCTGAGGTTCTTGGGGACGATGGGTTCGATGAAGACGTTTCTAAGAAGCATGCTGCCTAAGACAGTGAGGAAAAGAAGGATATGTTGTCGCTCCACCTCTACCTTTCGCTCCGAAACTCCCATTTCCACACTGCGCAACATGCTCTAAGTTTGAGAAGAAGTTCAGTAATTTCTTGGCTATTGTGAAAAGCCTTCAGGTAACTATTCCTGTCTCTGAATGGATTACACAGATTCCTATGTATATTAAGTTTTCAAAAGATGTGCTGAATAAGAAGATAACGTTTGATGAGCTGGAGGCTGTAGCCTTTACTGAACATTGTAGTGCAGTCATTCAGAATAGGTCACCACCTAAAAATAATGACCCTAGTAATTTCTCCATACCATGCACTATTGGTCCTATTTATATTGATAAGGCTTTATGTGACCTATAGGCTAGTGTCAGTGTCCTTCCCCTTTCCTTGTGTAAAAAACTTGATATGGGAAAACTTAAGTGTACCACTATGACCCTCCAAAGGGCTGACCGTTCTATTAAGCACCCATTAGGTATCTCAGAGGACGCCCCTGTTCGAGTGGGTAAGTTTTGCAATCCTATTGATTTTGTGGTGCTTGATATGGATGAGGACCTGAAAATCCCCACTATTTTAGGTAGACCCTTTTGTACACTGCATGGGCAGTAATCGATCTAAGGGCGGGAAGTATCACACTGAATATTGGGGATGAACATGTGACTTTCAATCTTAACATGGTTCGTGATAGCCCTATGCTTGATAGTACATGTTGCAGAGTGGATGCCATATATGAGACAATTCGTGAGTTTGCAATCGTGAAGTGCCCAGGGGACGAACTAACACCTGATCGATTATGGGAGCTAGGTGATAGTAGTACTAATGAGTTTATTGAGGAGTTAGCCAGATATGAGTTCCTACGAGTTACTGATGGCCCGCTCTATCCGTGGGGTGTTGTTTCCGTGTGCCCCGTATCATCGTATTTGTGTTTGGCTTTGGATTATTGCTGGGGATGTAACAATGATTGATTAATAGAGCATGGCATTTTTGTTCTTTGATCTATAATAAGAATCACAATTGTGGCACTCCATTTGTCCTACAAGCATGTTTAGGTTATATTGTGAGCTTCTGTGCCTTAAAACTGCATATATTCCGTTTTTTCTTTTCATGTGTGTATGCACACTCCCGTAAGGGATGCTAGAACTTGTGCTTTCTCTCCATTGATGCATTGACTATATGATGGCTAAACAAACATGATTATGACTCTTGTAGGAAATTGCACCACAAAACCAAATAACCTTCCCTACATTTATTTCCCTAGGTAACCACTCTGAGCTAAGCCTATTTCTTTTGATACCCATGCTATAAGCTCCTCATTTTCCAAAAATACATCCCTCTACCTTTGGTTGTGAAGTATTTAGGAAATGTATGTTGGTTGACATTTGTTGGATGGAATTTGTTATTAATGTGAATAAAAAAAAATTGTGTACATGGAAAAAGAAGGACTCCACATTATTATTTTCGAGTCCTAAATATTGATTCTCCTCTATCCTTATTAGCTAGTAGCTAAAGTATAAAACTTTTGAAAATGAGACAAGCAAGACTTTTAAAGAAAGGTACAAAAGAAAAAAAAAAAAAGTGAAAAACATTGAGTTGAAAATCTTTGCTTGAATTCTATGAAAGGAGAAAGGAGAAGTGAGAAAGAAAATTAGTTGTAGTTGTGTTGAAATTTAATATATTGTGTGGGTTGTTTCAACAAAGTTGTAGTAATACTTCACTTCCTTGAGCACCACATTCCCACATATTTATCGCACCTACTACCATGAGCCCCATTACAACCTTTAATGAGTTATATTATTTGTTTGCATGTATAGTTACCTAATCTGGAGAGATGGCTCAAGCCTATGGACTAACTTGGTGAAGTTTGGCAATTGAGTATCGTTGATCACCCTTCAAACACATGAGTGTGATGGTTGGGATGGAGCACTTGGGGTTGGATAAAAGCAGTCCTTTTAACTGCATAGAGAGTGTTTTACAAAGGAGTGGAGTGCCCCCTTGTGAGGTCCTTCTCATTGATTTGTAGTGCATATCTAGTGGCCTCTTTTGATTCTTATCCATGATTGGTGCTTATTTGTTGCGCTTTACAGATTGTGATTTGTCACTAGTGGAAAAACCTTATCTGTCACTTAGTAACAAATTCGGTTTTTACAAAACAGAATCCAAAAATCAATAAAAAAAATTGGAGGGAAAGCTGAGCGGAAAATCTGATCCGATCCTTTAGTGAACCGGATCAGATTTTAGAAACCGCTGCGGTTTTCTAAAATCTGATCCGGATCAGATTTTCTGTTATTTTTTCTAAAATAAACCCGTGTTTTCAATTCCCTCCTTCACCCATTTTCAATTCCCTCCTTCACCCATTTTCGTTTCTCGCTCCTCTGCTCCCTTAGACTCTTAGCTCAAGTCTCCACACCTCACCACCACCACACTGGGTTCGACCACGCACCACCACACCTCACTGCCACCACCTGTGACAGCCGGCCACCTGAAGCTTCCACCACCAGCTGGGCGCCACACGTACTGTACCTAAAGAATCGCTCCTTAGATTCTTAGTTCAATTCTCCATCCACTAGTGGGTTCGACCACGCACCACCACACCTCACCGCCAACCACTTGCGACCGCCGGCCACCTGATTCTGCCGCCACCCGAAGCTTCCACCACCAGCTGGCGCCCTAGGTTGCGCACCACTACTGCTGCAAGTCTCTGCCCTAGCTTGCGCACCACCACTCCACTCCTCTACAAGTTTGCTGCACCTCCACCTTCCTCCTTCTAAACAACTACATTCCTCCTCCACCCCTCCCTAAACAACTACATTCCTCCTCCACCTCTTTCTAGGTAACTAAAAGTTCATAACTTTTATTGTAATCTCGTATTTGAAGCTTCAAGTTTATAATTCATTGTAGTTTTATGAATAATTATTAGTGAAATTAGGTTGTATAATAGTTAAAGGGTTTAAAGTTGATTGATTTGAGTTAATTTGATTTTAGTTTAAGTAATTAGTTTGATTTTTAGGTTAAATTACTAGGGCTTTGGTGGGGTTGTTGTTGTGGTTGTTGTAGTCGTGGTTGTTATTTTTGTGGTTGTTGTGTTGTTGTTGTTGTTGTTGTTGTTGTTTTTGTTTTTGTTGTTGTTGTTGTTGTTGTTGTTGTTGTTGTTGTTGTTGTTGTTGTTGTTGTTGTTGTTGTACTTAGTTTAGCTTAGTTTAGTTTAGTTTAGTTTAGTTTAGTTTGGTTTAGTTTAGTTTAGTTTAGTTTAGTTTAGTTTAGTTTAGTTTAGTTTACTTTAGTTTAGTTTTGTTTTGTTTAATTTGCTAATTTATACTAACGTTAACTTTAAACTTTGTTGTTGATTATTGAAGGTAGCTAGTGACTGAGTGTTGATTTCGATTTCCCTATTTACAACCTTGATATTGGTATGTTATCACTCATATTTAACTTTCTTTCATAGTAAATTGGTTTATATGTGCAAATATGTATATATTTATCGTTGAATTGAGATCACATGTAAAATGTGTTGTTGTTTAAAAGCCTATGTATGCATCTTCATATCATATGCCTAGATACTCGTTCGAGACTTACTCATTAGGAGTAAGTCTTGAATACTCCCCGATTTGGGACTCTTCTTTGATGTTAAATCTCACTTAGGTGGTAAATGTATGTCTTTATTTCGATTCTAGAGGAAAATCTTGGCTCGTCGTTTCCCTACTTTTGTTCTCTGGGTACATATGTAGATACAAGTAACTATATATCTACATTGTGTACTTGGAGAACTGTAGGGAAATGCTACCGGATTTTCGGTAGAATCGAAAATAAGGCATACATTCACTAGTGAGATTAGACATCTAAGGATGGGTTAGGTTGGAGTGATAAGGACCCTTGGAAAGCATGCCTAATTTCATTAAATATATATCGTTCATAAACTCTAATCATGTAATGAAATTCGTCATTGACATGAGGTACTTGTTGCTTGTGTTTAATTAGAGGTCTGGTTGAAATGAATTGTGCATGGATGTATGGTAGTCGTGACACGTGTGAATTCGTGGATGGGGTCTTTGAATTTTGTGATGCTGCATTAAGTCTTCAGGCTGCAACGAGAACCGAGATGTTTAATTGTCCTTGTGCTGATTGTAGTAATGTGGGCATGGTTAGTAGCATTGGGTCGCTTAGGGAGCATATCTTTCGTCGCGGGTTTAGACAAGACTACCATGTATGGGTTTGACATGGTGAGGAGGGTATATATGATGATGGGAATGCCATTGTTAACGATGTGCATGAAGGAGGTGAGATTGATGTCATTGAGAATGACAACAACATCGAGGACGAATATGAGGCTACTGAAGTAGAGGATGATGATAATGATGAAGGGGACCATATCGAGGAGATGATGGAGGGGGTGGATGATCATGCTAGCAAACGGCCTGGTATATTTGAGTGCATGACCGAGGCATCTCAGAAAACGTTGTATCCCGATTGTACGAGGTACACCAAGCTGACGGTCGTGATAACACTCTTTAATATCAAGATGAAAGCCGGTATAAGTGACTCTTGTTTCACCTCCTTGTTGCAAGCATTTGGTGATATGTTGCCAGACGACCATGAACTACCCAAGTCGAACTACTATGCTAAGAAACTGAAGTATCCCTTCGGTTTAGAGTACCAGATGATACATGCTTGTCCAAACGATTGTGTGTTATATCTAAATGTGTAGCACCTCGTAATTTTCACCCATTATTTTTGATATTTGTTTACATTAAAATGATATTTTTTTCGTAAAAATAAATAATTTATTATTTAAATTATTTTGGAACGTGCTGTGAAAATGTGTATATATATTTATATGTTGTGATATATTTATATATATATATATATATTTATTTTAAGTTGTTAGTTATTTATTTTAAAGGTTATATTAATTTCGTTATTTGTTTAGGCGTTTAGGATGCAGTTTTGTCGCGTAGTGTTTTTGTAACGTTGATGGACCGACTTGGGATGATGAAATGGTACATCTCGTGTGGCGTATCATGCTGGCAGAAAATCAGCAATTATGGTGAGGAGGATGAAGAGTTTTGGTGCTCATTAAGTTAATCTTTGGATCTCTTGTAACCCCCTATTTAATTCCCCATTAATCCACCTTTATAATCACCCTTTAAACCATTGCTTAATGAGGTTACTTTATCAGGTTTTTGCTGCATTCTAACCCCCCTTTTTGCCCAACCCTTAGAGAGGAAGAGAAAGAGTTCTTCTCTCTTCTCGGATTTTCGTCCATTTTTGCACACCTATTTTGTTTGCGTCATATCTCCTTCGTTTCTTATCCGAATTGAACGTTTGAGTAGTCAAAATCCATCTAATCGGAAGGATCTTGCTCGTGGTATAATTTATTTTTGAAGAAAGGGAAAGACGCGACTGCAGTTTTCGTTTCAATCAGACGAGTCATCCGGTTTTTGTTCCCTGTCACACCTTCACGAAATCAACCATATCCAGAGATCTAACCGTTAGATCATTCTCAAATTTGGGAAGCACGTTTATAACATCTTGAGCTTCACTTTGACCAGAGAGATTGTGAATAAGATCTTTCAGTCACTGGGAATCACGGTTGGAACAGAAGTACGAAATAAGAGTTTTCAACGTTCAAGAAGAAAACGCCTAGTGACTTGTTGCTACAATTATCGTTCGTTGTGCTTTGGGGTTAGAAGAGGAATTGGATTGTATGCGTAACTCTTAACTATCTCTTTAGACTTAGCTCTCCTTCCGACGTTCCAGGTAACTAGTAGTTATCTTAGAACGATAGAGATTAGAGTATTTTCGGTATTAGATTATTATGCTAGGAATTGTTTAAAATACTTTTTGAATGAAATTATTGACGAAATTTGACATGAATATACTTGATGCATGCTGTATGAAAATTGTATATAGAAAAATAATTTTCATCTGATTTTTTGTATTTATTTGATTTATTTGGTATTTTGTGCGTTTTTGGCTTATTTGCTAAATAATTATTGAACGAATGTTAAAATTACTGAAATTATTTTTAGTGAATCATATTATATGTGTAGTATGTATTTCATGCCTTGGAATAATTTTTGCCTACTGTTTACAGGTTTATTTAATTAGTTTATCTGTTTTTACATTTTCATGTCTGTCAGTATATAAATCGTGAAATTATTTTTGGAGGCGGAAAAATTCATTTTTTGGGCGTTTATTTTTATTTTTAAGTATTATATTGGCTTTATTGGGTATTCTGTAAATTAACGTTTAAAAAAAACTTATAGAGTCCGAAAATTATAAATAAAAATTGTACCATGTCAGTAGAGCCATTAGGGTCGTATGATAATTTTTGCGTTATTTTACTGATCTTACTTATTAGTTTAATAATTATTATTGAGTTTTTCTTGTGAATTTGAGGACATTCTTTTAAATTATTTAAGAGCTTTTTAATCAGAAATAATTTGTGATCTTTTATGTTCTTGGATGCTGGTGTTTAGTAGGTTTCTGTAAGTATTATTGGGTATCATTATGTTTATGTTTTATTTACGTAAAAATGATTAATTGTGTGTACTATTCATTTATTTAATAAGCCTTGGAGTTAATTGGTGATGCATTTCTGATTGATACTGTTAGTGCTGTAAAAACTATTTCATTATTATTGTTGATGCTTAGTGATGTTCAAAGTATTGTGGTTGAAGATATTTGTTGTAAGTTTATAAGTTACTACTTTGAGGATTTTTGAAGAATTACTTTTGATGAATAATGGGTATAAGGCCGGGTGGCATCCCTTTTGACGAATATTTTTGAGCTGAATGATACTTTGATGATATTTATGATTTTATTTTGAGATAAGAATATCCGGTGGGATAGATGTAGTCCCTGGTGAAGAACATGTCAACCACCTGGTTTGCGAACTAGGGGTACACCTGGGTTAATTGTTGTCGTCCGAGAGGTCAGGGAGTTCTGCGTGTTCTACCCTGCATCGGGAGTTTGGCCATTCTTAGACACAGGCAGTGGAGAACGTAAGCCCATAGACTGACCTGGAGATTGCGATCTGACAAACCTTAGGAAGTGAATTGCGATTCACTGGCGTTCGGTTTCTGACTCAATAACTGATTTATCTATGTTTTTATTATTATTGAAGTACCCTTGAGATGATTTATTCATTTTATCTTTTGTATTACTTGAGAGCTTTATGATTTTGGGTGCATGTCATAGTCGTCTTGACCTTATGTTTCCTTTCTTATTAATCTATGTCTGAATTGTACTTTGATTTCTTTTGTTCTGGGAGAGCTGCTAGTTACTCCCCACTGATTGTGGATGTTTGTTGATATATTTTGTAGGTGATGTTGATGGGAATCTTATTTGGTTTTGGGCTCGGGTTGAGATGTGAGCATTAAGATGTTAGATGTTTTAGGCCTAGACTTTTAGTTAGTTGAAGAGTTAGTTTTATCTTTTGAATATTACTCTAATTAATTTAATTTATTTATACTATTTATTTATATTGGTTTTATCACTTAGTTATTTAAACGCATTTTTTGTAGTAGTGACATTCCCAGAAGACGATGTTTCCGCCAACGTCCTATTAATACTATTATTATTTCTTTCTTTTCCGCTTTGAAATTCTGGGGTGTTTCAAAATGAATATGAAAATATGGATGAGTGTCCTCGATATGGGAAGTCGCGTTACAGGCGCGCAGGGGTTAGTGATAAGAAAGGGCCTCCAAGAAAGGTGATGTGGAATCTTCAGATTATACCACGATTCAAGCGCATGTTTTCAATTAAAAAAGATGCTAAAAACATGAGGTGGCATGCAGAACGAAGGAAAAAGGACGATTTTCTCAAACATCCGGCTGATTCTACTGAGTGGAAAGGTATCGATCGGCTGCATAAGACCTTTAGTGCCAAGGATAGAAATTTGAGGCTTGGTCTATGCACGGATGGGATGAACCCATTTGGCACTCTTAGTTCTCAACATAGTACGTGGCCGATTCTTCTAGTTATATACAACTTGCCTCCTTTGTTGTGCATGAAACGCAAGTACATCATGTTGTCAATTCTTATTTCATGGCCGAAACAGCCTGGAAACGACATAGATGTCTACCTCCAACCACTTGTTGATGATCTGAGAAAAATGTGGGATGAAGGAGTTTTTGTGTATGGCGCACATGCTGATGAGGTATTCACATTGCGTGCCATGCTTTTATGCACTCTTAATGACTATCCTGCTTATGGAAACATATCCGGGTACAAGATCAAAGGGAAGAAAGCATGCCCGATTTGCATCGACGACATGGAATCTAAATACCTTTCTACTTGTCACAAAGATGTTTATATGCGGACCCTAGGGTTCCTTCGATACGACCATCCTTATCGTAATAAGAAGAAGGCATTCGATGGAACTGTTGAGGAAGGGGTTGCTCGTAGACCATTGACAGGTATTGAGATTTTTTATCAGATCAAGGATATTGAAACGATATTCGGTAAAGGAGCGAGTGATGGTGATAAGGGACTTTGGAAAAAGGAGTCTATTATGTGGAAACTTCCATATTGGAGAGATCTAGAGGCTAGACATTGTCTCGACGTCATGCACTTAGAGAAAAATGTATGTGACGCCATTCTGGGGACACTTATGAATATTCCACATAAGACAAAGTATAGCAAAGGGGTGCGACTGTATCTGGAAAGTGAGGGGCTTCTACCAGAACTATGGCCTCAAAAGAGGGACACTAAGAAAAGAAAGAAAAAAGAGGAAGTGTCTGGTAAAGGAAAAGGAAAAGGAAAAGGAAAAGAAAAGGAAAGGAAAAATTGATGGCAATAATCCCACCTTTGAACGATTTTCTTAAAACAGTCCCACCTATTGATTAACTTAATATAATCCCACCTATGAGCTTATCTTCTCATATTGGTCCAGGTTAACTTGTAACCTGATGATACCGGTAAACCAAAAGCCATTTCACACTTTCTCTCTCTTTGCACACTAATTTCCCTAACAAATTAAAAAGCATTAATTTTTTTTCAAATCTCCCATTTTCCAGTTTCCCTTCCCCAATAATTCACTGGGTCCAAAAAAAAAAAAAAATCAACTCACTTAGAGAACTCTTGGAATTTACCATCAATTATGAGATTCACATTCATCCAAAATCATTTTTTTTTCTCATTTGGGCACTTCCAAAATCTTGAAATTCAATGCTAGGATTTTTTTAATGGTTTTTGTAGGAGGACAAAGAAGATGGGTTTTGGGAAGAATAATAAGCAGGATCAACATCTAATTCAATTCCAATTGCAACAGAAGAAACCGCACTTCTTGGTAAATTCAAGCAATCATCGCAAATCTCAATTTAAGACTTTGGCTTTCATCGCTGTTAGTAGGATATAACAAAATACAGAGATGAATAATCAAGACAAACTTCCTAACTTATGGAATTAAATTCACATCATGCAGTTTATATACCAATATACCATTGTTTGCCAAATAATGATCATAACCACAGAAATATACTACCGGAATTTAGGGGTTTTCAGGGTGAAAATTGGAAGAAGAAAAAAAAAGACAACTTTATTTAACAGAATTGAAAGTACCCAGATTGAGATACATTCACTATCAAAGAGAATCGAAGCATAAATCATGATTCTTTGATGATTTGAGAACCCAACAATTGCATCAAGAGAATAGTTTGTAATAGCGAATTGAATGAAGGGGAGATATGAAAGTAGAAATTGGAAGAAAAAACTAACAGAATTTAGGGGTTTTCAGGGTGAAAATTGGAAGAAAAAAAAAGAAGAAGACAACTTTATTTAACAGAATTGAAAGTACCCAGATTGAGATACAGATACTTCACTATCAAAGATAAGCATGTAATGCACAAAATGAAATTTCACACTCGCCAACCATCAGAGATAACGATGCTATCATTCACCTAAGATAACATTCATTTAAAATACTTATTAGATACTGAGAGATAAGTACTCAAAATTTTTAATGTAGCAATTAATAACTAAGCATTCACCTACGACTAGTTGGTCTTTTTTAATTCAAATTACAATTACTTTGATTTTAGTGATTTCCTTTATCCAAGTTTTTCTAACTGCTGATTGATCCTTTATAATCATGGAAAGTACTGTTTGACACTCCTTATCTTATATGTTCTTGCATACAATACTTTAATTGGTTCGTTGTGATCTTGCCATATTTTTTGTTGACAGTTGACAAAGCTGGGAAGATGGGATGATAAAGTTGACAGAGAGGAGAGCATAAAGGAGGAGGAAAGAAGAAGCAGAAGAAGGGAGAAGAAGGGGATTTTAAACGGGAGTAGGGGATTAAGGGGGAAAAATATGTTAAGTATCGTTTAGTATCAATTGGGAGGTTTTACCTGCAATTGCAAGTCACCAACAGGTAAAGGACTAGTATAAGAAAATAAGGCTCAAAGGTGGGATTATATTGAGTTAATGAAAATGTGGGACTGTTTTAAGAAGATCGTCCAAAGGTGGGATTATTCCCATCAATTTTTCCAAAAGGAAAATGATGATGATAGGAACTATTTGCCTCCGGCTTGCTACACTCTATCTAGAGCTGAGAAGCGACTTTTTTGCGAGTCTTTGTACAACATTAAGGTTCCATCAGGGTACTCATCGAACATGAAAAGATTTGTTACCTTAGACGGTGAGTTGAAATTATCGAGTATGAAGTCTCACGATTGTCATGTAATGATGCAAGTATTCTTACCAATTGCAATTCGGGGGATATTGCTGAAACATGTGAGACATACCATAACAGAGATCTGTTCGTTTTTCAATACTATATGTAGCAAAAGGTTACAACCGTCGAAGCTTGATGCTCTCCAGGCTGGCGTGATAGAGACTTTGTGCAATTTTGAGATGTATTTCCTACCTGTTTTCTTCGACATTATGGTCCATTTGGTTGTACATCTAGTTCGAGAAATTAAGCTATGTGGTCCGGTGTTTTTGAGGTGGTGCTATCCCTTTGAGAGACATATGGGCTCGTTGAAAGATAAAGTAAGGAATCCAGCGCAACCAGAAGGAAGTATAATTCAGTGGATTGTGAGTGAAGAGGTCGGTAATTTTGTGGCTGAGTTCTTAACTAATGTTGATCCTATTGGACTTCCTACATCTCGACACGAGGGCAGACTCGAGGGTAAAGGTACACTTGGCTCCAAAATGATCGTACCTCTTGTTGAAAGGCGCATACAAGCACACTTATATGTATTGCAGCATATGGTACAGGTCCATCCCTACTTGGATGAGCATATGGAGGAGTTGTGTGATCAGAATCCAGGTTAAGGGACTAGAGCATTGATGCAATTGCATAATAAGACGTTTATTGATTGGTTCCATAACCGATTAATGCGTGAAGTAGATTCCACTGTTTCTGAAACTCTGAAGTGGCTAGCATTTGGTCCTCGAGAAGCTGTGCACTCCTATGACGGTTATGATGTTAACGGATATACGTTTTGGGCAGTTCGTCCAGATCAAAAGTCGATATCTCTGCATAATAGTGGCATTTCAGTAGAGGCATCATCTACACAGTATGCAAGTGCCAAAGACAAGTCTCCTATTGATGCTAGATTGTTATACTATGGGCGGGTTCAAGATATATGGGAGCTTGACTACTCTGGTTTCACGGTCTACTTATTTCGATGCAAGTGGGTTGATTATAACGGGCGCTGCATAAGAAAAGACGACCCTTGTGGATTTACTCTTGTAGACTTAGGTCAGTTGCGTGATAGTGAAGAGCCATTCGTGCTTGCATCACAAGTTAAGCAAGTATTCTACATAACTGACCCTTCTGATAACAAGTGGTCAATTGTTGTCCCGGGAAAAAGAAGTATACTTGGAGTTGGTGATGTTGAGGATAAGGAGGAGTATGATGCGTTTGAAGACACCCTGCCTTTCACCATTCCTAACTCCGATGTCACTGATGTGGAGTTAGCGACAAATTACATATGTGTAGATCACGGGGAAGGGATAATGGTTGAAACTTCATAGGAAGGTGGCAACAGTAAACAATAGGCTCGACTTCTCAAGTTCAAATTTCGGCTTTTCAAGGTCATTTGACTTAATTTCTCACTTTTAGACGCTTGTAATGTCATGTATAGTTCTTATTGGTATATATATATGTATTACAATCAACTAAACTCGATTCACATGTTTTGAAACCCAATTTGGGTAAGTGAATGTCATTTCGGGCCGATTTCGGCTTTTCATGGTCATTTGACTTAATTTCTCATTTTTAGTCGCATGTAATGTCATGTATAGTTCTTACTGGTATATATGTATATGTATTACAATCAACTAAACTCGCTTCACATGTTTCGAAACCCATTTTGGGTAAGTGAATGTCATTTCAGACCGATTTCGGCTTTTCAAGCTCAATTAACTTAATTTATCTCTTTTAGCCTCATTTTAGGTCATGTATTGTTCTAATGGGTATATATATACGTATTACAATCAATTAAACTCGCTTCACATGTTTGAAACCCATTTTGGGTAAGTGAACGTTATTTCGTGCCGATTTCGCCTTTTCGAGCTCAATTTCTTTAATTTCTCGCTTTTAGCCTCATTTTAGGTCATTTATACTTCTTATTCGTATATGTATCACCATTAGAGTCACTTAAAGTCGGGTCACATGATTTAAAAGACATTTCAGGTAGTTGAATGTCGTTTGCAATCGAATTATGGCTTGTGCGGGAGGAAAGGGGGATTGCGCAAGGGGGGTGGGCAACAGGGGGTTCTGCGGGGGTGGGGCGGTAAGGGGGTAGCAAGGGGGTGGGGCACATGGGGGCACATCGGGGGGTACAACGGGGTGGGGGTCCGGAGGGTGGGGGAGTACGGAGGATGGGCGGTAGGGTGGAGGTCCGGGGGGGAGCGGGGTGGGGGGGTGCGGGGGCAACGGGGTGGGGGTAGCAGGATGTTCGTTTTTTTTTTTTTTTTCGTTTGATATTCGTTTGATGTTCATTTCTAATGGTTATATTTGTTTGATGTTCGTTTGATACCAATTTTTTTTGTTAACTCTTGCGCGTTTTTAATTTCCTTTTTTACATTTTAGGAGTTTGAAACATGGTCCGAGATGATGTGATTGTGGAGGAAGAAACCGATGATGATTATGATAAGTCATTGGATGATGATGATGAGTATGATGCGGAGAAGGAAGAGGATAAAGGTGAACTGGAAGACATAGTGTATGATGAGGAGAAGCGCTTGCGTGATTAGGAACTTCGCTTGGCTGAAATAAATGAGGAGCTAGTAGATAATGCTCGCCCCTTTGACGACAATGCTAGGGAAGATTATTCATGTGTTTCTAACATCATTGTGCCACACAAAAATGCGGGGAAAGAATTGCATAGGACCACCAAAACTCCAAGCATCGTTGCAACAAAGAAGTGGAAAGGAAGGGGTGCGACTAAGGGTTTGAATGTTAATAAGATCCATATGACCCTCGAGTATGATGATTTGGGTCAATCTTGTGGTCAGTGGCGTGCAAAGTATGGACAACATATTGGGTTTTATATGCGCAAACTCAACGTTTTGGTCAAATGGAAAGATGTGCCTGAATGAATGAAGAAATCATTATGGGAAGACACTTGTGTAAGTTTTATTTTCAACTCAATTACTTTAATTTCTCGCATTTAGGCCATGTTAGGTCATGGATAGTTGTAATAACAACATATACAACCATTAGAGTCAACTAAAATACATTCACATGCTTTGAAACCCATTTTGGGTAAATGAAGGCCATTTCGAGCCGATTTTTGGTATTCATGTTCAATTTACTTTGTTTTCCGCATTTAGCCACATGTTAGGATATACATAGCTATAATTACAACATATACAACCATTAGAGTCAAGAAAAATCACTTCACATGCTTTAAAACCCATGTTTTCATTGATATATATGTATATGGAAATTAAGTATTTGTTTGTTTATTGTTTCTATAGAATTTGTTCCATATTACACCTAATGAAGCCAAAAAGGCGTTGTTCCTATCCGCGGTGGCCAAAAGATTTAGAGCTTTCAAAAGCAAACTAGTTAGTGGGTGGATCACGAAACGGAGAAAAAGGAATTTAAAGAGGAGGAAAATTGTAAAATCAAAGCAAAATGAGATGGAAGTAACAGAAAAGGACGAGGGAGAGGAAGAGCCATGATCAACCGAATAACATGCCTTATCAGATTTGGGGCCATATAAAACGATAAGATTGGGAGGCATTTGTTTCCCAAAATACTATGCCGAAGATGGTGGTAAGTATTGTGCTTTAAGCTATATTTGACTTTGCATATTTACTTTTAGATGTCTTTTGAAACTAACTATGTGATTTTATAGGCTAAGTGTGAGAAACATGCACCCAGTTCAAGACAGAGGAACCACTACCATCATATGGGTTCCTACACTTATGCGAGGGCGAGACAGGTGTGTATTGACGATAAATTTTACCCTTTTATCGATGCATCTACAGCGACATCTTCTACCTCCAGCGCCGCATCTATCAAAGTTGATCATGTCGCTGATTGGTGGTGCTCCATGCATAGGCGTGGTTCAAACAATAAAATGACCATTTCAGATCCGGGGACCTTGAAGATAGCCAATGTCGTTGTATGTAATTGCGCTCCTTTTAAATTGCTCCCCCCACCCTGCTTCCCCCCTACATACCCCTCGTCCCCTTGCTGCCTCCTCCGCGGCCCCCCCCCCCTCGCCTCCCTGCGGACCCCCCCCCGCTGCCTCCCTGCAACCCCCCTGCGAGACACCCCGGTGTTCCCCCTGCTGAACCCCCTGCTGTACCCCCTTGCAGACCCCCACACTGCTGCCCCCTGCGAGACCCCCCCTACCTTGTTGCCCCCCTGCAGCCCCTGTTGTACCCCCCCCCTTGCGGACCCCCTCCCCTCTGTACCCCCTACCGTGTGCCACCCCCTTGCTACCCCCCTACGGACCCCCCTCCCTCTTGTACCCCCATCCGTGTGCCACCCCCTTGCTGCGCCCCTACAAACCTCCCTCCCCTTGCTGCCCCACCCCTGTAGACCCCCCTGCTTTCACTTGCACAATCCCCCCCCTTGCACAACCCCCTTGTTAATTTGTTTTTTTATACTTACACTTGTAGTTCTATAATCTATATTGATGGGGCTCAAGCAAAAAGAGGTTAGCGGCAAGTTCACTCCGTATGCAACAAAGATGCTCTTTATGAGACTTTCGGAAAGGACCACAATGGACGTTTGAGGGGTTTTGGTGGTATTCGTCTCGGTGTGGCAAAAGCCTATGCTAAAGATTCCTCTGTGGGTACAAAATCATGCTCTAATGTTTCCGCACCACATGATATGGAAGCTATGTCACAAGCTATGCAAGAGAAGCTTACGGAGGAAATTACAAAGAAAGTGACGGCTCAAATCACAAAAAGTTTCAACGCAGTCCTTTCACAATTTGGTATACCAGCGATACGTCAACCTAATCTTGATCGTCCTTTGGAGGACAAAGCTAGCCATCCTAACACACAAAAATAAGCACCATCTATACTTGAGTTAGAGGTAACTACTATCCTTCTTATAATTTTTAAAATTAAGTAATATAAACTAACCTCAATTCATTTACTTTTTCAAGGAAGAAACGCCTTGCCGACTTTTACTAGATGTAAAAGATGAGGGTTTGATTGTGGTGGCTGAAGGAAATGCACAACCACGAAGTGAACGAGCAATAGTCCATCACGAGTTTGTGGACAATGAGCACTTGGCGGTTAGTGTAGTCACCATCAATCCTGGTTACGAAGACTTTGCTCTTTCGTTGCCTAAACCGTCAGTTGATATAAATGTCTTGACCGACGCTCGTGGTGGTTATGTGTTGTGGTCATCGGCATGGGTGAGGTTTTCAGACGAGGTAAAATGAAGCAACTAAAATCCATATTCATATTGATTTATTTCATACCTATTAAATATTATATAACTATGTTGAATGTTTTTCCCTTTGAATTAATAGGTTTTGGAGAGAATAAACAAGCCCAAGGAAAGCAAGGCAGACTCACTTCCTCTAGAAAAGGCGAAGGAGAAGGTGGGTTCAAGCAGGCCAAAGAAGGCCATGTCGGGTAAAGGAACGCATGACTTCAAAGGTTTAAGTCGCCAACAAAACCCCTCTAAAGATACTTGGATTGATAAACCAACGCTTTAGTGTCTCACTAAGGCATGCTTATGGCTACATGCAAATGTGCGTGATATGTCGGATGATACACCTGTGGAGGTGAAGTTGGGTACCACGAAATTCAACTACCACGTGGAAACATCGACAGGGGTGTCTAAGGTTTATGTGAAGGAGTTCCTTTGCGGAGAGATGTTGAATGTTTCCTTGATTCAAGCCTTCATGAGGTATAACATTTGTACTTATGAAATATATGAACTTCCTTTGCATTATCTAATAATATATCTATGTTACGTACTTGGTTGTGCTTTGAAGATTACTCCAAGATGATCCTCGTGGACGCGGTCAGTTTGGGTGGTTATGTCTAAATTTTGTCCGAGCTGACAATTGTTTGCAAAACACAACTGAGGTTAAAGAGTATATTTGGCTATGTCTCAAAACAGCTAAACGTGCACAGCATAAGTTCATATTTGTTGAGGTTCATGTAGTTCCATAATTAGTGTGCTTAACAACCCGGGGGAACCGAGTATGGCTACTATGTGTTGAGGTTCATGTTCGATATAACCTCAAGTTGCAAGGAAGTCGAGGATCTTGAGAAGGTATTATACATAAATAATTAGTAGCTCAATTTAGGCCCGATTTTGGCCTCATAAGCTCAATTTTTTATACTTTCCCGCATTTAGCCACATGTTAGGTTATAAATACTTATAACAAGTACATATAGAACCATTACGGCCCGTTTGGTTAGTGGTTATAAATAGTGGTAATGGTAATGAAATTTAGTGTAAATTTGTAAAGAAGTTCTCATGTTAATGACCATGGGAATTAAACTTTATCACAAAATATGGGTTTCCCTTTATAAATTTCCATTACCATCCAATACCACCTTCCCAAGTGGTAATGGATGGTAATGAGATTTTAGGAAGAAAATGGATATCTTGTGATGAAGTACCATTACTATAGGTAATGACATTGGAATTCTAGTACAAATTTACACTATAATGCATTACTATTCCCACCATTTATGGCCTCTTACCAAACGGGCCGTTAGAGTCAAGTAAACTACATTCACATCATTTAAGACCCATTTTGGGTAAATGTATATGATTTAGGGCCGATATTGGATTTTCATGTTCATTTTCCTTAATTCCCGCATTTAGTCTCATGTTAGGTCATGTATAGCTATAATAAAAACATATTTAACCATTAGAGTAAAGTAAAGTCCATTCATATGCTTTGAAATCCATTTGGGGTAGACAAATGTCATTTTGGGTAAATGAAGGACATTTCGGGCTGAATTTGGCCTTTCAAGTTCAATTTACTTATTTTCCCACATTAAGCCACATGTTAGGACATATATCGCTCTAATAACAATATATACAACTATTAGAGTCAAGTAAAATCCGTTCACATGCTTTGAAACCCATTTTGGGTAAATGAAGGCCATTTGGATCGATTTTGGCCTTTCAAGTTCAATTTACTTAGTTTCCCACATTTAGTCACATGTTTGGACGTATATAGTTCTAATAGCAACATATATAACCATTAGAGTCAAGAAAAATAATTTTTCATGCTTTGAAACCCATTTTGGGTAAATGAAGGCCATTTCTGGCCGATTTTTGCTTTTCATGTTCAATGTACTTATTTTCCCGCATTTAGCCACATGTTAGGACATATATAGCTCTAATAACAACATATACATCCATTAGAGCCAACTAAAATCCATTCACATGCTTTGAAACCCATTTTGGGTAAATGAAGTCCATTTTGGGTCGATTTTAGCCTTTCAAGTTCAATTTACTTAGTTTCCCACATTTAGCCACATGTTAGGACATATATAGTCCTAATAGCAACATATATAACTATTAGAGTCAAGAAAAATTATTTTTCATGCTTTGAAACCCAATTTGGGTAAATGAATGCCATTTCGGGCCGATTTTAGCCTTTTAAGCTCATTGTACTTATTTTCCCACATTTAGCCACATGTTAGGACATGTATAGTTCTAATAACAACATGTATAACCATTAGAGTCAAGTAAAGTCCACTCATGCTTTTGAAACCCATTTTGGTTAAATGAATGTCAATTTGGGCCGATTTTGGCCTTCTTAGGTCTACTTTCCTTAATCTCCTGCACTTACTCTCATTTTAAGATTATATATAGTTCTAATAAGTACATATGTAAGTATTAAAGTCAACTAAAGTCCACTCACATGTTATGAAACCCATTTTGGGTAAATGATTGTCATTTTTGGCCGATTTTTGCTTTTTAAGATCGATTTCCTTATTTTCTTACATTATATTATTTGCTCAATCTCTTTAGAGTCAACTAAAGTCATATGTGTGTTTCCTTATGTTTGTTTTATAAGGTAGTCCTCGATGGCAAACCATGGGAGGGTTCCTTCACCACAGCCGAGATAACCGAGGTTCGGGGTTTACTAGCACGCTACCTTACCGACTTTTGCTTGTGAAGACGATGCCACGACTTTGAGTTTCTTTGTTCTTATTATGTTACTACCTACTTATACACGTCCAATTGATGTTTATTTTTGATTCTAGTACTTATTACAACTTTATTTATTGTACATTCTTAAAATATTTATATATATATATATATATATATATATATATATATATATATATATATATATATATATATATATATATATAAGTATCATTTTGACTTGTATACGACGCGTGCGTGAGACTTTTTCCAATTATAGCAGGTTTAGATATATCTCATACTCTATTCATAGTGCATAGGTTGTAATAGGGCATTTTTATGCCATAATGGGCATTGATGAAAGGATTGGGCAACCTGTTAGAGACAGGGAGCTTGTAGACTTATGATCTTGCATGGATCAGTGTCACTTGGTGGATTAGAGGCAGGGCAATTATTTTACTTGGACTAACAAGCAAGAAAGGGAGAGTAGGGTGTATTGTAAACTTGATAAAGAAGTAGGGAATGATGAATGGTTTAAGGAGTGGTCAATGGCTAGATTAATCTCCATCCAGAGGAGGATTATGGCCATTGTCCTATACTTCTGAGATCTTTTCCCCAAGAGCAGAAGAGAAAACCATTTTCGTTTTTTCAATATGGGAAGTAAATCTTAGAAATTCATGTTGATTGTTAGGAGAGTGTGGCAACAACCACTAGTAGAAAGTTACCTTATTATTTATTGTTGCTATTAAATTGCTGCGGTTTTAGCTATACGTAGCAATATATCGCGTGAAAGGAAAAAAAAATGTTCAAAATAACATATTGCTGTAATTTTTAGTAAAACCGCAACAATAGATTAAAAGTATTATTCTTATTTAATCTATTGTTGTGATTTTTACTAAGAACCGCATCAATAGACCTCGTCCCATTATAAAACCTGATAAGGTTTGCCTCTGTCCTCATATACTCTCGCCGCTCATATACTCTTCACCCTCCTTCACTACCACTTTGCTCCCACTTCACTCCCACTGATTTGTTCCTTGACTCATAAGTACTCTCTCCACCGTCTCAAACCCTTCTCCCTCCCTCCCTATCAGCCGTCAGTAGTCGCAACTCCCTCCGTCCCTCTCATTCCGTCCATCACCGCTCGTGTCATCTCATCGTCCTCGCCGTTGAGTCCTCCCGCCCTCTCATTCCGTCCATCTTCCTCCGTCATCTCTCATATCGTCATCCGCTGCTTCAATCCTCCCTCCCTTTCCTTCATTGCTGGAGTCCTCCCTCCCCTCTCCTTTGCTGCTGGAGTCCTCCCTTTCTCCTTCGCGTTCGAAGCATTGCATCCTCCCTCTCATGATGCCGATCATAACTCGAGCCTCCTTCTCACTTCGCCGATCTGTCGTCAAACATTATGGGCTATAAACCGCCAAATAGAGTTTGGGTCGAGTTCTTCTTTTAAATTTAGATCTGATTTTTTTTGTGATTTATCATAGCCTAAGGTTTTTATTTTCATATCTGATTAAGTTATAATAAATGCGTTTTTGAGATGAAATTACAAAGTTGTTTCATTTTTAGAACTATAATTTTTGTTTAATTTTTGGTGCATATATTAGTCTAGGGTTTCATTTTTAGATGTAGGATTTTAATTTTTTCCTCCATTGTTTGTATAAACATCTTGTGTTGTTGATTAAAATAAGGGTGTGTAGTTTTGGATCGAACTGGCAAAAAAAACCAGAATCGAACCGGAGCTGGACCGGACCGGTGGCTGTCGGTCCGGTCTCGACCCTCAAAATTATGGAATCCGGTTTTCTGGTCCGGTTCGGTCTAAAATTGGATTTTTCTGGTTCGAATCGGAAAAACCGGTTATTTTAAAAAATGCTTTTTTATTTTTATTTTTATGCAAAAATTTCATTAAACTTTCAACCAACTTATATTAAAATTATGATAATATATTTAAATCATTATTAATATGAAAGTATCATGAAAGGAGGCTAAAATAGTTCATGATTTAGTATTAATTAGAAAAAAGAATAAGATTATACTCCCTCCGTCCCAGAATACTCTTTACATGCACTTTCCTTTTTCATCTGTCCAAGAATACTCTTTACACTTCTATTTTTGAATATGACCCACTATTATTTTAATCCTTCTACCTTTTAAGCATTGGCCCACACTCTCTCTCATCCAAATAAAATAATACCACTCCTACTACCCACCAACTCTAACCATGGCCCACACTCTCTCTCCTTAAAATAAAATAATACCACTTTTAATAACAACTAACTCTTATCACATCTACTTTTCAATAAAAATAACAATTGATAACCAAACAACAACTTAATCATCTACAACTACGTGCGCTGATAAGTGTCAAGAGTATTTTGGGACGGAGGGAGTATAAGATAAGGAAAAAAAACAACTCTTAAAAAAAACGAAAATTTGCGAAAATCACAAAATGCAGTCCGAAACCGGAACAAAACCGGACTAGATAATTCCGATCTTGTACCTGGTGCGGAAAAATATGTGAGACCGGTCCCGGTCCAAACTGGTTCCAGCCCGGTCCAATTTTGGACTAGTGCACAGCCTTAGATGAAATAACTTGATATGAAGTGTCAAAAATTGTGTTGAAATAATCCTTTGGATATTTACAACAAATCACTGGAAGTAGTCAGAATTTCACTAAAAGCAAAAAAAAATTGACAAGTACCTGTTGCTGCAGTTTTGGGCCAGAAGCGCAACAATAGGTCTACGCCATGATTTGCGGGGGTGCGAAATCCGCACAAATATGCTACTTACAAACCGCAATAAAACGTAATTATTCTGGATTGTTTGCTATGACCTAAATAGGCCACTTTCAAGCCACTAAGGCCCGCTAAAAGCTAAGACCCCCTAAAGTAGGGACCTACACAGGTTAATCAATAGTTCATACCTTTTAAAAATTATCACCTAAAGTTAAGACTCCGATTGTCAATTTTTTCTTTTTCTAATTCATCTGGATTAAAAGGTACTACTCTGAAATCAACCATATATTGTTGTGGAATGAATGATATGGAGGTTCAATGGATAGTTGAAGCATCTGGATTTGTTAGAAGTCAATTACATTTTATACACTTACGAGTACCAATCTGGTCCAAAAGAATATCAGGAGCTCAATGTGATGTTGTTGTAAAGAAAATGACAGTAAGGATTAGGGTATGGAGTTCTAAGAACATATCTTATGCAGCAAGAACTCAATTGATTAATTTAGTCTTGAATAGCTTGTATTTGTATTGATCTCTGATATATATGTACTTCCAAAGAAAATCTTCAAGGAGATTGTGAAGATCTGTAAAGCCTTCTTATGGAGTGGAAATGCACATAGTCACAAACCAGGTTATGTTGCCTGGGAAGATGTATGTTGTGGCAAGGCTTATGGAGGATTGAGTTTTAGAGATATTTTTGAGTGGAATATTGCTAATATAACTTCGGTAAATATGCGTGGGCAATGTCCACCAAATAAGAAAATGTTTGGATAAAATGGGTGAACTGTGTCTATATTAAAGATGAAGAATGGTGGGATTATGTTCCAAAGCAGATGCCAGCTGGAACTCAAAGAAAGTCTGTGCCACAAAGGAGAAACTGAAACAAGCTTTCACTGGTGAAGTGTTGAGAAATTTGTCTGTCTATTATGTGAAAGGGGTTTATAAGAAGCTTCTTGCAAATAAATCTAAGATTCAGTGGGATGCAATGGGCTGGAATATACTTTGCACTCTAAAGCATAGATTCATAGTATAGCACTATAGCTTGCCATCTAAAGCAAGCTACAGACAACAGAGAAGTTGGCCAGGCTAAATAGTTCTACAACTGATGAATGTTTGATCATATGTGGTACTACTATAGAAAATCATGAGCATCTATTTTTGGATGCAAGTTCAATACTGAATTTAAATTCCTATTAAGATTTGGCTGAAAATTAGTGCAAACACAATTGATCAACAACAGCTGGTCAGGGGGATCAAGCACAAAAGAGCAAGTAAATTTCAACTTGCGGTATGGAGTGCTGGATTGTCTTCTGTGATATATACTATATGACAATGTGGGAATGAGTGTTATTAGACTCAATGTATACCAACTGTACACTTAACAATTCATAGAGTGAAAAATGATGTTAAGTTGAGAATTACTATTGTTCTACATCAATAGGTATATATCTAGGAGAGTTCTGAACTGGTTTAGAAGCTTGTAATAGCGGATAGCCTAAGCAAACTATTTTGTGCTAAATGAGCTGGTTGTATTATTGCCATTCCTAGTTGGAATTGGTGTTCCTTTTCTTGGCCTTAAGGGGTCCAACCTAGTTGGTTCGCTTAGCCTTGATTTGGATAGATTGTAAATTGATCATTGATGCTTGCAATTAACAATAAACTCACTTGCTTAGAAACAAAAAAGAGTCGATATGCTTGTTTAGCGTAACAATACCCAATTAAGTTAATCTTCATTCAACTATATTCATATCGAAACTCAAAACATTTACTTGAATTGAACATGTTGTTATTGGATTCAATGAATGTGCAATGTAAGTCGATAAGCTAATAACTTAACATAACAATACTCTACTCAAGTTAATCATCTTTAAGTTACATTCATTTCGAAACTGAAAACATCTAATTCAATTGCAACAAGTTGTTATCGTATGAGATTAATGAATATATCAATGAGATTAAGTTAATACTACTATATAGTAATAATTATGCTTTTAAGTTAATTGTCTATAAGGTAAATTTATTTCAAATCTCAAAACATATAATTGAATTAAAATAAATTGTTGTTGGATAATATTAATGTATATCATATAATAATGTTTCTAACTTACTTATGTTTATAATTATAAATTAAATAGGTATGGATCATGTACTAATAATAATCATCAAGCTTTAGTAGCAAACAAGTCACCTTTTACAATCTAACTAATTTTTAGACCCGAGCTATGCCTCGGGTAATTATAGTTTTCATTTAATAATATTTTACTTTGAAATGACAACATCAAATATAACTTGGTTTAGTGGTCATAATTGTAATATATAAACTTGAAGTCACAAGATCAAATCTTATACATGGCATTTTCTTATATTTTTTTAATTGTATGTGGATTACATGTTGTAAAGCACCTAAGTTATAGTACCATGTGGCGGCGTTCTTTGTTTAGGAACACCTTTTAATATATTTGTATAGATGTTAATTATACTAATCTACCATTCTAACACAGTGGCTTCTTTTTTTCATACAGTCACCCTTTCTTACATTAGTTTATTATAATGAAAGGTACCCTTTATAACATAATAAATTATCTTCTCACATAGTCACCCTTTACAATATATATCTACTTTTCTCTTATATCTATTATTTTCTAACTTATTGACATTTTTTTCTTCATAAATCACATGTACAAACATTATAAGTTTTAGATGGATAAAGTTCTGCTAGGCTCAGCTTGTGCTAAAAAATTTATAGCCGAGCTTGAATCTTAACAAGCGTAAAATCAAAGAATTAATCAATCAAAAGCGTCCAAATTAAAGTTCATATTCAGCCTAAGCTCAAATTGCCTGGTTAACTAGACTTGTTAGTTACAATTATGTCTTGTTAATGATATGATCTTATCCAAATCAAACTCAAATGTAAGAATGATTGTTTGACATCGGCCCAAATCTAATATAAGCCAACAATAACACATCTAAATATGTCGTAGATTCCAGCAAAACCGATGTTATTTTATCCAAAATATAAATATATAATATATATTGAACTCGAATTTGAACCCTAAAAGATAAAATAAAATAAAACATCTTATGTGGATAAATTTTGTATGAGTCAAAAAACTTGACTTTAGGTGCGTGCATAAGTAATGCAAAAGTCCAATAATGTTAAGATTTGCAATTAAAAAATGGAAAATTCCCATTGGTAACCCTGTACTATGAAACATTTGCAATGGTGAACCGTTTTATTTTTAAGTTTCAAAAATAACGAACCCTATACTTAATTTTATACAAAAGTGACCTTAATGATGGTAAAACCGTTAATTCAACCGTTAGTTTTATTGGTTTACCTAACCCAGGTTAACCCCAACCCTTAACCACCACCCATCCCACTGACATCCCAACCAACCACCACAGTTTTTACCAATAAAACTAACGGTTTAATTAACGATTTTACCATCATTAAGATCACTTTTGTATAATATTACTAAGTATAGGGTTATTTTTAAAACTGAAAAAAAAAATGGTTTACCGTTGCAAATGTTCCATAGTATAGGGTTGCCAGTGGGAATTTCCCTTAAAAAATTAGTGGAGTAAGAATAAATATTAGAAAACGACTGAGGTAGTGTCGTGGTGGCGAGTGTTAGTTTCTAAATATTGGGGATGTTAGGGACGTGATAAATCCACTGTCCTTTTGGTATTATTAGCCCCCATTATCAAGATTGCTAAGTGTTAATGGCTAATACACCCCTAGGATTTCCCTAACTGTGAAATCAAATGGTAGCAATTTCCATCATATTTCCCTATGAACAGATTTCTGAGAAAAAATCAAAGATGAAGAGAAAGTGTTACAAGAGTCCCATAAGTGTATATATATATATATATATATATATATATATATATATATATATATATATATATATATATATATATATGCAGATGATGGCAGTTATTGTCATCTATCACCAAAGGACGTGATGGTTAGCGGAAAGGCGCGATTAATTATAGCACATAGTACACTTTTGTTTCCTTCCAAATACTCATATAATACATGTGGGCTCAATAGAATTATGTATAAATACTCTTCCCAAAACCATATTAAAGACTAACCTCAACAATCCCCACTAGGCTTTACATATAGGTGTTTGGAAACTCAACAGAATTATGTATAAATAAAGGTATCTTTCGATTTGAACCCTTACGTAGTGTAACTGACCAAAGTATAAGCGAATTTAGTGGTGGCTTGCAGCATTTGAGCCATAAATTCATATGCATATACCGGATGAAATACACACACAACTCTAATCGATACTGTTCATAGAACGCTAGCACTATTATGGCCATGTGCTCATCCTAGTTTTCATGGACATCTACAAATGTTGACCACAAACTTTGTTTGAAGCGGCACCACTTCATATGTCCATATAGGTGAAGTTCATCTATAGTAGTAGTAACTCCATTAAGAGTGTTATACTCACCCTCAAAATTATATACCAACTTAACCATTAAAGCTAGTATTCTAGCCAGTTATCAACAACTAGTTCTTACCTCATTGAACCTTTATATAGTGGTAGTGCTATAAAAGGTTGGGTATCCGTAGTTACTGACTTTAACATAGTGGTCTAAGTCCGATCTCCTTGGACATTAGAGAAACTACATCCCTTGGAAGTCCTTTTGTGAAAGGATCTGCCAAATTATTACAAGACCGAACATATACAACAGTTATGATTCCGTCGGATATCAACTGTCGTACATATGCATGCCTAAGACTAATGTGTCTAGATTTCCCATTATAAATCTTATTATAAGCTCTAGACAACGTAGCCTCACTGTCACAGTGCAAAGAAACGGCTGACATAGGTTGTGGTTGTTGCTGCCATATGCATCTCTTAGATCATACCGATTTTCAACTCCGAAAGCATGGCAACAATTTCATTGTTCTCCACATTTTCTATCATGTTTGCACTCTCTTTCTGGTCATCATTCTTCTTCTTAATCTGATTATTGTTTTCTTTTTTCTTGGGTTGTTTACAGAATCGTTTTATGTGTCCTTTATCACCACAATTATAACATACAACATCAGACCAATTCTTCTTACCCTTCTTGTTATTGTTGTGAGTATTATGGTTATGATTACCCTTTCTCTTTTGGCCTCTCTTTCCCGTCTGAGAATCAGAAACATGATTTATTTTGGAACTCGATGCCTCATTATATTTCTTATCACGGATCCAAGTTTCCTCTTCAATCCGTAAATGCTTCTGTATTTGTTCCAAATTAAAATCCTCAGATGTATGTAACAATCTCTTCCTATAATCAGTCCAATTCGAAGGCAATTTAGCAATAATAGCCCCCACAAGTAATTTTTTCAGGAATGTTTATAGCAAGATTTTTGAATGTAGAGGCCAAAATCAGAAATTCGTGAACATGATCAAGAACAAAAACATTATCAAGCATAGTGAATTCAAAGAATTTCATGGTTAAAAACTTATCTGCCCCTTGTTTTTCTGTTCCATATTTCCTTTGCAGATTGGACTGGAGTATATAGATCATACAAACGATCTGACAGATTATTCAGAATGTAGCCACGACACAAAAGTTCATCATCCTTTCTCTTCTTACGATCGGCAGCGATTTGTTCAATATCCTTATCGCTTGCTTCTGGCAGTGGCTTCAAATCATCATCTAGAATATAGAAGATATTCAATGCAATAAGTAAAAACGTCATCTTTTCCTTCCAACGAGTGAAGTTTGTTCCATCAAAGCGATCCAATTTTCAGGCATCACCAATTATCTTCAAAGCATTCTCCATTGCAGTATTCAGATTGCAGAATTATTAATACCAAAAGATTGTTAGTTTCTAAAGATTGGGAATGTTAGGGACGTGATAAAATCACTGTCCCTTTGGTATTATTAGCCCCCACTATCAAGATTGCTAAGAGTTAATGGCTAATACACCCCTAGGATTTCCCTAACTGTGAAATCAAATGGTAGCAATTTCCATCAGATTTCCCTATGAATAGATTTCTGAGAGAATCAAAGATGAAGAGTAAGTGTTACAAGAGTCCCATAAGTATATGTATATATATATATATATATATATATATATATATATATATATAGCACCAAAGGACGTGATGGTTAGCGGAAAGGCACGATTAATTATAGCACATAGTACACTTTGGTTTCCTTCCAAATACTCATATAATACATGTGGGCTGAACAGAATTATGTATAAATACTCTTCCCAAACACCATATTAAATACTAACCTCAACAGCGGGGACGAATTGGATTGTTTCAACTTTCAACACATATACGACAGGCATAGGCCCGGGTTACAAATCACTATGCTAGCCCAACATCAACGTACTCAATGAAGAAAAGTTAATACACGTTGGTCAGTTAAATATAATAACAATACACACTTCCTGGCCCAGGAACCCCACAATGCTCGTTAAGAAAACAACAATACTACGATAGGAACAAGGTGCCAAGCAATAAAAAGGAAAGAAAGCAGCTCCTCTCGGCTAAGTCTCGGTGCTAATTGCTAACCATAACAATCTCGCCATAAATGAAGAAGACAATACTGCATTAATAAGATCATGGAAAGGGGAGTTTGCCCATACCTCTGAACCAAGGCACCAAGCTAGCAACAGAAAAATAGTTATTTTTTTGTGGAAAAGGGTTGGGGGAAAAAGACAAAGCTAGACAAAAAAAGAGGTAAAATAAGAAGTCAACGCCGAACCAATGACAATCGAATATTGGTTGTACATTACAATTTACAAACTGATTTATACTTTTACAATTTACAAACTGAGTTATAATTCATAAGGTCTCTATATAAAAAAAATCAAATAATATATAGGTGTTGTGAAACAAAGGGAACATAAAGATTATAAACTGCAAGATAGCAGAGAAGTGATCCTTTCTTCCCGTTGTTGTATATTGCTACTTATGGTAAAAACCATATTTATAGTACAAGAAATATATTACAAGTCAATATATGTGCATTTCCCTAGTACATAGGTTTAGGAAAAACTTGCCATGCATTAAATACATGGCATTCACTTTTTGACTTCATAACACTCCCCCTTGAATGCCCATATTTAATAGGATATTAGTTGTCTCGTTAAGAACCTTGTTAGGAAAAATCCAGTGGGAAAAATCCATAACTAGGGAAAAGAGTACAACTACTATGTATCCTTTATGCTTAAAATTAACTGCCTCATTAAAAACCTTGTCAGGAAAAACCCAGTGGGATAAAAACTTGATCGAAAGGAAAAAGAGTGCAACGCATAATACTCCCCCTGAATCTAGCATATATCGCGAAGATGATGCATTCCAATTTTTCGGACTAATTCTTCATATTTCTTCGCTTGAAGGAATTTGGTAAATAAATCTGCAAGATTCTCACATGATTGGATCTGTTGGATGTTTATCGTCCCTTCCTTTTGGAGGTCATGAGTGAAGAAGAGCTTTGATGATAAATGTTTTCTGTCTCCTTTGATGTACCCTTCGCTTACTTGGGTGATACATGCAGTATTGTCTTCGTAGATGATAGTTGGATTTGTTGTTATTGTTTCCATTCCACACTCTTCTTGGACATCCTTGATTATTGACCTCAGCCATACACATTCCCGTTCAGCTTCATAAAAAGCAATTAGTTCTGCATGATTTGATGATGTAGCAGTCAAGGTCTGCTTTGTGGATTTCCAAGATATTGCAGTACCTCCATAAGTGAATAGATATATTCGGATTGAGACTTAGCCTTTTGTGGGTCTGATAGGTAGCCAACATCTGCATATCCAATGAGTGACGCGTTTGGTTTCGACTGATAGAATAATCCAAGGTCTTCTGTTCCTCGAAGATAACGTAATAAGTGTTTGACTCCATTCCAATGTCTCTTTGTTGGTGCATTGATGTATCTAGCTAACAAGTTTGCTGAAAAAGCTATGTCAGATCGAGTATTGTTAGCCAAGTTCATTAAGGCACCAAAATATGGTACTTCAAGACCAAGAATTTCTTCATTTTCTTCTCGTGATCTGAATGGATCATCTTTCACATTCCGGGAACACACTATCATTGGAGAACTTATTGGGTGGGCTTTGTCCACGAAAAACGTTCCAGAATTTTATCTGTATTGTTTGATTGATGGACAAAAATCCTATTTCTCAAATGTTCCATTTGCAGGCCAAGGCAAATTTTTGTCCTCCCGAGATATTTCATCTCAAATTCTTTCATCAAGTACTTTACAGTCGCTTCAAGTTCTCTAGGAGTTCTGATAATGTTCAAATCATCAACATTGACAACAGTGATGGTGAATCCTGATTTAGATAGCTTATTGAATACACAGGGACATATTTGATTATTTTTGAATCCTTCTTTCAATAGGTATTCACTAAGACGATTATACCACATTGTTCCAAATTGTTTTAACCCATAGAGTGACCTTTTCAATTTTATTGAAAACATCTCTTTGGGCATATGATTTTCTGGTAGTTTTAGTCCATCGGGAATTTTCATATAAATATCTGTGTCAAGTGAGCCATACAAATATGCAGTCACAACATCCATCAACCTCATTTGCAATCCTTTCGAAACTGATAAACTTACCAGAAATCTTAGTGTTGTTGCATCAACTACTGGAGAATATGTCTCATCATAATCAATCCCTGGCATTTGCGAGAAACCTTGGGCTACTAGCCTAGCCTTATATCTAGTAACCTCATTTTTCTCATTTCGTTTTCTCATAAATACCCATTTATACCCAACTGGTTTTACACCTATGGTATTTTGGTTATTTGTCCGAATACTTCACGTTTTTCAAGTGATTTCAATTCTGCTTGAATTGCTTCTTTCCATTTTGGCCAATCTTTTCTGCGGCAAGATTCATCTACTGTATTTGTTTCTATATCATTTTCTTCGTATGTCATTTCAACCGCTATGGAGTAAGCAAAGATTTCATTCAAGACAACATCTTTTCGATTTCATTGTTTCTTTGTAGAAACATAATTAATTGAAGTTTCATTGTTGTCTATGCTTTCATGTTCCTTTTCTTTTGGAACATGTTTATCTTTATCTTTGTTTTCAACATGAATTTCATCATGCTCAGTTGGAGGATTTATATTAATTTCGTTTGTTGTTATGCCTTGCTTTTTCATTTTTCTCAGTTTTAAATCTTTAGAACCGGGTGGTCTACCACGTTTTCGGCATGCTATTGACTCATTTTCAGTGGCCTTATTGTCACTAGGAATTTCAATCCGTGTCGGGGCATTCTCAGCGGGTACATGTGACTTTGTCACTTTCTTAGTATCTGTGAACGCATCTGGCAATTGGTTTGCAATACTTTGCAAATGAACAATTTTCTTTACTTATTGTTCACATGAATTTGTTCTCGGGTCCGTAAAAGACATTGGCGATGCGTACCATGTAGTTTCTGTTTTTATGTTTTGTGGGTCCAATTTCTCTCCCCTTAAGGAAGGGAATACTGACTCATTAAAATGACAGTCGGCAAATCGAGCCGTAAATAAATTGCCAGTTTTTGGCTCTATATATTTGACAATTGATGGAGAATCAAATCCAACATATATTCCCATCCTTCTTTGTGGACCCATTTTAGTGCGTTGGGGCGGAGCAATAGGTACATGTACAGCGCACCCAAAAATTCTCAAATGTGAGACATTCGGTTCTCGATCTGATACTAATTGTAACGGTGAGAATTTGTGATAGACTGTCGGCCTTAATCTTATCAATGCTGCTGCATGTAATATAGCATGACCCCAAGTAGAAGAGGGCAATTTTGATCTCATTGTTAATGGTCTTGCAATTAATTGTAGTCTCTTGATTGATGATTCAACAAGACCATTATGTGTATGTACATGAGGTACTGGGTGCTCAACAACAATCCCAATAGACCTGCAATAATCATTAAAAGTTTAGGATATAAATTCCCTAGCATTGTCTAATCTTATTATCTTTATTGTATGATCTGGGAATTGAGTTCTTAATCGAATTATTTGAGCCAAAAGTTTTGCAAATGCTCACATGTGACCATCGAGTAGATGCATCAATTAATACCATGAAGTAGCGGAATGGTCCACATGCAGGGTGAGTATGCCCACAAATATCTCCTTGTATATTTTCTAAAAACATTGGAGATTTAGTGGCCATCTTATTCATAGATGGTCTGGTTAACAATTTGCCAAGTGAGCATGCAAAACATGATAATTCATTTGATCGAGGAATGTTGACATTCTTTATAGTGTGTCCAATTGAGTTTTCAATGATTATATGCATCATTCCTGAGCTAGGATGGCCTAATCGGTCATGCCATAGAGTAAATGATTTTCTGTTATCTAACTTTTGGTTAGATATCATATTAATTTCAATCGGACGTATATCTATGCGATATAGTCCCGAGGAAATTGCTGGCAATTTTTCATAGATGTATTTCTTTCCACATTTTTCCTCTTGGTTCACCGTCATTGTTTCCAAATGGTAACCATTTTGACGTACATCTTTGAAACTTATGAGGTTTCTTCGAGATTTACTCAAATATAATGCGTCATTGATTATTAATTTTGTTCCATTTCGAAATATAATGCAGGCTTTTCCAGAGCCTTCAATTAACTTGGTTGTCCTAGAGATTGTGCTAACATTTGCTTGTAAGTTTTGAAAAATACTCTTTTATTTTTCAATATGGTGTGTGTTGTCCCACTGTCGAGAAGACATTGTTCTTTGATTCCAACTTCTGGTAAATTCATATCTTCATAAATAATAAATATGATGATAAGTGTAAGAAAAATACATATTTTATTAATAATCAAGGACCTAATACATGAAAGTGAATATTGAAGCAGTTAAAATATTAATGCATTGTTATTTAAACAAAGTTGTTTTCAGCTTCAGCATCATCCATAAAAAAAATTTGAAACATCAAGGCTGGGCATGGATGTAGTAGCTTCATTAACAAAGTTTGCTTCAGCATTTTTCCCTTTGTTCTTTATTGAAGCATGATAATAGGTCTACCAAATGTTTGGCAGTACGACATGTGCGACCCCAATGCCCACTCATGGCACATCTGTGGCAAGTGTCCTCAATTTCTATCAGAATTTTAAAAATTGTTATTTCTTGGGGAAAATCGACCTCTGCCACGTCCATGCCCTCGACCCCGGTAATTAGAGCTGTCTACTGTATTTATCTCATGGGTGGCTGAAGACCCCGTAGGTCTAAGAGTATGATTTTTCAGCAAAAAAAATCATTAGCTTAGAGTATTTTTTGAAAGCTCTGAACCTGTATTGTTCTGCCAATACTATATTAGTGGCGTCGAAAGTGCAAAGCGTTTTATTTATCATTTGCTCTTCTATGATGGGATGATCACAATATCTCAATAATGATACAATTCTAAACAATGTTGAATTGTAATCACTAACTGTTTTAAAATCCTATAACCTCATATTGGTCCAGTCATAATGTGCCTTTGGGAGAAGCACATTTTTGTGATGCCCATATCTTTCATTTAGGCTATCCCATAGTTCTTTTGAATCCTCCACAAGTAGATATTCAGTTTTTAAACTTTCATGTAAATGATGTCTGAGGAGGACTAAGGCTTTTGCCTTTTCTTGTACAGTCGTAATTTTAACTGATGTGGCTGATGTAGTTGCATTCCCTTGTTGGGTTGTCACACCTTTAATTGTATGTTCCAGACCTTGGGCCTTTAAATTCATTTGGGCGTCCACCGTCCATTCTAAAAACTTTTACCCAGATAGATCTAGTATGTTAAATTGTCTTTTCACTAGATCTCCCATTTTTTACTACAAACATGTAATTATTTGAAATTAGTAAATGATGATAAATCATATATATTATCTCCCCCTGATTTATATCATTATAATTATACATAAACAATACAAACAACAACAAAATTAAATAGCGTACAATACTAATGAAGCTAAAAAAATAAAAATGCCAAAAATAAAATAAAAAACGAGTGAGGGAAAAAAAACTTCCTAAAATGCATTTAAAGATAAAAAAAAATGATATTCATGTGCATTTTTCGTCATTCTTCCGGGGAGATAAATTTTTTTTTGTCTCCTATTTGTGTATTAGGAGATATATCATTAATGCCATAAGAAGGAAAAAGAAGCCGGCTATAAGGAATAAGTATAGCCTTATTATCCTAAAATCCTCCTCAAAAGAAGAAGATTAAGGTGGAGGACGGTTGTCGTCGGCGTGGAACATGGTGGCCGAAAGGTTGAGGAAATAGAGGATCGGAAAAAAAAAAATTGTAAGTTTAGAGAAAAACAATTTGGATGCAGATAAGGGATGTGTGGTGAAAATGGGATAGGTAATCCGCTTTTATAGAGGGTTATTCCTAACTGTGTAGTTCATCTACAATTAAAAATATACAATGCAATAAAATTTTAAGATCTCTTTATTGGCAAATATATATTAGAGCAAATTATATGTACTAAATTGGTCTACTATTATGCATGTTGGTAAAATGGTGATATAATATATGTAACTATAAATGCGAAAAAAATAGAAGATTAGAGACAGTAATATATAATAGTGTTATGTATGTTTGTTTCCTGCATACATATAACATTATTGCACATATAAGAGATAATAATTTTATCACTTCATTAGGCCGTCCATAGAAGTGGCAAATTAAAAAAAAAAAAATTAACCCGTCCATATAGGCGGTTCAAGAGCAAAAAAAATTTACGTAAATAAATTTCCTTGCACTAGGGGAAAAAAAAGGAAGAACTGCGCAAGAAGGGCTGCGGTTTCCAAGGAAACCGCAGCCCTTTTTGTGAAGGGCTGCGGTTAGACTTAAAACCGCATCCCTTCATGCAGTATGAAGGGCTGCGGTTTTAAGGCTAACCGCAGCCCTTTATGTGAAGGGCTGCGGTTAGCCTAGAAACCGCAGCCCTTCATACACGAAGGGCTGCGTTTTCTAGGATAAGCGCAGCCATTCCTATCCCATTTCAACCTGTGAGTTTTGCGCACAACACACAGTAGCACTCACTCGCAAATTTCCCTCGCACACTCAGCTCACCCCTCTCCCTCACACTCACTCGCACACTCACTCCTCTCCCTCACACTAACTCGCACTGCCTAACGGCCATCACCGGAGCACCGACACATCGCTGAAGCGCCGTCCCATCGCCGGTGCACACTTCTTCTTCTCTTCTCTCATCGTTGCCTGAGCTCCTTCTTCTTCTCTTCTCTCAGCGCGCCTTGACGCCACCACCACCACCACTACTGCATTGTCGGTAAGTCCCCTCTTACTCTCTCTCCTATTTGTTTTATTTAATTTCTCTTCTATTTTATGTTGTAAAATGTGATTGTAGGGGGTGGGGGGAGGGCTTGTGGAGGGTGGGTAGGGGGTGGGGGGTCTTTGGGCGGGGGATGGGGATGGTGGGGAGGCCTGGGCATGGGGTGGGGGAGGCGCGGGGATCTTGGAAAGGGGGTGGGGGAGGGGCGGGAGGCTGGGCATGGGGTGGGGGAGGGGGGGTGGGGGGGGGAGGCTGGGCATGGGGTGGGGGAGGGCGGGGGATCTTTGGAAAGGGGGTGGGGAGGGCTGGGGAGGCTGGGCATGGGGTGGGGGAGGGCGGGGGATCTTTGGAAAGGGGGTGGGGGAGGGCGGGGGAGGCTGGGCATGGGGTGGGGGAGGGCGGGGGATCTTGGAAAGGGGGTGGGGGAGGGCTGGGGAGGCTGGGCATGAGGTGGGGGAGGCGGGGGATCTTTGGAAAGGGGGCGGGGATGGTGGGGGAGGCTGGGCATGGGGTGGGGGAGGGCGGGGGATCTTTGGAAAGGGGGTGGGGGATGGGCGGGGAGGGTGGGCATGGGGTGGAGGAGGGTGGGCATGGGGTGGGGGAGGGAGGGGGGAGGCTGGGCATGGGGTGGGGGATCTTTGGAAGGGGGGGTGGGGGAGGGTGGGGTGGCTGGGCATGGGGTGGGGGAGGGAGGGGGGATCTTCGGACGGGGGGTGGGTGAGGGCTGGGGGAGGGTGGATAGGGGTGGGTGAGGCATTGTTGTGAAGGCATTATTGTAAGTTGTAACACATGTTTGGTATCACTACTATCTTTCATTTTTTTTTTGTTTTATAATGTAACTATGTAGATTTTTAGGCTTCGGAAATGAAAATTAAAGGTCATTTTACGCCTACATGGCAATGAGGGAGTGCAGTGGGGGGCAGTAGTGGCGGTGGTGGTGGGACTGTGTTACAAATGTGGAGAGTGAGGTCACATGGGAATGGAATGCTCTCCACATTTGTAACACTTCTCACTAGCTCCGCCACTACCAGCTGATGGGCATTCCATTGCCATGTGACCTGATTCTCGGGTCATTTTAGGCCTAATTTAGCCTTTTTTGCTTCCGAATCGTACTTATCGAGTCATTTAACCCTAAATTTTTCTGAACATGATTGTATGAGGTATAATGTAACTATTGTGTAGATTTTTAGGTTTGCAATTGTTGTAGGTTGAATTTTGGGAACGAAAAGGGCATTTTAGGCCCATTTTAGCCTTTTCGCTTCCAAATCGTACTTACCGAGTCATTTAACCCCAAATTCTTTTTGAACATGATTATATGAGATATAATGTAACTATTGTGTAGATTTTTAGGCTTGCATTTGTTCTTGGTTGCATTTCGGGAACAAAAAGGTCATTTTAGGCCAAATTTTGCCTTTTCGCGTCCAATTCGTACTTATCGAGTCATTTAACCCCAAATTCTTTTTGAACATGATTATATGAGGTATAATGTGACTATTGTGTAGATTTTTAGGTTTGCAATTGTTGTAGGTTAAATTTTGGGAACGAAAAGGGCATTTTAGGCCTATTTTAGCCTTTTCGCTTCCAAATCGTACTTATCGAGTCATTTATCCCCAAATTCTTTTTGAACATGATTATATGAGATATAATGTAACTATTGTGTAGATTTTTAGGCTTGCATTTGTTCTTGGTTGCATTTCGGGAACGAAAAGGTCATTTTAGGCCAAAAATTTGCCTTTTCGGGTCCAATTCGTACTTATCGAGTCATTTAACCCCAAATTCTTTTTGAACATGATTATATGAGGTATAATGTAACTGTTTTGTAGATTTTTAGGTTTGCAATTGTTGTAGGTTGAATTTTGGGAACGAAAAGGGCATTTTAGGCCTATTTTAGCCTTTTCGCTTCCGAATCGTACTTACCGAGTCATTTATCCCCAAATTCTTTTGAACATGATTATATGAGGTATAATGTAACTATTGTGTATATTTTTAGGTTTGCAATTGTTGTAGGTTGAATTTTGGGAACGAAAAGTGCATTTTAGGCCTATTTTAGCCTTTTCGCTTCCAAATCGTACTTATCGAGTCATTTAACCCCAAATTCTTTTTTAACATGATTATATGAGATATAATGTAACTATTGTGTAGATTTTTAGGTTTGCAATTGTTGTAGGTTAAATTTTGGGAACGAAAAGGGCATTTTAGGCCTATTTCAGCCTTTTCGCTTCCAAATCCTCCCCTCCCCCCCCACCGCACACACCCCCTCCCCTCCCCCCACCGCAAACCCCTCCCCTCCCCTCCCCGCCCGCCGCACGCCCCCTCCCCTCCCCCCCTGCTGCCCTCCCATCCCCACCGCCTGACCCCTCCCTCCCCTCCCCTACCGCACGCCCCCTCCCCTCCCCCCCGCTACCCCTCCCCCCCGCACAACCCTCCCCCCTACCGCCACCCCCTCCCCTCCCCCCCACTGCACACCCCTCCCTCCCCCCCCGCCCTCCCCCCCCCGCCGCCCCTTCCCTCCTCCCCCCGCTGACCCCTCCCCCCACCTGCACCCCCTCCTCTCTCCTCCCCCGCTGCCCCCCCCCTCCCCACCGCACACCCCCTCCCCTCCCCCCCCCACCGCAAACCCTCCCTCCCCTCCCCGCCCACCGCACAGCCCCTCCCCTCCCCCCCGCCCCTCCCATCCCCACCGCACGCCCCTCCCCTCCCCCCCCCCCTACCGCACCCCCCCCTCCTCCCCCGCTACCCCTCCCCCCCGCACAACCCTCCCCCCTACCGCACATCCCTCCTCCCCCCCCCCCACTGCACACCCCCCCCTCCCCCCCCACCGCACCCCCTCCCCTTCCCCTGCTGCCCTCCCCCTCCTCCCCCCGCACTGCCCCCCCCCCACACCGCACAGCCTGCCCTCTCTCTCTCCTCCCCCTGCGCCCCTCCCCTCCCCTCCCCCCCCACTGCACAAACCCCTCCCCTACCCCCCCACCGCACAGCCCCCTCCCCTTCCCCCCCCCCCGCACAACCCCTCCCCTCCCCTCCCCGCCCCTACCCTCCCCCGCACCGCCGCCCTTTGCACACGTAACCCCCTCCCCACACCCCACCCCCTTTAGTGGCAATGTTAATTTTAATTTTTTGTTATATTAATGCATTATTTGTACAATTTCAGGGAGATGGCGGATGTGCATACGGATAACACCACAAGTGGTGCTGAACACACTACCGAGGATGAGTCTTTCGATGCGAGAAAGGAACGGGGTAAATTATCTCGATTTCGCCGTGAAGAGATAAATGCACAAATGCCTAGGAAGTCATTGGCGACGAAAAAGAGAAAAGGAAGGGGACCTACAAAGTCACTAGGGAAACACACAAATATGACTTTGGAGTACGATAACATGGGTCAACCTTGTGGAAAGTGGCGTCAAAAGTATGGCATGCAAGTTGGCATTTGCATGCATAAACTCTCCATTTTACACTCATGGAAAGAGGTGCCCGAGGGATTGAAGCGGTGTCTATGGGAAGATACCATGGTAAGCTTCAAGTACAATAACGTTTAGTTTTTTAATTATTTAGTTAAATATATGTGTAATATTACTTATAGCATATAAATTACAACATTTGCGAAAACTAATTTGTGAACTGCGGTTTTTGTAGAATCAATTCAATGTCGAAGATGATGAAGCCAAGAAGAATGTATTTCTATCCGCGGTTGCCCAGAGATTCAGAGATTTCAAGGCTAAGTTAGTGTCTGGGTGGATCACTAAGCGGAGGAAAGTAGTAGGTACAAAGAAGAAGAACATCTACGGCGGAGAAACACAAGCCGATCCTGAGGCTTCACCGGAAACATCATCTGCACCATCCAAATTACCATTTCAAATATGGAAAACTATCAAACCTGAAGAGTGGGAAGCATTTGTTGCCAAGAAAACAACCCCACAAGCTATTGTAAGAATATTTTATTAAGATTTAATAAACTTAGATCCAGTATTATTGTATAGCACCGTGTGTAGCTAACCTTTGTTTATAATTGTGTGTTTTAGGCAAGTCGTGAGAAAAGTAGCTCGAGTGCAAAAGCTAGGAAGTATTATCATCATTTGGGTGCTCATTCGTACAATGAGGCGGGAGAGAAGTGGATGTTCAGCCATTACCCCACAATAGGGTCGACAACGACAACGGGGAGTGGCTCAATGACGACATTTGCACAGCCTCGGCAACCAGATAGAGTCCTCGATTGGTGGTGTTCGATGCATGGGGTTGATGCAAAGGGAAAAAGAGTCTTGCCTGACCCCGGAACACAACAGATAGCCAACGCCATTGTAAGTACAGATTATATGGTTATATAAGGTATATATAATATAAATTTTGTGCTCACAAGCATTTCACTCTTATACTTATGTAGATTGGCTTGAAGGAAAAAGAGGCAACTGGTGAGTTCACTCCTAAAGGACACATTGATGCATTGCACGAAACTTTAGGACCGGACCACAGTGGACGCGTGAGGGGCGTAGGAGGTGTCCGCCTCGGTTTGAGAAAGGTATATGGTGATCAATACACTACAACGACAAAATCAAGTGTAAGTGGTGTGAATTCGGCAGCGTCAGTAGATGTGGAGGCTATGAAAGCTGCAATTCGGGAGGAGCTAAGGGAGGAGATGACCCAGAACTTCAACGCCATTTTGGAGCAAATGGTTTTACCGACTTTTGCTGCATTCAAGAAGGGTAGTGATACTACACCTAGCCAGCCTGATCCACCTGTAGGACCCGAGTTGAAGGTAATCACTTAATCCCTTTGCTTTGTTAAACAACTATTGTTACGTTCTTAAATGCATGAAATTCTTACTATATATATGTTGTTTCATAGACTAACTATAAATAGAGTTTTTTCTACAGGAAGAGACACCAAGTGAACTATTAGCTCGAGGAGATTGTTATGATAGTTTCATCCTCGTAGCTCATGGCCATGCACAACCCCCTAGTGACCGAGTACGATTGCATAACCAGTTAGTGGATCATAATCACTATGTGGTCACCCTCAATGAAATTGTGTCAGGTTTCGAAGAATTACCTCTTCCGCTGCCGAAGCCAGAAGTTGGTCTACAGTTACTAAATGATGCCCTTGGCAGTTATGTTCTGTGGCCGCGTGCATTGGTGTGGTTTTCAGATGAGGTACAATGATTAACATTCATATATATATATGCGTGTTTTCTTTTATAGTTCCTATGATAGTCAGTAATATCTTTACTTTTAACTACATACTAGGTTTGGGGGAAGGCCGACTCACATGCCAGGAAGGGAAAGAAGGCATGTTCACCTTATAAGAAAGCAAGTTTACGTGATGAAGGTGAACGAAATGTGGTGACGGGAAATGTTTCTAAGACAAAAATTCCACTTATTATCGATCCAGAGGTGGTGCGGAGCCTTACTACGCCATGCTTTTGGTTACATGAGTGCGCTAGCGATTTACCCGATGAAAGCGCAATTGAGGTTGCTTTGGGGGAGCAACAATTCCACTACCTTGAGGACTCATCGACATTCATTTCAAAGGTTGATATTAAAGAATTCTTATGTGGGGTAGAGTTGAATGTTTCCATGATACAAACATTCATGAGGTAATACATAAGTATATAAATTAAATATACATATACATATATATGCCTTAAGTAGTTTTCAAATCCATAATAAGTAATTGTTGCTTTACTTTTAATATAATCAATATAATTTCTCAGGTTATTATACAATGAATTGCTTGCAACATCTAGTGCAATGTTTGGTTGGTTATGTCCAAACATAATACGAGATGACAATTGCTTACAAAACAAAGCCGAAGTGAAAGAGTATCTCGACATGAGTTTCAAAGCATCATCTCGTTTTGGATATCATCAGATCATTCTTGTTCCTTATATTGAAAAGTATGCTTGTTAAACTCGCTTTACTTTTATTATTCGATACTTAAATTGACCTATTAATTGTTCTACGATTAATAATAACTATATTTTCTTGTTGTAGGGCTCATTGGACACTGCTTGCGATATGTTTGTCACGTAACGAAGTCTACCACTTTGATTCTTTGCGTTGACGACCACCACGGACCTTACTAATCAAACCATTGTTAAATAGGTAGCCTAATCGAAACTCAATATATGCGCACTTATTAATATTACACATTATTCATCATCTTTAAATATATAAACAGTTAGTACATTTAATCTTATAATAATGTTGTTGATGTAGTGTGATGAAGCATATTAGTGCAACAGGACTTCGAGCACCAAAAGCTCCTGTTTGGATATCAGTCGAGGTAACATGACTAATTTATTTGTCCTTATATAGAAACACTTTTAGCCACATACTACACATCTAATTAACATGAATGTCATTGGATGCATCCTTTGGTGAACATTTAGTGTCCGCAACAAGAAGATGGACTTGCATGTGGCTATTACGTGTTGAGGTACATGTTCGATATCGTCAACCAGTGCACTAACGCCGATGATCTTCAAAAGGTATGTAACTTATTAGTATATGTTAGTTTAGATTAGATCGATTGGTAATAGGTATTAATTGGTTTAGAAACCAAAGTAGCACATGCATATATTTGGGAACGAAAATGTCATTTCTAGGCCTATTTTTGCCTTTTATGCTTCCAAATCGTATTTATAGAGTCATTTAACCCCAAATTCATTTTTAACATGATAATATGAGGCATAATGTAACTATTGTGTAGATTTTTAGGTTTGCAATTGTTGTAGGTTGAATTTTGGGAACGAAAAGGGTACTTTAGGCCTATTTTTGCCTTTTCGCGTCTAATTCGTACTTATCGCTTCATTTAACTCCATTTTCTTTTTCAATATGATAATATAAGGTATAATATAACTAGTGTGCAGAGTTTTAGGCTTGCATTTGTTTTTGATTGAATTTCGGGAAGGTATATGTCATTTTTAGAACTACTAACTACGGTACGTAAATGATTGAATTCTTATATTATGTGTTTATTCCTTGGTTGTTTTGCAAGGTTTATATGAATAACACACCACGTTTGAGGGCCTTCACCACAGACGAATTACATGAAGTTCGGGATAAGTTGGCGTCCCACATTTGCGATGATTGCTTATGATACATCTACTAGTTTGTATTAATTCTATGTACATTTTTCACATTATTAAATATATACATATTTAAAGTTAATTATTATATTACGTTCAAAAACTTTTCATATATTATTATTGCAATTTGATCGGTTTTTTTTTTTTGTGTCAAAGGGAGGTTTTGGGTGGGGGTGGGGTGGGGGGGGCCGCCATGGTGGGTGGCTGGGGCTCGGGCTATGGGGCTGGTTGGGTGCTAGGGTGGTTGGCAGCAATGGGTGGAGGAGGTGGCGAGAGGGTGGGCTAGGGTGGGGGTGCGGGGGAGTGAAGGGGGTGGGGGCGGGGCGGGGGCGGGCAGGGGAGTGCGGGGGGTAGGCGGGTGTGGGGTCAGGGGTGGGGGGTTGGGGGTGGGAGTGCGGGGGGTGGGCAAGGGTGGGGGTGAGGGGGGCGGGGGTAGGCGGGAGGTGGGGTGTGCGGGGGGCGCGGGGGGTGGGGTGTGCGGGGCGGGCAGGGGAGTGGGCGGGGGATGGGCGGGGGTTGGGGTGAGGGGGGGGGGGGGGTAGGCGGGGGGTGGGGGGTCTTGGGGTGGGCGGGGGTGGGGTGTCTTTGGGGCTGGCAGGGGGTCGGCGGGGGTGGAGGGTGCAATTAATTTTTTTTTTTTTTTAAAAATTTGAATGTGAAGGGCTGCGGTTTTAAGCCTAAACTGCAGCCCTTCACTTAAATAGGGCTGCGGTTTAGGCTTAAAACCGCAGCCCTTCACATAGAGAAGGGTCTGCGGTTTAAGCCGAAAACGCAGCCCTTCAAGCTTATAAGGGCTGCGTTTTTGGCCTAAACCGCAGCCCTTCGTTGTGAAGGGCTGCGGCTAAAAACCGCAGCCCTTCTTATCTATTGAAGGGCTGCTGGCCAAAAACGCAGCCCTTAGGGCTGTTTTGACCGCAGCCCTTCCTTGTTTTCCCACTAGTGTTGCCCTCCATGAAGGTGGCTTTATTATCAAATCACTTATTTTTTGGGTTAGTGGCATGGTGACATTTACTACTGGTTCCTTCTTGTTCATCCCTATTTCTTAATAACTTGCTGGAGGTTGATTTTCAGTTGGTTGTGTAGGAGGGTTATTATTGGTGTTGGGAACAGGGGTTTGTCGATTTTCTCCGGTATGGGTATTTGTACAGTTGTTAAGGTTACTGGGTCGGGGATGTCTTACAGATGCCATCGCTGGGTTGGTAGTGAATGGCACATTGTTTCGCTCTATCCAAAAATAAACACCCGAGACAGAGACATTGTGTAAAACAAGGTTAATTTCGTTACTTTGTTGATCCATGTTCGGATAGTAAAGGGTTGGCTTAGAGAAAAAAAATTTAGAACTTGAAACAGAATGGATGTCAAGATTTTAAAGATACCTTTAATTTTTTCGGTAGCAGATTCGTGCTGATAACGTGTTGTGAAACAAAGGGAACATAAATATTATAGAGTGAAAGATAGTAGAGAAGTGATTATTTCTTCCCGTTGTTGTGTATTGCTACTTATGGCAAAAGCCATATTTATACTACAAGAAATATACTACAAGTCAATATATGTACATTACCCTAGTATATAGGTTTAGGAAAAACTTGCCATGCATTAAATACATGGCATTCACTTTTTGGCTTCATAACAATAGGTAAATTTTCGAGAAACAACTTTTTATAAGCACTATTTTATGAGAAACAATATTTTAAATTTTTTTTTGGCATTTTACAACCTTTATTAAATTTTTTTTGCAAGATCAAACCTCAAGTCTATTTCCAACGTTAAATTTCGATCACAAGCGTTGGTCAAGGCATTGAACACCTTGAAGTGCGAGGATTGCACATAGAAAATGCCTTGATCAACGAATGGAAACGAGAATCGATGCCGAAAAAAAGGATAAAGGTCTGATCTCGCAAAGAAAAAATTTGGTTAAGGCTGTTACCAAATTTATTTAAAAGGTTGTTTCTCGTTAAAAAATGGTTTTAAAAGGTTTTCATTGACAAACAAGTTCTTTTATTAGGCTTTATCTATTCACCCTCTACTTAAATAAATTCTCCTTCTTACGTGTTCATATATATAGAGCATTTGAGCAAGAATTATGATTGGTAAGTGTTGTTTGCACCAACATTATATTAAGCTTGTGCTTGTTTTGGTGGAAAACGTTTTCCTTAAACGATTTTCTCTTTTTTTCTATTGTTTGGTTGAAAAAGAGTTTTAAAAAGTATAACTAAGGTGAAATATAGTTTTCTATTCCTTTGTAGACATTAGCCTCCACTAACTCACTCCCAACATCGTCATTTCCCCCTTTTTTTGCTTAATAGTTTTTTTTATCAAATTATGCAAAGTAAAATTTAAAACAAATTTCTAGAATAGGCGGTCTAACTTTAAGTATATATTCTCATAATTAGTCAGTTTCGTCGCACTCTAACCCAAAAACTATCTGAAGACAACTCACCAACCTAGTTGTCCCCATTGCAATAATAATAATAACTAAACTTGCATAACTGAGGAATCAAAAGAAGTTGTCGTGACGTCGGACGACTACTGTCCTAAAAGACGATTTTGCACTACCCAGTGCAAGTAGAAACACCACGATCGCCTTTCAAGATTAGCATGACTCCCTAGTTCGTGTGCACTCACAAACGACGGATGGAGATCAGAATTTGTCCAATATGAGAGAGAACATTTTTGTGAAATGAGAGTTTCGGTTTATTGTCTGTAAAATTGATGAAGAGCACAACCATTTGTAAGGTGAGCAACGCAAAGGGAAAAAGGGAAAAAAGGCTAAAAATAATGGAGGAAATCAATTTGGAAGGCAACAATTATGTAAGTAATTAACGGCTAGGTATCCACGCTAATAATGGCAAGGCGAGATCCTTGCAATTTAGCGACAAACCAAAAATGATTGGGGTCAAAAAGGACAGTAAACCCAACACCCACACGGCGCTCACCACAAGCTCGAGCGCGGCCACCCTGGTCAGTGACGCACGTGTGTGGTTACCAACCTTCTAGCACATTACTAAACAAGATATTATAAGGAATTTTCATATATAAACAATGGAGACACTTGCTTTTTCTTTTATTTGGGACAAAGGGTTTTCTCTTGCTTTCCTCTTATCTCTTACTTTGTAGGATAATTTTCTTTGAGAATTGTTGAACTTTTCTCTTCTCCTTCCTTTGTTTCCCTTTGAATCTCGAACTACATAAGATAATTCTAAAAAAATAACCCGACAGTCTTACCAAATGGATTAAAATAGTCACCAAATGGATTAAGCTAGTCACTAAATGGATTAAACAATGTGATTGCTAAATAGATTAAACTGGTTAGTACAAAGATCAAACTAGTCACTATAGTTAGAAAGGTGGTCCATTCTCTTTTTAATGTTAGGCCTGGGCCACTGTCTACTTTTTAATTAATAGTAGGGCGTCTCTTATAAGAACAACATAAACTTAATTATCATTTGTATTTGTAAAATACTTTACGCATTTGGTAAAATGATTTCACCGTTTTCGTCTAGTTTAATATCAATATATACTTTGATATATATTTGACCATCAACGACTTCTTAGGTATGTGAGAACGATATTGTGGGATAAAATCTAAAAGTTTGACATTCAATATATAATGTAGTTGATCCGAGGACTAATGACGTAGCTATGTAACTTATGTATTTTAAAATTTAAAATAATAGCGAGTTGAATATCGATCAATTATATATGTAGTAGGATTTATCATAATATTGTAATATAGCAAATAAATAAATTTATAAGTTTTCTTCCTTCTATTTTTCTTAAGATTCGAAACTACTGGAGTAACAATTTCACATGAAGTAATAAATTAGGGGAGTGTATATACTTTGTCTAAAAAAATAAACCGATGCATTTCATGTACATAATATATACAAGTTTTTATGATAACAAATTCAATAAATGATAAGAAATACAGAAATGATGCATTTGAACATTTATTATATAAGCAATAAATGGTGGCATCAAAGAGTCAAAGGCAGACCGGTATTTAGGGCATGGCAAAAAAGGCATACGCCTAGGCCCATAAGTTATAGTTGATGAGGGATGGGGTGTTCATTGGTCTAGAACATACCAAGGACCAAAAAAATTATCCGAAAAGAAGAGTAAGCTAGTAAAAGTTGGTCTAATCGTGGTTTGGACCTATGTTTATATTTTTGTTTCCATTTTGAAAATAATTACCGTCGTTAATTTTATAATCATACTTTTTTTAATTTTTGACAAATATAGCTAATATATAATATAATAGTAATTTTTGGATTTATCATCTATAAAAAAATAGATTAATATATAGCATAAATTAAGCTTATATTAAAAAAAACCATATACCACCGGTCATGACCGAAAAATCAAAATTTCAAAAACCTTGGACTAAAGACCGTAATATTTTTTCGCTTCGAATAGGAAGATGAAATTAGGTCACAAAAATTCAATATGAAACATTAAATTAAGTCTATAATTTCTACAACAAAACCCACACAACGTGACAACTCATCAAACTATATATTATTTGTAATAACAATTTAGTAATATCAATGTATAATTAAAACATAGGTTTTTCTAACCTATGCACCTAGTGCAAAGGTTAAGCCTTATCTATTCAATAAATTAATTAAATAAACTAGAATATCCTCCCTACAATTATGCTAAATATATATTAATGACAATTTTGGTTTGATTTAAAGAAAAGATAAAATATATATTAATAAGAAAACTAACTATTTAGCATACTTATAGGGAAGATATTCTATTTTAATTAATCAATTTGTTTAATAGATAAGGCTTAACCTTGCAATAGGTGCATAGGTTAGAAAAACCCTTAAAACATATTCAAAGAAACTTAAAAATATTATTGATTATTTAGTTTGTACAGCAAAACCAGAAATCCATGAAATTATATTCATCATAAAATTATCAATAATATTAAGGTTTGATTAAAATGTATTTAAATAAACTTACCAAATTTAAAAGAGAAAGCATTAGAGCTGTCAATGTGAGCAACAACAATGATTTTCTCTTCACGAGCATCTTCAAATAATTCGAAAATGTTATTCAGTTTTATCATTTTGTCTTAAAGATGCTTGCTGAAATTGAAGTCGATCAATCTAGAACTCGAAAGTGAAAGTTTCATCGCGACGTCAAGTTCCTTAAGATTAACTGTGATTGTAACTCCATTGCGATCAACCTGAATTATGTTCATCCTAGTTGGATTAAAGGAGGAGCCACTCGAAAGTGCAATGCAAAAGCTTGAGTTTAGGTGCCGATTGAATTTTGAATGCAAAAAAATTCCGTCATTTTTAGGGGTTTCAAGTAAGAGAAAAGAAACAAAGGGCAAAGAGTTATAATTGAAGAATTTATTTATTTGGATGTTTCCAAATTTCAGGGTGTTTTTCTAGGGAGTTTGATTGTGATGATAAGTTAAACACGTAGCGAGCAATTAATTTTCAACTTGCATAAAGCTATAGATACAATTTTTTTTTTTCGGATAGTGGGAAAAACAATTACATTAATTTAAGAGTATGCAAGCTATAATATTACACTTATATATTATGACCAACTGCCAATTAATGGGGATAAAAACTAGTTTGTAGTTTTTGGTCCAGTACATAATGCACGGAATTTTTTTTTGTTTATAAAGTATTTAATTTCCATATTTTATTAGGTATTTAAATAAATTATGTATTATATATTGTATTATATATTATCTATTATATATTAAATATTGTATATTGTATTATATATATATATATATATATAATGTATACTGTATAATATATAATGTATACTATATGATAATGGATATATAATATATAATATAACATATGGTATATAATATATAATATATGATATATAATATACAATGTATGATATATAATATACAATATATAATACATAATATATTTCCGGTAAACATGCATCGTACAATTTTCAAAAAATTATATATGATAATTATTAATTAAACAAGAGGCCGATAAGTTATCCAACATAAGTCATATAACAATAAGCAAAACAGTGCTTTGGTTCCCCTGTCTATTTTAAAATTTATTTAGATATGCGATGGCACAAAACCTCATCTCTAGAAAGTAATTTCTGCCATTAAATACCTTGCAGTGAATTATGGGTTTTATCTTGAGTATGGTGACCATTGCTCGATAGTATAGACCAAGTGTAGGTACTGAGAAAAGAGTCATATCTTTGTTATATGAAGGGATTACCACTAGACACCAAAAATATTTTATTATCAATAGGAAAAACTAGGCTAAATAAGAAAATTAGTAGTAGTACCCAAAACAAAATTGGAGAGAAGTAAATTTATGTTACCACCTTGTGCTAGAGCTGTGTATATTGGCTGGTACATCTATTTAAACAAAGTCAAAGAGTATTTAAAATACTCTCTAATTTATAATATTGAACACGTACCATGTTGTTCCCATTCGTGTTCCCAGAATCTCCTGTTATCATATGCCTAGCTTGGCTAGTAATAGCCAAGATCTTCTCTCATATCCTATAATAATTATTTCTTGAACATCTACAAATGATAATTATTAGTGTGCGCAAAAGGAAGAAAAATAATATGACTATAAGAAAGGTCGGGACTGACCGGGCTGGTTGGTGAACGCTTCATGGTCGTACCATTGGCGTGCGTCGACCAAGCTCCATGGAGAATAAATGACCCTGGTGGATTCCTTGCTGCAGGTATGGTTGGCACACAGAGTCAATGGCCACTGAAAACTTACCACTGCATATGGTTGAGAAGCAGGTGGTGGAGAAGGAGGTGGTGGATGACATTATATGACTGAGCTGAACACAATCACAAGAAAAGTATAGGGTTGTTAATAAGCTTGCCATTCCCATTTCTGAAGAAGAAAATAGAAATTTAATAAGGGAGATATTACTTCTGATGAGTTATGAAGATCTGAAGCAATAATTGCTTTTTGTACAGAAGTTTAGGTTTGATTTTTTGTGTTGTCTTTCTCATTCATCTAGTAAGTGTTTATATTACAAGAGATTGAATCAATCAAGGACCCTTAATTAAGTAACAAATCAAACTGATCTCTTGGAGTGAGAAAATATGAGAAGAGAGGAGAGAGAAAGAAGAGATCGAAGATAAAAACTTTGGGAGGAGAGAGAAAGCTTGGAGTTTGAAATATTCATCGATGGAGGATGGTGGGAGGGGAGAGAGAAAAACCTAACGGTATTAGAGCTCCGTTAGTAGTAAGAGTATTTTAAGCGCAAAGTCAAAGTTTAGCGGTATCTAAGGAATTCCCCAAATATATGGGGAATTTCTCTTTGGGAGGGGAGAGAAAGACATGGAGGTGGGAGGAGAGAGAAAGCTTGGAGCTTTAGATAGTTAATAATGGAGGACAGTGGGAGGGGAGAGAGAAAATTGAGGAGAAAGAGAGAAAAACCTAACGACGTTAGGGACTCCATTAGCAGTATGGGTATTTTGAGCCTAAAGTCAAAGTTCAGGGGTATCTAAGGAATTCTCCAATTGTGAGGAGAATTTTTCTTTGGGAGGGGAGAGAAAGAGATGGAGGTGGGAGCTTTAGATAGTCATCAATGGAGGATGTTGGGAGGGGAGAGAGAATGAGGAGAAAGAGAGAAAAACCTAACGACGTTAGGGTCTCCTTTAGCAGTACGGGTGTTTTGGGCACAAAGTTAAAATTCAGGGGTAATTGAGGAATTTCCCAAATGTAAAGGTAATTTTAGAATTACGTCAAATCTCAGGGACACCTGAGGAAATTTTCCTTTTATTATTATTTACCGCTTTGTTTTTTCGCAGTCTCCTGTTGACTGTCAATATTTTCAATTGTGTCTAGTAAAAATTATAATAGTTGATAATTTAAATGTTCAAATGGGAACATATCTAACAACTAACAAGTTCCAAAATGATATTGTTTAGTGTTATAAATTAGTGTTAAAATATGTTAAAATTAAGTTAAAATACTAATTAGCGTTAGAAATCCTCAACGACTGTGGTTTTTCATATTAGAATTGTATTTTTTTTATTTTGATATGTATTTGTTAGTTTTGACTTCTATTGTATATGTTGTATGACATTGAATCACTGAATTAATTTTTAATTAAAAAAAAGAACTTTGATTTTGAAAAGGCAAAGGAGTAAAGTAGAAAAAGAGCATAATATTTGTTGTGCAGAAGTGTGCCCACTTATGTGATCCCAATGGTATCACATCCACTTTTTAATAGCATAATACTCCCACCATTTTTTTACTTGAAACATTTTGAGTACTTTTCCACTATTTAGTGCTAACTTTGATCGCAAATTGTGACTAATATATAATACTCCCTAGTCCCTCTATCCTAGAATGATATAAATACTTGGTTGGACACGTATCTTGGAAATAAGTTGTTGTGTAGTTATCAAATGTTATTTTATTAAAAGGTAGAAGTGATAGTAGTTAATGGTATATTTTTTTTATTAAAGAAGATAAAAAGTATAGGAAAAGATAAAGTAGGGAACCCCTGTACTTTTTTACTTTTGTGACGAAGTTGTTATAGGAAACTATTATAATAAAAGTGAGACCATGCTAAAAATGGAAGTGTTCAAATTAATATAGGACAAATAAAAAAAGGAAAGTGTTCAGACTAGGTTGGGACGAAGGGAGTACAAATTTTAGCATGTCAGATGTTGTTGGTTTCATTTCAATATATATATTTACAAGACAAATTATTAAATATATTAATGGTCAGTTATATATGATAAAATAAAGTCAAAACATATATACAAATATGTTAAAAGGTGTGCCTAACAAAGCGTATGTGAAAATTGTGTAACCGCAAGGTATCGAACACGTGACCTTTGAAATAAAAAGTAAGAGTTTAACCATCAAAACACTATGGCTTTATCGTCTAATGTTTCAAATAAAATATGATAAAGTCTTGTAAAAATTATACTTAACTAAAGAGACTTAAACAAGTATATACATCTCTAACACTAACAAGAGACTATTGATGTCATATTCTTTTACCAAAATTTAGGGGCGGGGCAAACATAACGGGGGCCCTATACACATCCTTAAAATTGGGCCCTTCAATCTTCATATGTAGTTCATATAAGATTGTCAATTTAAAAAAAATTTACTTTGATATTGAAAATAATTATAAACAAACAGATATTTAGATTTAAATAAAGAGTACTTAAATAAAAAGAGAGATAGCTAAGAAAACACCAAGTGTCAAGATTGCTTGATGGATTCCAGTTGAATAACCCTTAGATAATTCACAATAGGCATTAATTGGAGATGAGAAGAGAGAGAGAGAGTTGGAAAAAACGAGTAGTCATTAATGGGAGTTGGGAGGAGAGAGTGAGTTGGGAATAGAGAGTGTTGGAAAATAAAACTAATGAAGCCGTGTCATATGAGTTTCCCAAAAGTTGAAACAACAAAAATCAAATGAATTTTGCTCCTACCAAGGATTGAACTCGCACCCTTATCACCCTTCCCTTACCACTTTACCACTGATCCACATGCTTTGCTTTAGTCTTTCTTTCAAACAACTAATATAAATATATTTCGGGACCCCTGTATTTTGGAGGCCCTATTCCGTCGCCGTTACTGCATGGGCTAAGAACCGCCCCTGCCACAATTGCTTTTAAGGTATTATTTTCAAACTCAAACCTTTCAAATTTTTTTTACTTATCACGTCATGATGTGAATTTTTCATTTTCTTATAGGATTAAAAATAAGAAAAGTAGCAAAATCAATAATAAAATTCAAGAATAATAACATATTTGTTTATTGTGACTAACCTGTGGCATCGCACGGGTAAAAAAAAACTAGTTATAACTAGAAAAACAGAGCATAATTTAATAACCATATTACAACATATCACCTCAAACGGCTAACACGTGTTCATATCTTTCTTGACATCATGTGAAATAAGTGAATACAATACTCCTAGCACCGCCTAACCGTGTCACCGAGCATTGAAATCAGAAATGGAGGGAAAAAGAGGCAGCTCAATTTCATTCTTGACGTCATTTTTCCACTTTTCACCTCAACAAATAATATTAGCTATTACACCTTCCTTCTTAAGCCCTTTAGCGCTTTTGAGGCTTCAACTGTGACCTCTTCAAGATCAGCATATGAGGTTTGATTTTCTCTATCAAATCTTAATTCTATTAGTTAAAGTCTTGTGCTTTTTGTTGCTCTTTTAAATTAATTTGAATACCTTACTTTCTTATGATTAAATCTTCGAATTTATCTATTACAGTGCAATTTTTCGACTCAAATATCATAATTTCAAGATACCTATTAGAAATGGAGTTGAGAGGTTTTGCAATCTCAGTCGTTGATTGACTACATACATATGGCAGTTGTTTCTTTCTTCGAACTTTTCATCTCATTTTCTCTCAACTTCCATTTCTTTTTCTCTGGCGAACTCCATTTCCGTAATTTTTCTTCACCCAAAAGCTCTCCTTTTTGTGCTCAAATTCCTCCACAAAGTTACTAGATCTTCCAGTTTTTACTTTCCAATCCTAGTGTGCTAAGAATTTTGTCTTTTCTAGACAAATTTCTTCTGGGTTTTTTCTGGGTTCGAAGATTTGTGTTTCGCCGGTGCTTTCTCTACATTTCCGGTGGTTCCTTGGCTCAAGCTCGAATTTTTCTGCGCAATTTCATTGTTTGGGAATTTTGTTCACCTTTTCCGGCGACTTTCACTCCCTACCTTTACTTTTCTCCGGCGACCCTTCGTCTTCAGGTATTTCCTCAATTTTTCTCCGCGTTTTCTTAAGTTTCTTTGCGTATTCATCATGTCGGACCAGTCTGATAGCCAGAACGTCCCTATTGATTCATTTATGACTGAGAGTGAACCTTCTTCTCCCCTAGCTGATAGCAACCCTTCTTCAGATTCTAGCCTTGTGGGGAGGATTAGGTTGTTGTCGGACATACCCTTAACGGTCGAGAGAGAAAAAGAATTGAGGTCCAAGTTTCTTAACGATCCTGCCACTCCTGAGGAGCATAATTTGACTAGGAGGTATATGTCCGCTAGTCAGAGTGGTGATAGGCAGACGCTTAGGGAACTTAGGCATCAAATTCTTGTTAGATGCTCTGTTAGGCATCCTCCAGCCGATTCTGTTCCCTTCCTTAATGTAGCTCCTCTTAGAGAGCATGCCTGGTTGGATAGCCTGGCAGATACTGGGGTTGAGGTAGCGGCCGACTTTTACGACCGTTTACAGCAATTTGCGGCTCCTAACCCTCCTTTTATTGATTTAGGTGACGACAGCGATTCCATTTCTACCGTTATTGTTCGCCAGGAGACCGTTTATCAGCGCCGATCTACTCCCGTGAGTCCTGTTGTTCGCGTTACTGCGGACGCGAGCACTAGTGTGCCTTTGTCGGCACGCGTGATTGGGGAGAGCTCTCGTGCTGCCGAAATGAGGGTCGACAGCTCCAATCAGATGGAGGAAGGGGTTGTAACCGGACCGGGTTCTAATGCTCTATGGTTGCCCGCGGATTTCAGTGCCAGTCCTCTCAGTGTAGAGAATGATGGGTTATGGCGTCAGGACGCCATTGAGCTGTCGTACCCAAGAGTTGCTCGGGATTTATATTGTCTTCCCGCGGGTTATCGGTTGGTAATTCCTCCAGAGGGGGCTATTGTAACGGAGTGTCCTCCCGACCATATGGCCGTGTATACCCACCATTTTGAGTTTGGCCTCCGCTTTCCTCTGGACTCTTTTTTGGTACAGATTTTAAATGCTTTTAATGTATGCTTAGCTCAACTAACTCCTTTGGCGGTCCGGATTTTGATCGCGTACATCAGGATTGTGCGTTTCTTGGAATTTCCGCAAACGTTAAACTTGGTCTGCCATATACACTGGCTGAAGAAGAATGGATCTTCTAGGCAGGCAGGTTGGTGGTCGTTGACTACGACCGATAAGAAGATGACTGTTCAGCCTAAAATGACTGGTTTAAAAGGTTGGCTGGATGCCTTCTTTTGGTTACAAGTCCCTGAGGACTATCCTGTGCGTCGTCATTTCACCGACCCCCGTCCTAGCATGGAGCATTTGCCCTTAACTCCATTAACTGGGGAAGAGCTAACGACCTTTGACTTTTTTGATACTGAGGATTACTTAGTCACTTATGAGGACGGGAAGGAGGTTAAGGTTAAGGAGCCCAAATATTGGATTCCTCATGCCAAGTATATCCTTAGGAGCAAACCATTGTCGGCCATGCCACTCAGTCCCACCCATGACAATGGTAAGTATTGTTATCGGACTGGTCCACCTGATGATATTAATACTATATATATTAATAATATATATATATTTTTAACTGTTGTTTATTGTTTGCAAGCTTTAACAATCTTGATCTCGACGCACTTTGCGTTGACGAGAACCTCCAGCCGCTAACTCAATTGCCACCCTCTCCTTCCTACGAATACGAGACCATGCATGACACCACCAACGGTCGACGTGGAGGAAACCGTAATGACCCTCAGAACATCCGCCGTGGCCGCGGTGGTGTGACCGTGGCTCGCGTCCCCGTTCAGGGTGCCGCCACTGCTGTTGCCAGCTCTGGTGGACAGCCTACTGACGTCCCTCTCAAGTCCTCTTCCTCCTGGCCCGTGGCCAGGGGAGGCGGAACTAGGAGACGGCATCGAGAACAAACTGTGGCAGACTCCTCTGCTAACAAACGACAGGCTTTAGCAGATCCTGCTGCTTCTGCTCCTGCCAACGAGGTCGTTCGAGTGGACGACCTGGACGTGAATGCTCCTTCAGGGAGCCAAGAGCATCACGAGGTTGCGGCCACGGGTCCCGGCCATCAGAGCGGTGGCACTTGGTTGTCTGGTTCTTATTCCACCCTTCGCCAGAAGATCCGGGAGATGATTACATCTCAGAGATTTCTATCAAGCTTATCTCCTGGCATTTTCTCTCGGTTTGGCGAGTGGATTGAGAAGAAAGAAGTGCCGTTAAGCGACTCGGTGGCGGCCTCCTTTGCCGGTCGGTCTGTTGTCCCAGGCAAAATTTACCAGCCTGATTGGGACGTGAGCGAGGATGAATCGTTGTATGCCGATATTCCAGAGAACAGTGGCGTTCTCGCCTACTGAATTTTGAAGGGCAAGCAACTGCCCCTTGACAGGCTGGCAGGGTCCTTGATGACTCGTGTTGCTAGGTTGGCTCACAACCAACTTGTGGTACGTTTCTTCACCCGTTTGTTATTCTGTCATTAATTAATTTTTTTTATTGACGTTCTTCTTTCTTCTTTTCAGACCAACAATGCTGCTCTTGAGCTGATTGAGCAGTATGTTGAGTACCAGAAGCTGGCGGACAGCTATAAGCAGTCGCTAGAGACTTCCCAGAACTTGTTGAAGGAGGTGGAGGATATGCTGGCGGCCAAGACCGCGGAACTGCAGCCTCTGGAAGATGAGCTGTTAACCCTGAGGCCAAGGGCCGCCTTGCTGGAAGAGACAGAGGAAAATGTTAACGCATTGACCAAAGCTTTAGAGGCCGCCAACTTTGACAAAGAGGTTGCTGTTTTGGACGATTCTGCTGAAGCTGAGGCCAGGGGGATCGCCAAGGCTGTTGCGGAATTTAAGCAGTCCGAGGAGTATGCGGCGGCCCTCCACAAGAGATACGACGGTGGATGGGCGGCTGCCATAAGATGTGTATGCAAGACCATTCCTGAATTTGACTGGAATGTAATTGAAGATGCTCATGCAGCCGGCCAACACCTCATGTCCTTTGAAGGAGACCCTAAATTTCCTGACGAGGACGCTATTACTGATGCGGACCCTCGAGACATTCCAAATCAGGGATATCAGGGAGCCCCTCCCTCTAGAAGTTTTTGGCGGCCTTCTCTTAGCTCTTCTTGCTCTTCCAATAGCTTATAGTTTTGTAATCTTTTGAATATTTTAACTCTTTATTCGGCCCATGTTGGCATTTGTAAACGCTAACGTTTCTTAATTTTATAAGTACGATTCCAACTGAAAGCCTTTTATTTGGCCGCCATGTTTTTTGTCTGTAGTTGGCCGCCAAGCCAGTAGCTTTTATTTTATGGGAAAGTACTTTATATCTTGCGTTTCTGTTGCTTTAATTGTCGTCTGATTTGTTATATGACCTCGAACATACGCGAGCCTGTTATATGGTTTTTGTCTGGTGCTTGGTCTGTCATATGACCGTTATAGCACTCTAAGCCTGTCATATGGCTTTTGCTTTTTGCTAGGTCTGTCATATGATCGTTGACGCACTTCGAGTCTGTCATATGGCTTTTGCTTTGTGCTAGGTCTGTTATATGACCGTTAACGCACTTTGAGCCTGTCATATGGTTTTTGCTTTGTGCTAGGTCTGTTATATGACCGTTAACGCATTTTGTGCCTGTCATATGGTTTTCGCTTTGTGCTAGGTCTGTTATATGACTGTTAACGCACTTTGAGCCTATCATATGGTCAATTAATATGCATAAAAATAATAAAACAATTGATGAATTGCTAGCGGAGGCTTGTATTATTTACGTAATAAAGGGTGGCTCTCGGCCTCATACATTTAAAAAATCAAACATAGTACTTCTTTAGGACGCTAGTATTCCAACAGTTTCTAAGCTCCTTGTCATCCATGCTTTGTAGAATGAAAGAGCCGGGAGCAATCTTCTTGGCTATGATGTAAGGACCTTCCCAGTTAGCAGTCAGCTTCCCTTCAGTATGTGCGTTGCCCGTAGCTGCTGTTCTGCGAAGAACCAGATCGCCAACCTCTAATGGCCTCTCCATGACTTTCTTATTGTAAGCCTTGCTGATTCTATCTTTGTAAGTGTCTGCTCTCAGTTCTGCCATGAGCCTTGTTTCTGGTAAGAAGTCCAGGTTTTCCCTGAGTGCCTGGTCATTCCTTTGAAGGTCTCGGCGCTTGATCCGGTAAGAGGGTAATCCCACCTCTACTGGCAACACCACTTCGGCGCCGAAGGCTAGCTTGAATGGGCTTTCTCCCGTTGCTTCCTTCTCTGTTGTTCTGTTTGATCATAGCACCACCGGCATCATATCGACCCATCCTCCTTTGAATTCATCTAGCTATTTCTTCAAGGCATTCAGGATCTGTTTGTTCGCGGCCTCTGCTTGTCCGTTGCTCTGGGGATGGCAAACGGCTGAGTATGCAAACTTCACACAAAATTCCGTTAAAGAAGCTTGTATGGGACGACAATCGAATTGGACGCCATGATCGAAAACAATAGCCATGAGAATCCCAAATCTTGTCATAATATTTTGCGAGATGAATTTCTTGACCTGATTTGCCTTGATCCTTGCTGTCGGCTCTGCCTCTATCCACTTTGTAAAGTAATCAATTCCCACTATTAGGAATCTCCTCCCTCCAGTCGCTGTGGTGAATGGTCCCAGGATGTCCATTCCCCATTGAGCGAACGGAATTGGGCATAGGATATGTTGTAAATCATTGGCTGGCCTGCTAATGACGAGAGCATATCTCTGGCATTTATCACACTTCTTCACGTAGCCCTGAGTATCCGCCAGCATACTTGGCCAATAGAACCCTGCTCTCAATGCCTTAAGTGCTAAAGCTTTTCCGCCAATATGGTTACCGCAAATACCTTCGTGTATTTATTCAAGAACCTCCGCCAGCATACTTGGCCAATAGAACCCTATTCTCGATGCGGTTGCACACTTAAGCAGAGGTAGACTGAACGATTTCTTGTACAACTCATTCTGATATATGACGTACCAGTTTGCTTGTCGCTTCAGTTTCTTAGCGGACGAAGGATCGTTGGGAAGCGTCCCAGTTAGCTTATACACCACCAGCTCACTAAACCATTCCCCTTGCTGGTTTATGCTGTTGACGATCACAATTTTTTCCGTGATGCTCTTTTCTTTCAAGATGTCCACCGTGACGGTTTTCTCGATGCTAAATGAGTCAGAACTTGCCAATTTGGACAATGCACCCGCTTTCGTGTTCTTGGCCCTTGGTATTGCCTGAATCTCAAAGTGATTCAATTGATCTATAAACTCCTTGGCCTTTTCCACGTACTTCAACATGTTAGGCTCTCTGACTTCAAATTCACCTCTTAGCTGGCCGCTAACCAACTGCGAATCCGTCTTCAAGAGTACATTCTTAGCGCCCGCTACCAAACACATTCTCTGGCCGGCAATTGCCGCTTCATGTTCTGCTTCGTTGTTTGACGTCGAGAAGGCAAACTTGATGGCGTGCTGGTATGAATTTTCCTCAGGGCTAGTCATCACTATACCAGCCCCGGATCCGCTAGCAGCGGAGGATCCGTCAACTTCCAGTAGCCAGACTTCCTTTTGCTCCACTTCTTCTTCCTCATATGAGGCTTCCACAATAAAATCTGCTAGGGCCTGTGCTTTGATAGCGATCCTGGGCTTATACTGTATATCATACTCCGATAGTTCAATAACCCATTTCAGCAAGCGGCCTGAACTATCCATCTTCTGCAACGCTTTTTCTAGCGGTTGATTGGTTAAAACTTGGATGGGATGACAGTCAAAGTATGGTCTGAGCTTCCTAGCGGCAATCACCACAGCCAAAGCCATTTTTTCTACCAGCTGGTAACGGCTCTCTAGTCCGTTAAGGATGTGGCTGAAAAAATATATTGGCTGCTGCCTTTTCTCCTTTTCCACCAACAACACGGCCGCGACTGTTTTTGGCGAGGCCGAGATATACAGTTGTTATACGTCTCCAGTCTCGGGTCTTGTGATGGTGGGTAGCTTCTTCAAATGCTCCTTTACCACCAGGAATGCCTTGCTTTGCTCCTCTATCTACTCGAACTTCTTATTTCCCCTTAGCAGTGCAAAGAAAGGTAAAGCCTTGTCTGCTGATTTTGAAATGAATCGAGTGAGGGCCGCCATTCTCCCTGTTAGCCTCTTAATATCTTTGATGCTTTTTGGATCAGGCAGGTCGACAATGGCTTGAACTTTGTCTAGCTTTGTCTCAATCCCTCTTTTGCTTAGCAAAAAGCCTAAGAACTTCCCTGCTCTCAGCCCAAAGACACATTTCTTTGGGTTGAGCTTCATCTTATACTTTCTCAACGTTCTAAAGGTCTCTTCCAGGTCATCCAAATGTTCGCGGTCAGTTTTACTTTTGACAATGGAGTCGTCAACATATGCTTCGAATACTTTATCGACCAACTTTTGGTAGGTTGCTCCTGCATTATGAAGCCTAAACGACATTGCCTTATAGTTGTATACGCCACAATATGTGATGAATGCTGCCTTTTTTATGTCAGCCCTGAGCAAGCTAATATGGTGATAGCCTGAGAACGCATCCATAAAGCTTAGCAGTGCATGCCCACTAGTAGAGTCTACCAGCTGATCTATTCTCGGTAACGGATAGCAGTCCTTTGGGCAGGCTATGTTGAGATCCGTGAAATCTACGCACATCCTCCATTGGCCATTAGCTTTCTTTACCATGACCACATTGGCCAACCATTCTGGATAATCACATGGCTCAATGAAATCCGCCGCCAGCAGCTTATCAACTTCTTCTTTTATGGCCTTGTTCTTTTCAGTAGAGAAATTTCTGTTCTTCTGCTTGATAGGGCAGACAGTGCTGTCAACATTTAGACGATGTACCATCACGGCCGGGTCTATTCCCGGCATCTCATCCGCTGAGAACGCGAACACATCTGCGTTTTCTCTTAGGAGAGTCACCAGGTAGACCCTGACCTTTGGGTCCATGTCTGTTCCGACAGCAACTGTCCTTGCCGGATACTCTGCTAACATCTGCTGCTTTGTTTCTCCATCTGGCTTGGGTCTTGGCGTATCATCAGGCCAAGACTCCAGTTCTTCCATCATTTCTTCATCTCCTTTCTCGAATTCTGCTTCATCTGCCAGAGCTTTCCTCTAGGGTCGCCTTTGTTTCCGAGTTGGCGGATTCAATTTTTCTACCGGCATTCTCCTTGCCGGCTGCTTCAGTGCTCTTAAATAGCATGATTATGCCATCTCATGATTCCCTCTTAACTTCGCTGTCGCCCCAAGGTTGGAAACGTACAGCATGGTCAGATGGTAAGTTGATACAACCCCCTGGACGTCATGGATGAATGGTCGTCTGATGATTGCATTATAAGCTCCTGGTACGTCAACTACCAAAAATTCTGCCATTACATCTCTAGCGTCTTTATCTTCTCCCACTCTGACCGGTAAGGTTATCAATCCTTCGGGAATTACTAACGCCCCGGTGAAACCTATCACTGGGTAGCGAACAGGCTTCAGATGCTCCCAACCAGTCATCAGTTTTCCAAAAGTTGAGAAATACAATATGTTCGCAGAACTTCCTCCATCCACTAGATTTATGTGGATCAAACAGTTTGACACCTTCAACGTGACCACCAGAGGGTCATCATGGGGATAGACAACGTGCTTCGCATCCTCCACCGTGAAAGACATGGCGGGCATCGTTGCTGGTCTTCTCCATTGCATACTCTCGTTGAAATTGACTTGGTGCCGCCATGTCTTTCACGGTTGGCTGGCTTTACCAAGTCTACATCCTTAGTCTGAGCTTTATACTGGCTGAAATAGCCCCTTCTTACCAAATTCCTCCAAGTTATCCTTCAGATGCCGACAATCTTCAGTCAAGTGCCCGTGATCACCATGAAAATCACACCACTTGCTCTTGTCGCGGTTTTTATGGAACATTTGTTTTGGACGCTGCCATTTATCACTGTCTTTATTCATCAAGTATATCTGACTCCTGGAGGTGGTGAGCTGAGTGTACGCGTCAAACTTTTCTCTGTGTTCACCCTTCTCCCGGTCATGCCTCTCGCGGTCATTTCTTTCACGGTCATTTTCTCTGTTGACCACATTGGATTCTTGCCTTCTTTTGTCTCGGCCGCGATCACTTTCTCGACCTTTGTCTTTCTTTTTCTTATCCTCCTTTTTCTTTTCGGGCTCGCGGTGCTGAATGCTCGTGGCCTTATCAAACTCCTCGCCCCTTATAAAATCATTTGCTTTTCCCATAACAGAACCTAAGGACGTGAAGGTCTTGCGACCCAAATAACTTCTGAATGTTGACCCCTCCCTCAGCCCCGTCATTAAGGCTAAGACGGCCACATCCTGCTGAAGTCGTGGAATGGAGACTGCTTCCACGTTAAAACGGCAATGAAATCACGAAGACTTTCTGTCCCTCCTTGCTTAACAGAGAGCAGTTCACCATTTGTGCGCTCACGTCGCTGGTGGGCCGCGTTTGTCGTGTACGCCACCCAACCAAAGATAAAATTTCTCCTACTCTCTTTTACAATTAAATGTAGAAGGGAAGTAAGGTTCGTATCCACAGGGAAACAGAGACGAGTTTTATATTAAACGTGAATCAATACCTAGATGACTCTAACGGTCGAGTAAGCTAATAAAAAGGGGGGTTTTCAAGTAGATTATAAATAAACTACAACTAACTAGCATATAAATAAAATGAGAAATCAATATGGGAAGATCTTGAATCCGATTAACATCCACTTCAATTCATTATCGATCATTGAACCTCAACTCTAATTATTTCCATGATTATCTATTGCTGAGAATTAATCTCGCATTCTCCTTATTCTTAGTTGAATAGCACGATCAGCGTGACTATAAAACCCTAACTAAAGGATAACCTAGTCCGATCAGCGTCTAAGTTCAATCCAATAGCAGCAATAAACACAGAGAATCAAAAGACCTGCTAACGTCATACACGCGATAAACATTCAACAGTTGATTCAATTTCCCCAAGAAATAACCAAGACGATCTGCATCTAAGTTACTCCCTAGTTTGCTACAAATTGATACAAGAATAAAACAATCCGATTCTATTCTTAAATCTAGCAATAGATTAATTACACAATCAAACTAGTAACGTTCCTAGCATAATCATGCAATAATCATAGAACACAATCATAGAAATTAAACCATAATCAAAGAAACTAAATAGAGAGGAAAGATCTCACAATAATGCTTGAAGCTTCATATTAATCTCGTTCAAGAACAGTTCAAGCTACAATCGGCATAGCATAAGCCAATTCCATAATTGAAATCTCTAAAAACTAAACTAGAAAATAAAAACTAAAAAGAGAAGATAAGAAGAGAAGAATGGAGTGTTGGAGATTCTCTCTCCTTAAGTGTGCTGCCCCATAGGTCCAAAAATCAAGTTTAGTATTTATACTAAAGCTCAAAAATCAGCCGACAATTACACCGACCTAGCAGGTCGCGAGGTGCGGTACAGGTCGCACCGTGCGATGAGTTACTGCCTCCAACACGAGCTAAAGAGCTGGGCAGGCCAAGAGGTCGCGAGGCGCGAAGTTACTTGCGAGGTGCGAGTAAGCAGGTCGCGAGGTGCGAGAAATCTCGCGAGGTGCGACCTGCGTTGTGCTGCTTGCTGGCTTCCGGTAGTGCTGGGCTTCGAGCACGCACGAGAGCTGGGCAGGCTCGGCTGCTGAGCGTGCGGTGATGGGCGATGATGCTGGCTGCTCGGTAGGCTTGGTGCTATGCTCGGCTTCGGCTTGCGACGATGCTTGATTGGAACATGTGGCGACGCTTGGCAAGTATAACGATGTTGAGTCGTTCCAAACACTAATGCTTCTAGGAGCTCGGAACTTACAACTTTAACTATAATTAATATACAAAATTCCGAACTTCCGCTAAGAGCTAAATAAAATGCAAACGTTAACAATTATGATCAAGACCCTTAGCAAAAAGCACCCAAAATATAATATAAACACCGTATAACTTAAGCGTATCAAATACCCCCACACTTGAACTTTACTTGACCTCGAGTAAACTCAAAAATGAGAAATACCAATTAAATCATCACCCAAGCTATCGACACCAACCTACACTCTCCATCAACTACATCATCATCATCACATCTTAACAACATCCGCTCAAAACCTAAAAGTATGGGACGATGATTGCCCCACACTTAGATTCAAGCTCACCTGAAAAATACAAAGACGCGACAACAATAATAACCAGCAACACCAACACGAATCAAAATGTCAGCTCACGACACACTAAACTACCAGCTCTCCCAAACCTCAAAAGATGACCTACTACTACTATACTACTAGTACAACCACTTAGAATACCAAGCCATGGAACAAAGACAAAAAGGGATAAATTCCATGCTTACTCCCAAAAACAAACAATTAACCAAAAGAATGTGAAAGCCAAAACAAATCTTCACAAAATCAAGGATGAATTCACCAACCTTACCCGAAAACGCTTTCCACCTTATGACACCATCTCCGGCAAATATGTTTTCAAAGTATATATTTCTCTCTTAATCTCTCATTTTGCCTAGGAGCCCTTTCGGGTTTTCATCCTAGCTTCTCACAATTTTTTTTTTTATCTCTTCTTTTTCCGGCTCACAAAACTCACCCGCTCAACTAGCCCTTTTTTGCATAGGCCGCCCTTTCGGGTTTTCGACCTATCCGAGCCCCCAATCTTGCCCGAGTCGCCCGCCCTTACGGGTTTTCAACTCAGCAGGATTCATTTCCTCACTTTTTTTTTTTTAATATATATTTTTTTTTAATTAATTTTTTTTCATTTTTCTATTCAAATTAAAAGTAATATATACAACATAGATACATGAGAATGAGAATACCCTCCCCCCTACTTATACTACACATTGTCCTCAATGTGTCGACAATTAAAAGAAAAAGTAAACTGAAAATGGGGGGGAACCGACAATCGGGTAAATCGAAGATCGAATGCTCAAAACTCATGCAAAGCAATCCGTCAAACTCAAATTTCTTAACAACACCAACTCAAATCTCATAGCTCAACTCACAACCCTCTCCCTCGAATCACACAAACAAATGACAAATTCAAATTTTGTTTAAATTTTTGAGATTTGCACCTAGCTTAAGAGATCGAAAAGATTCATTAACAATCTCAACCCTCTAGTTGTACCAACTCCTAGCTATTGAACTCCTCCCAACCGGTTTTCTTTTGTGGATTTTGGTTCCAAGTGGATTAAGATTGGTTGTGGATCTTTTTAGTGGGTGGCGGTGGGTGAAAGAAAATTTGTTGTGGTGGTGGAAATTTGATGAGAAATAAAGGAAAAGAAAGAAAATAAAGAGGGGTCTCGGGTTGCCTCCCGAGAAGCGCTGTTGTTTAAAGTCGTTAGCTCGACTTAGTACCTTGAGCTAAATAATTGGGCTTGTGCTCCATGTGTGACAATGGTGGCTCCATGTCAACCTCCAATTCAAGTACCTGCAAAACAGATTCAGAAGAACTCTTGCAATGCATCGTTAGTGGTACAGTTTCAAAACAAGGTGGTAAGTCAGGAGGCTTTTTCCGCTCTTTCAACTCCGGCACCATAACCTGCATGTTAGTAGGGGACGCACAATCCTCAACCAAGACATCATCAACATTCATCGACTCATCAACCTGCTCAATATCAAGAACATCATGCAAAACCGAGTCAACAATGTTAATAGAGAAAAGAGGGTTATCATCCTTAATCAAAGGCTTAGAATCATTGATTTTAAACGCCTCTACCTTTCCCTCAAATTCCATGGTCAAAGAACCAGCGCAAACATCAATTTTAGTGCAAGATGTTTTCAAGAAAGGTCGCCCCAAAAGGATGGGGGTGGCATGCTTATCAGGTTCCATCTCCAAAACATAAAAATCAGCAGGAAATTGTAATTTCCCAACCTTAACTAACACATCCTCTAATTTACCCCTAGGATAAACATTGGATCTATCAGCTAATTTAATCACCACACCAGTTTCATGCAAATTGCCAAGTTTCAAAGACTTATACAATGAATATGGAATCACATTAATTGACGCACCTAAGTCTAACATGGCTTTAAGAAACATGGTGTCACTTATAGTACATGGGATGGTAAACATGCCTGGGTCATCGCACTTTTGAGGTAATTTCTTTTGAAAGACAGCAGAGACATGCTCGCTAGCCTTCACTTTTTGCACTCCCTTTTGTTTTTGCTTTCTTTTCGAAGTACACAATTCTTTAAGGAACTTAGCATACCTAGGTACTTGATTTAAAGCATCAAAAAGGGGAATGTTTACCTCACATTTACGAAAGATTTCGTAAATGTCTTTGTTGCGCTCTGCATTACGGGTTTCTCTCAATGCCTCGGGAAATGGTGGCTCTGGTTCATATGGTGGAGGAGGTGATTTTTGGACTTTCTCCTCTTGTTGAGGTGGCAATGATTTACAATCTGTTGTCGGTTCATGCTCGATCACCTCTTCCACTATCTCTTTGTCTCGAACCACCAACCTCTCTTTGCTTGCAATTTCCGCTCCACTCCTCAATGTGATAGCACTCACGTTCATTTTAGGGTTGAGTTCTGTTTGGGATGGCAACCTCACCGAATCCCTAGCCTCTAACTTGGTTACAGCTCCTGCAATTTGGCTTACTTGGCTCTCCAAGTTCTTGATGCTCGATCGAGTTTCCTCTTGCAATTGCACCATGTTACCCTGCATGTTAGTCACATTTTTAGTTAAAGCATTTAACATTTCTTCAGTGGACATGCTAGAGCTCGAGTCTCGGCCTTGGGGCCTAGGATAAGAGTGTGGTTGTGGCCTCATTATAGTCTCGTTGTTGATGTTGATTGCCAAATCTGAAGTTAGAATGATCTCTCCACCCTTGCTCGGAAGCATAGGAGTAGGGATCATGTCTCTGTAATGCTTGTTGGCCTTGAAAACCTACAGCTTTGACCTCCTCCCTAAATTCTTCTTGCATTTGAGGGCAAACATCAGTATGATGATCTAAAGAACAAATTCTACAAGCTCTTACCTGTTGAACTCTATTGTTCTTTACCATGAACTCACTCATCATCGATGTAAGAGCTTGTACTTGATCCTCGGCCTTTGAAGAGCTAGAACCTGGACTTTCAACATTTGCTCTACGATGATTCGATCTTCTACTGAACTGTCTCGAGCCTTTAGCTAGTTCTTCAATGAGTTCTCTGGCTGCAGTTGGGGTTTTGTTTATGAAAGAACCTCCACTAGCAGCATTCACCATTCGCACATCTTCGTCAGAAGAACCATTGTAAAAGTTCAAAATGAGGTCTTCATCAGAATAGCCATGATATGGACAACTAGCACAAAGTCTCTTGAACCTCTCCCAATATTCGTAGAAAGACTCATCGTGTTTCTGCTCAATATTGCTGATTTCCTTCTTTAATGTTGATGACATAGAAGCTGGAAAGAACTTCTCAAGAAATCGCTTCTTCATTTCAACCCAAGTGGAAATACAACCAGGAGGAAGATAATATAACCAATCTTTAGCTCCATCCTTCAAAGCAAAAGGAAAAGCTCTCAACTTGATTTGTTCATCCGTTGCTCCACTTGGTTTCATGCTAGTACAAACCACGTGAAACTCCGAAAGAAATTTATTTGGGTCTTCTCCATTGAGCCCATGGAACGAAGGAAGCAAGTGTATCAACCCCGACTTCAATTCAAAAGCATTGCCTTCATCAAGAGCCAGAAATGAGATGCACAATGGTTGTTGATCAAGGTTAGGAGCCGTGAGCTCCCTCAAGGTACGAGTTTCAATTCTCGGAGGCATCTCTTCCTCCACTTCAACGTTAAAAGATTATTCTTGAAAATTTTCTCGCAAAATGTTTCTCCACCTGAAAAGAGTCAATTCTAATTCGGGATCGTAATGCAAAGATTCATTGTTAGTAGTACGAGTGTTAACCATAAACAAAGAGCTCAAGCAAAACAATCCAAAAACACACGCTATATACAAACAAGTAACACCGTTTCCCCGGCAACGGCGCCAAAATTTGGTGGGCCGCGTTTGTCGTGTACACCACCCAACCAAAGATAATATTTCTCCTACTCTCTTTTACAATTAAATGTAGAAGGGAAGTAAGGTTCGTATCCACAGGGAAACACGGACGAGTTTTATATTTAACGTGAATCAATACCTTGATGACTCTAACGGTCGAGTAACCTAATAAAAAGGGGGGTTTTCAAGTAGATTATAAATAAACTACAACTAACTAGCATATAAATAAAATGAGAAATCAATATGGGAAGATCTTGAATCCGATTAACATCCACTTCAATTCATTATCGATCATTGAACCTCAACTCTAATTATTTCCATGATTATCTATTGCTGAGAATTAATCTCGCATTCTCCTTATTCTTAGTTGAATAGCACGATCAGCGTGACTATAAAATCCTAACTAAAGGATAACCTAGTCCGATCAGCGTCTAAGTTCCATCCAATAGTAGTAATAAACACAGAGAATCAAAAGACCTACTAACGTCATACACGCGATAAACATTCAACAGTTGATTCAATTTCCCCAAGAAATAACCAAGACGATCTGCATCTAAGTTACTCCCTAGTTTGCTACAAATTGATAAAAGAATAAAACAATCCGATTCTATTCTTAAATCTAGCAATAAATTAATTACACAATCAAACTAGTAACGTTCCTAGCATAATCATGCAATAATCATAGAACACAATCATAAAAAATTAAACCATAATCTCACAATAATGCTTGAAGCTTCATATTAATCTCGTTCAAGAACAGTTCAAGCTACAATCGGCATAGCATAAGCCAATTCCATAATTGAAATCTCTAAAAACTAAACTAGAAAATAAAAACTAAAAAGAGAAGATAAGAAGAGAAGAATGGAGTGTTGGAGATTCTCTCTCCTTAAGTGTGCTGCCCCCTAGGTCCAAAAATCAAGTTTAGTATTTATACTAAAGCTCAAAAATCAGCCGACAATTACACTGACCTAGCAGGTCGCGAGGTGCGGTACAGGTCGCACCGTGCGATGAGTTACTGCCTCCAACACGAGCTGAAGAGCTGGGCAGGCCAAGAGGTCGCGAGGCGCGAAGTTACTCGCGAGGTGCGAGCAAGCAGGTCGCGAGGTGCGAGAAATCTCGCGAGGTGCGACCTGCGTTGTGCTGCTTGCTGGCTTCCGGTAGTACTGGGCTTCGAGCGCGCACGAGAGCTGGGCAGGCTCGGCTGCTGAGCGTGCGGTGATGGGCGATGATGCTGGCTGCTCGGTAGGCTTGGTGCTATGCTCGGCTACGGCTTGCGACGATGCTTGATTGGAACATGTGGCGACGTTTGGCAAGTATAACGATGTTGAGTCGTTCCAAACACTAATGCTTCTAGGAGCTCGAAACTTACAACTTTAACTATAATTAATATACAAAATTCCGAACTTCCGCTAAGAGCTAAATAAAATGCAAACGTTAACAATTATGATCAAGACCCTTGGCAAAAAGCACCCAAAATATAATATAAACACCGTATAACTTGAGCGTATCAGTCGCCTATTGCTTACAAAATGAGTGCTAAATGTGGAAGCCAACTGGGAGAACTGGAGATAATACCTGGCTTCAAACTCTTGAACCAAGTCTGAGTAATCCCGGTCAGGGTAGACGAAAACACCTTGCACCAGATGGCGTCCACCAGGGTGTATAAGTACATGTGACCCTCATATGCTGCAACATGATCATCTGGGTCAGAACTGCCGTCGTATTTGCAGGACGACATCTTGATTATGGGCATGGGATGATTCAAGATTTCTGGAATAAAGGGAGATATTCTGGGCTTAATTAACAGGTGTCTGCCAACCAAATAGTTACTAGCACCCTGGGTGTTGTACTCTCGGCGGGACTGACTTTGATATTCATCTTCTGAATTGTTTAGATCCTCAGTTTCTAGGATAGCTTCCTCATACTCTGCATCATCAATTTGCCTTTCCATCTGGCGTTCCTTTTGCGTCAGTGAACGCATCCTCCTTACCGGCGTACCGTCAACGTTTCTTCCGGCCATATCCAGTGATCGTTTACGGTGCTGAACACCTCTAGTATTCGGAACAGGGGTGTTATTAGCCTGAGAAGTGCCTTGTAACATTTGGATGAATGATGCCACGGTTTGCAATTGTTCAGGGGAGAATTGAGTCAATTGAGTCAGGTTGAATGGAACGCTACCATTGTTTACCTGAGTCACATTATTCTCAGGAGTACGCTGGTCGTGATTGTTCTCGGGGATGTTAAGGTGGAACTGTGGTGTACCGGTAGGTTCGGTAATGACAGGTTTAGAAGGCCCTTGGCTAACTTCAAACCCTGGTGGACCGTGACTCGAATTTCCAGTTTTGTCCATGACTGCTTCACAGAGACGGGAGGCCCCCTCCTTCTAGCGCCAAGTTGTTTCGGTGTTGAAACGGTTGGCGGTCTTGAGAGAAGTCCGCCAAAGATTGGGGTTATCGTCCTCTGGTGAATAGCTGCACAAGAAGCAAACGTGAACTACCCTCGGGGGGGATGCGAGGAAACCCCCTCCGACGCTCAAGTCAGTACGTGTCCAACTCGGATTTAGAGAGAGAAAGTAGAGAGATAGATAAAAATTGTGAGTGTGAGAGAATGTACCTGCAGAATAGTACCAGTAGGGTATTTATAGAAGTACTATTCAGCTGACAGGGTGTGTAATCCTTTGACACGTGTATGGCTGTGGTGCATTTGACAACTGGGAAGATTCCCTTATTTTGTCTGGTTGGGCGACCGCCACCGTTGTCGGACCACGTTGATATACTGACTTGTTAGAGCTGTAGGCGACGTTTACAATATTCGCGACCAAGGTGGTGTTCGCGGACTTAATCACAGAGGTCCGCTAACATACTTGGGTCATACCCATACAGAAATATATGTTTTTTGAAATTTGCATTATAGTTATTAGATTGTCAGTTGATATACCATGTAATTTGATATTGCAAATCCGTTAATGATCTCTTGTTAACTGAGTTCCTAAATGCCACCCTGTATTTTTCTAGTAACGTTATTATGGCGTTATGCATTGATTTTTAACTTATATGTTTGAATTTTTTCACGCAATTTTTGGAGATACTCAAAATTTATTACTGCATCATTACGATAAATGAATTAATTACTTTGGGGTAATGGGGTGTCATGTGTTAATCTTATTGTGAAATATTGTACCCATGTCGTAGTGTTGAGTAGACATAGCAACATGAGGTAAATAAAGAGTCCAATCAAATTGAGCATCTGAATCTCTCAAGACTTGTTGTGTACATAGCAACTCGAGGTTAAGTTTATGAAAAGTACGACTACTTGAATCTTAGCTCCCTAGATTCATTGCACCCCCTGGGTGGGGTTATTTGCTGGGAATGGGATACTGTTTTCTTCGAGTTCCTATTTTCTCATCACTACATTAGTAATACATTCCATCCATTGAATTAGGGACTTTTGTTTATATGGTGCTCCTTGCTTTGTGAAGAAACAACAATTTGTGTCATAGTTGAAAATAGGGAGAATTTGGAAAACCCTGGTTTAAGGCACGCGGTATGTTAACTGTTTGCAAATTGTAGCCCATGGAAGAAAACTGCATCCTTCCGGATGATCTGGTACAGGACATACTGTCAAGGCTTCTAGTCCGAGACTTTTTGTGCTCGAGATGTGTGAGTAAAGATTGGCGTGCCCTCATCAATAACCCTAACTTCATCATGAAGCACTACCAAGTTCAAACTTCCATTTGCAAAGTGGATGGCAACATGTTCCACTTTGTCGAAGAAGCTGGTAATAATAAGTTGGGTCGTGTAGAATCATTGTACCTTCTCTCTATATACCAAGGGGATGTCGCTACTTTAGATTTGGATGATGATCTAGAACGCGATAGTAATGACATGCTCACCGATCATTGTTGGGCTATGCACAATGGGTGTGTCAATGGTGTCATTTTACTTAGTTTGCAAGACAACGACACAGATTGGAAACGGGATTGTTTGGGGTTTGTGGAATCCTACCACTAGAGAATTCAAGTCTCTCGGATGCCCAAATGTGCCAGGGCTCATTGTTAGACCTTGTTTTGGAGTTGTGGGATCTGGGTTTGATGTGCTGCCTAGTGATTTAAAAATATAGGGAGCATATGAAATATATAACCCCGAGCCTGTTACTTACAATGAAGTGTACTCACTGAGAACCAGTGCTTGGAAGCCGCTCAGAGCACCGCCTATGGGTGGATTAACGCTACCCGGTACTGATGGCTGATGCGTACTTAAATGGTGTGTTTTATTGGTATACTGCGCCAGAATATGAAAGCGGCAGACTTGTATCCTTTAATCATGAAAATTTCAAGGTCTCTGATATTTTCGAGGATGCAAAGTCTCGGGTTCGCTATGCCTTCAAAATCATGATTGCACTCTACAAGGAAAGTATTGCACTGTTCATGAGCCATGAGGTATAGGAAAAGGCTGCAATATATAACGTCGATGTTTGGGTTGGGACCGGATTTGATGAGTGGGATCCCATTGTCATGGCAGCATTTGTTCACTATGAGACCAACTCCTACCAACTTACACCTACAAGTTCATGTGAGTGAAGACAGCAGTCACAAATGCCTCCCCGTGAAGTTAAAATGGAAGGTAAACAGTACTTTTATAATCCCTCAGCAGCATAGTTCAAGTATTATCGTACAGATGGCCTTGCTTCTTATTACAGATATGCATATAGCTTGTTTCCTTTATCTAGGAGACTCATTCGGTCTTAAGTGTGCTGCAATATTTTTACAGTTTTGTATTCGTATCTTATTTTAATTAACGAACGAACACTTGTTATACAAAAATAAATAGTTTCTACTTTCTAGGTTCAGGCTAGCCCCAGGTAATTATATTTTTTTATTTATTAATATGTGGCTTTAAGGCGGTAATACTAAATATCATTTGGTTTAGTGGTTATCACTTATCACACTAGTATATAAGCTTGAAGTCAGGGGATCAACTCTTGTACAATGCATTTGCTAAATTTTTTTATTGTATGCAGCTATGCACATTACATGCGTAAAGCATTCTAAGAAAGAGCGCCACGTGATACCATCCCTTGTTTAGGAATGCATTTTAATATAGAAAGTATAGACATATTGCTTCTGGTATTTGCTCTGACTTGATTTGGCTAATATTTAACCTGTTAGAGAACATGTTTGCTTGGATTTTGTTGTTCTCAGTCTGGTTTTTGTTGTTTTTTTGTCCTAAATATCTTTTGACCAACGCTAGGGGCGGCTCAAAAATAATAGGGGCCTATGCAAAAATGCAATGCATAAAACATTAGGCTTTATGTTATAATTATGGTCCGAAAGAGATAACATTACTACATTACTGATCGAAACTGTAATAGCACATATTTCCAAGCAGGTTTAATTAGACGCTAATTATGTATTTTAACTTAACTATAATATTTGAGCATAGTTTGATGGAGTTTGTTAATAAGATTTAATGTTTTACAGCAAAAGGAAAACTCTATATCTTACAAATGATATTTGTATATTTTGTTGTAGGTTTAGTATTTTGATTTTGAAAAAAAAAAAGAAAAGAAAAAGGAAACCAATTGTATAATTGTTGAGATGTCAAATAGTATAAGAGTTTAAGCTCTCAATTTTCCTTCTCTTTCCTCCTCGTGTCCTAACTTCAAGAAGCCAGAGAAATACTCTTCATCTTCGTGTCTCTTAATCAAAAGCCATATCATATCTCACATAGATCAAAATTTCTCTTCAACATTTTAGTTTAATTACCCAAGTAATTGAGAATTGGAGAAACCCCAAATTGAAAACAAAACCCCAAACAATAATTTTCTCTCTCATCTGATTTTATACCCCGTACTCTGCATGTTTAATTTCTACATTCTAAAGTCGGAATTTGCCAAAACTTATTGCATGAAAGTTGTAGATCTCGAAAAGTTATTGAACTTAGACCCAAAAATCACTCGATTAGGAGTTCGGGGCTATGAGTTATGGACTTTGCAAGTTTTGTGTTGCTACCTTCAATTCTCTCTCCTCTGTTTTTTTCCGACAATCTGTTGCCTCAATTATCTACAACATGCAATCCAATTTTGCTCTTTGTTGCTGCATCAAAGTTGTAGATCACTTCGAGTTAATGAATTTGGGCACAAAAATCGCCGAATTCGGAGTTCGGAGCTATGAGTTACGCCCATTGCAAGATTAACACTACTGCTGTACTTTTGGATGCGTTGCTGCCGCATATTCTTGCTCTATTTATTCTCTCATCTGGTAGTTTCTCAAATTGAAGTATTCATATTATTGAAGGTATAATTTAAACCCATCTTCATCTCTTTTTCCTTTAATTTGAAGAACCCATATTTAGATTTCATTGGGTTTAATTCAATAACTTTTGTTAATGGTTGGGTTCAAAAACCTTGATATAATCGCAAATCTGTCAATGAATTATGATTGCTATAATTTTGGAAAAGCTTATTTTATATTTTGATTTTTCAAAATCAGTTTTGTTTTAGTTTCCTAAAAAGGGTTTAGCTTGGATGTAGCCTCCTTTGTGGAGGAGTGTTAGTATTGTTGAAAGAATTGGAGTATTTAAAGAATGGTAGTTGAATGGAACTGTTGTTGATATTAGAGGATGATGGTTATTGGAGATTATCTTAGTATTCAACTAATGGGATAAAAAGATCGAGCAAAGTTAATCTGTTTGATTGTAATTTAGTACGAATGGTTTTTAATTGTTATTATTATTGTTGTGAGGTGATGATTGGAGATTGATCATGAAATTGGAGATGTTGGACTCTTGGATATTTTTATGAAATCGAGCATTATTTGGAGAATAAAAGAGGTACACACATGTCCTTCCACCTTCAAACTATATCTGTGTTTCATGTGATTTCATGTGTTGAGCTTAATAAGCTTTTATATAAATATGGAATTATTCAAAATATTATTTGTGTGTTTACAAGAGTTGTCGACTACATGACTGGTTTTAAGCTATGAGCGAAAGCTAAATATGTGATGATTTTTATTGAGTGAAATCTTTATGAAGAACTGATTGGAGGTAGTTGAATCCTTCAAGTATATAGATGTGTGATATTATTAAACCTACTTGTTTTCCACATCGAATTTATAATAGATTTCTTATGCTTAGTAAGGTGATCTTTTATATGAAAGTGTAGCTATGAGAATTAAAGCAAGAATCTTTAGTATATCTAACTATATAAGTGGTTTTACAACAAGTACTCCGATTTACGAACTAAGTCGGGACGTCGACTCGATATCTTTATGAACTCGCTTTCGATTTAAACTATAGTTATATTTGAAAGTTTCAGAGAAAAAGAAAGGAATTTTGATCAAGGATGTCGAGTTAAAATTTCAGGCCTAAGACAATTGTCAAAATATTTGTGATATAAGTTTTATATGGAATTCTGAAAGTATGAAAGACTCTTAATTATGGTTTGAGATTTGATTATATATGATCATGAACTTTGAAAATTATGAATTTGAGTTATGAGCAAATATGAACTCGTGAAATTATAAATTAGGTTTTTCTAGTTCTAATAATGACGAAGAGGATCTTTACTCCTACTTAATTTTTTTTTTTATGAAGAAGTTCTCATAGTAAAATCTCTCAAATTTGGGTCAATTTAATGAACATTATTATCGGATTTAAGTTCGGAAACACGTAAGTCTAATGAAATAAGTTATATCTTTCCAGAATATCATTGATGAATTATGTTTTATGAAGTTTGAAAATCTAAGTTAGAATGAATTTGGTGGGGGATGGGTACTTGTGAAGTTATGTTTAAGAAATACAATTGTCACTTTAAGGGTATTTATAGAAGTAGGCAACTATCCTATGATTTACTTATGGCGTATAAACAAGGTTGAATGGCATTACCCGAAGTTATATCTGGAAATACTATGGAGCTCGGGTATATAAGAATGAAGGTCTATGATGTCATAATTGAAGGACAAAGTAATTGCTGGGGGGGTTCTAACTAAGAAATGAAGATGTTATGTGATGGATTTAGATTAAAGAATAGTGACTTTGATGTGAATATTGATTTATGGGTTAATGGAGCTGTTACGAGAGGTTTGTGAGTTCAGAGGATGTGTAGCCAAAATAAGTATTAGAGATAGGAGATATTAAATATTGAGGAGTAGGAGTTGAGATAAGAATAATGTCCTATCAGTGAAATAAAGGATCCATATCTTGGTGGTTATTTAGAGGAGTATCGATTAGAGAGATATAATTTACAATACTTATGTAAAAATAGATCATATCCGCAAAGGGGTCAAGTAAAAGAGTTTGAAGCATAATTTCTTCTATTAGATGAGTAAGATAAAAATATATATAAATCTAGATAATAGAGTGCCTGGTAATTAAAGTTATATAATAACAATACTAAGCGTATGGTGTTAAGACTAATATGAGCTTTCAGTACAAACACATGGGACGTGTGGTTGTGAATTATAAATTTAATAAGGATCAGAACAACGAGTTTGAGTATTGGGAAATACTAAAGTTTAGATGGAAAATTGTATCATAGAATATTTAATTATAACATGGAAATATGGAGTGAGATATTTTGGCTTGCCATAGCCATTGTAGGTGATTTAATTTATGATAATGTAATAAGGTCATATTCTTGCAATGAGAGTTCATGTATTGGGGGATAAAAAAACCTTTAAGGGGAAAATTCATATCATGAGAATTTTGGAATGCTATAGTTTAGATGCTATAAGTTAAAGACGGAAGTCCAAGTTCGATGTTTTTGCTGCAATTATTTTGACAAAGTTTCACATGTTCAATTTAACTCAACCCTTTTAATAAAGTTTAAATGATCCCACCAAGTGCCTATGTGACTTTCACAAGCAGTAAAGAATTTATTATTTCCTTATATCTTTATACCTAACTAATATGTGAAATTGTTAACGTAAAACAAAAGATTTCAGAAGAAGATTTAAGTCTTGCAATCATTAACAAAACTATAGTTGATGTGATTTTTTTTCCTCTCCATGGATGAATATGTTTTCTTTGGAACATGTGTGGCATTGATAAACTGTACACTTAAACCATTTATGCAAATAAACTATGAATACAAGAGGTATCGATAAACTATGCATTTAAACTATTTATGTAAGTAAATTATGAACACAAGTTGGGTAAAGGCCAATATCAAATAAGATACGGTATGAACAACAACCCTTGGAGGATGGGTGATCTCCTTCCGAACCCTAGCTGGGTGGGTGAAGTCCAGCAGATATTAAAATGGGACATGTCCTGGTTTAGGCTAGCAAGCATAATTATTTAAACGGTGGGATGACGACCTCCATTAGTTTAGAGACAGTCTCCTTGTGTAAGGAGCCCCTCTCTATTCGTGTTCACTTTACCCAAGTAATTAATAGACCTAAATGGTTTTGAATGATCTAAGTGGTGATCTTCACGATATGAAATCTTACTTTTATGCGATTGTGCAAGGATAGTAATCCTGAAATTTTAAGCAAGCACCTTACTTGTGAAGTATACTGAATTCTAGCATGAATTGTATATGAATCTTAAGACGCCAAAAATGAATTTTTGGGGTTGTTCCACTTGATGAGTAATAAACTGAGCAACTATATTTTAAGCCACTAAAATGAATTTCTTGTTGGACAGTGTGTGTACTCAGTTTTTCTGATTTTGTTCTTGGAACCTGTCATGGTGGGGGCAGAGTTCATTGCTAGTGATTTTGCATGGTTGATGTCGAGGACTTGGAGTATGTTTATTGAGCAAGAAGAAGATTTTTATGTTATAAAATGGTGGGCTAAGGTTATAGTTAGATGCCTTATTTGGAAATATTTTGTAATCTGATCTTTGGTTTTCAAGTTTTTCTGTTGTGGACCCCTCACCCGCAGATGCAGGATCATTTTTATATGTTTTGTTTCCGCTGCGAATAAATGTAAATTCGAGTTTTGTTAGGTGTTGATTGTGTTCAGTGTATCTTAAGTGTGATTAGCTAACAGCTCGGAAGTGCGGACTGTTACAGAAACCTTTTTTTCTCAACTGTTACTATTCTTGAGATTGTATATGGAGTCTTGGAAGAAATCGTTTGGGTTGCTCTCACACAATACCCTAATCTAATGGCCCATTATAACCAAATACCCCCGATCTTCCAACCTCCCCTTAAATCTCAAGTAAATGCTTGGGATAGGAATTGAACCATAAATTTTGCTAGGAAAGATGAGAAAGCTCACACCACTTGAGTTGCATACCCCAGGTCTCCTCCAACATAAAGAAACAGTCTAGCACTCCCTCAGTTGTAGAAGTACATTATAACTATCCAAAATGAACAATTTTAAAAAGTATTGTTATGAATTAGGTGGTAATTGTGTTTGATTAGTGCAGAATAAGAGTCAACAAAAATAAGATAACAATGAAGAAGAGAAGTAAAAATATACAAGGATTTACGTGGTTAATTAATTATGTATGAGACCTAGGCCACTAGTAGGAGATTTTGGATATTTTTTCCTTTAACTTTAAAGAGAAAATAAGAGGATTACAAGAAGTCTTTTCAAAAGGCTTAATTTGATGAACACCCATTGAATCCGTTTCATCTGACTAGAAAGCCCTAACAATCCCTAGATAGATTATTCCCAAATCAATAGTCATATAGCCGTCGACACGAGCAATAAGGATAATATCCAAGAAAATCGCATAAAATCGAAAACAAAAACTGAAAATAAAAAACACTACTTGCCCGACCAAAAAAAAAAATACTAATCTGAGTTTCTGCGCTGCTTGTCTGAGCATAACTCTTTTCCAAGGACTCCATAATTTGCCTTTTGTAATCGTCGGCACTCATGATGTGCTCACCTGATCACTTCTTCATACATGGGTTTCAAGGCATATGTAACAAGAATGTATACATGTTTGTAACAGGAAAAGATTGTACATGTCTTCCATCTCTTTACACTATAGTATATTTTCGCATTGGTACATTGCGCCGTAGGCAGAACCACGTATCTCAGGATTCAAGCCAAGCTCAATGAGGAACCCCCTGATTCTTGTTCGTCGATGATTCAAAGGAGGTTTAACCCAATGATTCAAGCAAGATGAGAATTACTAATACTAGTTTTGAATTAATATTGAAGACAAATTAATTAATTCAGTTTTACTAGGTGTTCATACTGTTTTTATAATAAAACAAAATAAGTTCGGTGGGCTTTATGGTTAGGCTTAATGCAAACTATGACAAGGTCCTATAGGGTGTCACAAATTATGTTTTGGATTAGATCAAAGTAATCCCAGGCCTAATTAATAAGGTTAGAATTTCCGATCATAGAGCTTTTAGGATTCTGGGACTGTTTTCCAAGTATATGTTAGTGTTTAGGGCAAATTTCACTCTAAGGCTAATTTGCTTGCAGAGGGGGTTGATAATTAACTGGCGAATGAAAATAAATTACCCAAAGTAAAGTTGCGAGAAAGAAAAGAAAGAACACAACAAGTTTTTACGTGGAAACCCCTTTGAGAAATAAGGGAAAACCACGATTGGATTTGTATCCTGCCAATCCACTAATTTGCTTGAGTTTGTGAGAGAGTACAAGTATTAGCTAGAGAGAGAGTTGAGAGAGCAGTGAGTAGTGACTTACAATGCATGAGCTAGTAGACTATTTATACTAATTTACAATATAGACGTTGCTTGTTAGCCATTTTTTCCTTAGGCGCTGATTGGTAGAGATCCTATTTTGATGGGATTGCCCAGAAATATCTTCAAGCAGTTGAACTCTTATCCCACGTCATGTCAACGCTGCGCACATCCTCCTAAGAAATAGGAGTCTCGAAACTGCCTAGCCACGTCATTAATCCTTCCTTCTTCAACCGTCCACTTGAACGCTGCCACTTCACTGTTCACACTAACACAACATGACTTTGTAACTTGTTGCCACGTAAGAATAATTCACCCCATGACAATAGCCCCAAATTTTTCCTGCTTTGGCGGCAAACTAAGGATGGAATAATGTCAAGATTAAAAAAGAAAACTACGTTGGAGAACGCGCACAATTATGACGGTCACTTGCATGGATTGATTAGACATTTAACTTCTCCCTTCTTCTATAATTGCAGGACATTGTTTCGAGATAAATCTTGCACAATTCAACTCCTGCCTTCATCCAGGTAAAACCTCATATTCCCTTCTGGTTTCATTTGCGTTTTTTCTTCAAGTTATTTTTCGATTTTGCAAAATTGTGCATTTGTTGTCTTTTTCTTACTTTTTCGCCATGACTAGAGCAAACCCTAGGTCTTCTTCAAGAAACAGTTCCTCCCCTGAAGGAGCAAGTATCTTTCGCCCTTTAGAAATTCTTGAAGACAAGAACCTTTACGTACCCTAGTGTGCTAGCTACGGCAGATTTGCAAACTGTTAGGAAGAACTATGGTTTTCCCTCTGGCGCTGTGATTAGGTTGCTAATAAATCAAGAGAGAATGGATTGGGTTTGCCCAGGCTGGTTGGTTTTCTATGACTACCCTTTTGCCAAATTAGGACAGAATTCCCCTTTTCGCCTTTTATCCGCCAATTTTTTGCTGCAACTGACATGGCACCTTGCCAACTTCTCCCTGGGGCATGGAGGGTTTTGACGAGTATAGAAACTCTAAGAAGGAATTTGGCTATTGATTTCACAATAGATGATTTGGCTTTCACTTACTAAATCAAAACTTTTAGGAAGGGGAGATTAACCCTCAAAACTAACGAAGGCAAAGACGCACTAGTCGAGAAAACCGACAAGGGTCGAGACAGGGGCTGGGCCGCAAGATACTTTTTTGTAAAAGTGGACTCTGTGGGTGACTTTGGTTTTCAAGGATACTTGGAGGTCTGAAGGTAATTTGCCTAATTTGTTGTGAATTTTGCATACTGATTTTTGACAATTTCCTTACACTTTTTATTGGGCAGTCCTTTCTCTGTGCTCTTCTGGGCGTGAACAATCGGCCGGTTTTACGGACTTAATCTTGGCTCTCGACGATGAAGATAGAACTTTCCCTATTGTTTCCTTGCATCCTGGTGCCAACTTGCTTACACAAGCAGATTCATCCAACTCTTCAAGAAGAAAAGGTACGAGAACTCGCTCGACCTCTAACATGTCTTCTGGTATGCAAGAAACATTTTATTTCATTGCACAATTTTCCTTCATAAGTTGCTTATTTTTCCTTATCTCGTTGGTAGAAACTTCTGCAGCCCAGCGAACTGCTCCAATTTCAAACTCCGAACTGATTTCAAGGATGCGGAACAGAAGTGGAGTTTTTGCTACCCCTCCTGCGCCTTCTGCAATGATCCGCCCACCTGCTCCTCAGATCCTTCGCTCAATTGCAACGCCTGCAGCTTCTCCGCTGGATGGGCAAAAGAGAAAGAATATGGAAATCGAAATTCCTGAAGACTTCTGCTCTATTTCTGCCGAAGCAACTCCAATATGGCCAAGCGCCAAAAACTTGTGGTTTCCTGCTGCCGAGTCGCGTTACGAAACTATGACACTTGCTGCCATCGTATCCGAAGGCGTCAGCTTATCTGTCCAGGTTAACTTTACTCCCACCTCTAACTATTTCCTTGTTTTTGCTGCATGATGACTTCTGGTGCATCTTGCTTTCAGTGCATGCAAGCCTTCATTGCCACGCACCAAAAACTATCTGACTTGACCACTAAAGTTGCCGCTCTTACCAAGGAGAAAGAAGAGGATGTGGGTAGATGCCAACACTGGCTGGACCAACTGACGAGGGAGCAAGAAGAAATGCAGCGCTTGAAGGAAGAGGTGGAGAAGGATGCTGAAGAAACCGAGATAAAATTTAACGAACTTCTTGACAACATTGGAATGCAACTGTGGTTGGCCAGGATTAAGGCTATGGAGGAGTATGCTGCTGGCAAGCATCTAGGATGGGACCCTTCTGCAGAGAGGTTGGCCTATGAAGAGGCAAAAAAGAGCCAGAATGTGAAGACTACAACCACTCTTAAAGATGTTACTGACGACGCGTCTACTCATGCAGCAGCTTCAGTTGTTGGCGCACATTCCCAGCCTATTGATGTTGATGTTGATAAGCCCCAGAAGAATGCTGCTTAATGCTTGCTGCCTTCTGCTTAGGATTTAAAAACAATGTTTTATTTTGTGTGTTGCTTTACTTGCTCATGGGAGCAAGGTTTAAGACATATTAGTGTGTTTAGTATTTGCTCATAGGAGCAACTTTTAATTTGCGTGCTAGGAGCAGGTAGTTAGGAACTGACTTATTGCCCCCCCTGAGGGAGGCAACTTTTATGAAATTTGCTTTATTTTGTTTACTGCCATCCTGCTTTTAAGAATAGCTTGTGTTTATGTGATTTTGTCTCATGCATGCATGTTGTAGCAAACTAAAACGTCGACCCGTTTTGAAGTTGCTTTCTGAAACCATTGTTTTGCTGCTGTCGTGTTATAACGTTTTCAACAATTGGCATAACTTGCAAGAAGGGAATAATTTGTATTTGGACAATTTCGAATGAATTGCGCGTTTTATTAATAGAAGGTTACAAGTAATGAATAAAAGAAGTAACTTGCTTACAAAGAATGTTCTTTAAAAATAATGGCAAAGTGTCTTAGTTATGAACCACAATCTGGTCGATCTAGCATCTTGCTTCATGAATTGCCACTCTAAGGTTGCTTGGCCGTTGATTACACATAGCTGACTAAGTTTCAATCCAAATTGTTTTCTTCGTTGTTGCATCCATATCTACCCAAAGGGTTGCTGGAAAGCTTGCCAAAAGAGTTGTTGTGAAGATCGCTTGCTAAGTTGTTGAGGAACTTTGCATAGGAAGTTGCTGGAGAAGTTGCTGAAAAAGTTGCTTATGAAGTTGCTGAAGGAGTTGCCTAGAAAATTGCTTAGGAAGTTGCTCCTGATGTGCCAGCCCCTTGCAAAAATGGTTTGTTAGACCTAGACCGTTGGTGTTTCGCCAACGGCCCTCCGATGCTTAAGTCAGTATGTGTTTATGGAGGAAAAGAAATAAATTGCAGAAAAGTAAAATGATTAGTTTAGAAGTGATATTGTTTGAGGTGAGTTGCGTTCCAACTGCGTGGAATTTGCACACCATTTCTAGTGACCAGCCTGTATACTCCATTGCCTATTACCTTTTCGATTTGGTACGGTCCTTCCCAATTTGCAGCAAGTTTCCTACCTTTTGATCTTTGGTATTTTGAAATGTCTTTCTGAGAACCTAATCTCCAACTTGGAATTGCTTGGCCTTGATGTGCTTATTGTAACTCCTGGCGACTGCTTGCTGATAAGCTGTCATTCTTACCTTGGCATGATCTCTGATTTCGTCGATGGTATCCAAGTTATATGCTACTTCTGCACCATTCCTGCCTTCTGTCATGAGACCAAACCTTGCAGTTGGCATGTACACTTTAGCTGGGAAAACTGCTTCACAACCACAAACTAAGAATAAGGAGTTTGATTAGTTGCGTTATTGGGAGTTGTCCTGTCTTCCCAAAGGATTAGAAGCAATTCGTCAGCCCATCTGCCACCTGCTTCGTCGATTCGCTTTTTGATGTTGTTGACGATGATTTTGTTGCTAGATTCAGCTTGCCCATTAGTTTACAGGTATCTTGGCGTTATAGTGTCTAGCCTGATGTTACATTTTTGGCATAACTTTTTCATCTTGTCCGCTTATGAATTGCGATCCGTTATCGCAAATTATCTCTGAAGGGATGCCAAACCTGCATAATATGTTGCGTTTTATGAAATATATTACCTCCGTATCGGTGATGTTCCGATATGCTTCTGCTTGAATCCATTTGGAGAAGTAATCTGTCATGGCTAGCATGAATACGCGTTGCCCCGGAGCTTGCGGAAGTTTGCGGATGATATTCATTCCCCATTTCATGAACGGCTAGGGTGCCAGGATTGGGTGAAGTTGCTCAGCGTGCTGGTGTGAAACTGCAGCGTGTCTCTGGCAAGCGTCACATTTTCTAGCATACTCCATGGCATCTTTTCTCATAGTAGGCCATAAATAGCCCATCTCGAGTGCTTTGTTAGATAAACTCCTGCCTCGAGCATGGTTGCCACACTCGCCATTGTTTAGTTCGCACAGGACAATGGGTACATCTTGCCTTTTGAGGCATCTTAAGTAGGGACCTGCAACTGACTTGCGAAATAGTACGTTATCGATTAAGATGAAGTGGGAAGCTTTTACCTTGAAACTCCGAGGATCTTCGAGTTGCTGGGGTAAGATGCCTTCCTTTAGCCATTGAATGTATTCCTCTGTCCAGTCTGTATCGTCGTAGGCGACTTATGTGCTTGTTTTATTTACTTGGTGTCTGTCTATTGTAGGTTGCAGGATGTGTACAATAATAATGTTGCTCAAGTTGAGTGCTGCTGAAACTGAGCCTAGGTTGGCTAGGGCGTCCGCTTCTACATTATGCTCCCTTGGTATTTGCTTTATGGTAAACTCATCAAATTTGCTGGCAACATTTTTGGCTATGTCCAAGTATTTTCGCCATCTTCTGATCTTTTGCTGCATAAGATCCATTAAATTGGTTGACGATCAGTAAAGAGTCGCAACTTACCTCGATACGCTTTACTTTGAGTTCTGATGCGGCGTTGAAGGCAACGATCAAAGCTTCGTATTCTGCCTCATTGTTGGTTGCTTTCAATTCGCAGTGCACAACTTAGGCTATGATGTCCCCTTGCGGCGATATTAGTACAAATCCAAGTCCTGCTCCATTTGTATTTGATGCTCCGTCAGTGCATAACGTCCACGTGGCACTTGCGGTTTGCTCGAGCAATTGCAAGAGTGCTTCGTCGACTTCGGTTTGCAACTTTGGACTGAAATCAGCCACAAAGTCTGCCAAAGTTTGCGACTTAATGGATGTCCTTGGTTCGTACCTGATTTCCTAGCCACTTAGGTGCACTAGCCATTTGGCCATTCTGCCTGACAACTCAGGTTTGTTCATCACATATCTTATAGGATAGTTAGTCTTAACGCAAATAGAATGACATTCAAAGTAAGGGCACAACTTAATAGAGGCCATAACCAAGGTAAGTATAAGTTTTTCTAATGAAGTGTACCTTGTTTTAGCGTCTACAAGAGTTTTCCTTACATAGTATATGGGAGATTGAATTCCATCTTATTCTCTTACCAAAACGGCGCTTACAGTTGCTTGCGTTACAGCTAAATAAAGTTGCCGCTCTTCTTTGTCCTTTGGCTTTGCGAGAAGTGGTGGCGTCATCATGTAGGTCTTCAAGTTTTGGAACGCTTCTTCATGCTGGCTGGTCCATTCGAATTATTTGTTCTTCCTTAGCACATCATAGAATAGTTTGCATCTATCTGACGACTTGGATATAAATCGGTTAAGCTGCAATTCTCCCAGTCAGCTTCTGCACATCTTTGATGCATCTTGGAGACTACAAATTAACAATGGCTTTGATCTGTTCTGGACTTGTTTCGATGCCTCTCTAGGTTACGACATACCCCAGGAATTTGCCGGAGGTGACGCCGAAGGAACATTTGCTGGGATTCAGCTTCATTTGGTAGTGCCTGAGAATTACAAATGCTTTTTCAAGGTGCCGAATGTGATCGTTGGCTTTTTTGGACTTGACCAGCATTTCATCAATGTACACCTCCACGGTGTCCCCAATCTACTCTTTAAACATTTATTTACTAACCTTTGATAAGTTGTGCCAACATTCTTCAAGCCAAAGGGCATTACTTTGTAGCACTAGATGCCTCGATCTGTCATGAATGCTTTTTATCTTGATCTTCAGGGTGCATAAGGATCTGGTTGTACCCGCTGAATGTGTCCATAAAGGTGAGCATCTCGTGGCCAACAATTGCGTCCACCATGGCGTCGATGTGAGGCAGTGGGAATGGATCCTTTGGGCATGCTTTGTTGATATCTGTGAATTCAATGCAAACTCGCCACTTCCCATTCTTCTTGGGCACCACTACCACGTTTGCAAGCCAGTTGGGGTATTTTGCTTCTCATATATTGCCTGCTTTTAGAATGTTTTGCACTTCTTCGTTGATGACTTGGTTGCACTCAGGTGCAAACTTCCTGCGTTTTTACTTAACAGGCAAGTGATCAGGGTTAACATTTAATTTATGCGATATTACCTCAGGGTTGATGCCAACCATGTCCTCATGGGACCAAGCGAAGCAGTCAGAGTTTTGCCTCAAGAATTCGATCAATTGCTCTCGCAATTCGCCTTGCAAGTCTACTCCAATCTTGACAGTTTGCTTTGGTTTAGACGGATCAAGGATGATTTCATCAATTGGTTCAGCTTCTGGTTCAGCAAATTCTTCGATGGTCCGTCGTTGCTGTAGTTGCTATGCATGCATCTTGCGAGTTGTCAAAGGTTTCAAGGCTGTTTCGTAGCATTCCTTCGCCAACTTTTGGTCGCCTTTTATCTCTTGCACTCCCCATTTGGTGGGGAACTTGATGGTTTGGCGATAGGTGGAGGGCACCGCCTTCATATCATGGATCCATGGTCTGCCAACAATGGCATTGTAGGGTTACAAGCAATGAATAACTAGGAATTTTACCTGGATATTAACGCCTTGCGCATTAGTGGGAAAAGTGATTTCGCCAAGTGTATGTTTAGCCTCGCCGCTAATCATACGAGCGTTGTGGACTTTTTGTGATGTCGCTTTCGCTTAGCCCCATGTCTTTGAGGGCATCTAACATGATGATATTTGCCGAACTGCCATTGTCCACGAGCACTCTTCTCAGGAGGCAATTTCAAATTGTGAGTGAGATAACGAGTCTGTCATGGTGCGGATCCGTCAACTCTGCTACATCTTCTTCATTGATGGATATAGGCATGCAATCTGCCTTTGCTTTTCTGCATGGGCCGACGGGCTTTTCCATGGCACTTTCTTTGGCATGACGCTTTGCAGCTGAATATGTTAGGCCGCACACGTCCGATCCACCGTAAATAAGATTGACAATTATAGAAGGGTGAGGGGGAGCTGGCGGCCTTTCTGAAGTTGACGACTCGCGCTGCATGGTTGCTTTGGCCTTGTCAGTCATGAGATCTTTCAAGAATCCTTTCCGGAGCAAGTGAGCAACTTCTCTTATGAGAGCAATGCACTCGTCTGTTGTATGGCCAAAATCTGCATAAAAGTCGCACCATCTTGATGAATCCTTCTTGTCCGAGGGCTTGTCTGACTTTTTAGGCCACCTGATTGCATCTCCTAACTTGTCGAGGCTGTTGATTAGTCCTGCTGGACTGACAATGACGTTGTATTCTCGGATTGCTAGAGGATAATTTGAATCTGCGATGTTGACATTTTGCACAGCATCTTTGTGATATGGTTGTTATCGGTTGTCCCGACGATTGTTGTTACTTGGGGCCTTCCTACCACCTCGATCTAGCTCTGTTGCACCTTACCTGGTATCAACATCTTCCTCGAATCTGATTTGCGCGAGGGACTTTGCCTGGGCATCTTCAAAGGTTGGGCAATGATACTTCGTCAGCTCCTTATACAGCTCCGACTCTTCCAGCAAACCTCTTCGAAAAGCTTCGATGGCGGTAGGAGCATTGCATCTCGGGATGGAGACTTTTTCGCGGTTGAACCTATTGAGGTAGTCTCGCAGCGGTTCGCCATATCTTTGTACGACATGATACAGATCGCTCGTTTGCTTTTCCAGGCGCCTGCTGCTGGAAAACTGGAGATTGAACATGTCTACCACCTGCAAAAGTCAAAATAGCACCATTAGGTAAATTAATGAACCATTGAAGAGCGGAACCTGATAAAGTTGACCCAAAGCCCTTGCACATGCAAGCTTCATGCATCTCGCGTGGGACCAGGAAGGTGATCATTCTCTGCTTATATTGGGCGACATGCTCGCTGGGATCCGTCGTTCCGTCATACAAATTCATAGCAGGGACGGTAAAGCGCTTCGGGATCTCGACCAAGGTTATGGCATCTGCAAATGGCAAGTTGGCATAGCTGGTCAAGGCAGATTTCTCCACGAGTCTTGGCACGCCAGGAATCTTGAGGATCATCTTTTTGACCTGCCTAAGGCGCTCGTACAAGGGATCCGCGTTGACAACTACAGGGGTGGCCTTTGGCACGTTGGGCGCAGGTTGCTTGCTTCGGGCATCTTGCAACGGCTGAAGCTGCTCCGCGGCTACTTTGGATGGTGACTCCGTCTGAGATGGCTGATCTTGCATCTTGCCAGCATCTTCTTCGAACGGGGAGACCCACTCATAGGCGGCCTGGCGGTTTAAGCTAGGATACTTGCCGACAGCTAACGCTCTTTGATCCGGCACAGCAACTTCGTCATCTTCATGGATGGGATCCTCCATATCAAGTTGTTTGGCTATGCTGCCAATATCTCTCCGACGTTTACAAAAGTTGGACAACATTTGGGATCTGAGCTCCTCGGTTTCCTTGCTGAACTAGACACCTTGAGCCGCAATTTCATATATGAGAGATTGCTTCATCTTGTCAATGGCCCCCATGATTTGGTCCATGGCATCTTGCCCTTGCACATCAACAGGTGCATAGGAGTTGCGGGCGACCCATCAGTATTGTTTCCAGACATACTTCGTGACAAATTGGTAGAGTGTTAGGATTGCTTTTTAATTACCAGCCCCACGGTGGGCGCCAAATTGTTTAGGGAAAATTTCACACGAAAGCTTATTTTCTTGGAGTGGGGGTTGATAATTAACTTGCGAATGGAAATAAATTACCCAAAGTAAAGTTGCGAGAAAGAAAAGAAAGAACACATCAAGTTTTTACGTGGAAAACCCTTTGAGAAATAAGGGAAAAACCACGGGAGGATTTGTATCCAGCCAATCCACTAAGTTGCTTGAGTTTGTGAGAGAGTACAAGTATTAGCTAGAGAGAGAAAGTTGAGAGAGTAGTGAGTAGTGACTTACAATGCACGAGCTAGTAGACGATTTATACTAATTTACAATATAGATGTTGCTTGTTAGCCATTTTTTCCGTAGGCGCTGAATGGTGGAGATCCTATTTTGATGGGATTGCCCAGAAATATCTTCAAGCAGCTGAACTCCTTTCCCACGTCTTCTCAACGCTGCGCACATCCTCCTAAGAAATAGAAGTCTCCAAACTGCCTAGCCACGTCATTAATCCTTCCTTTCTTCAACCGTCCACTTGAGCGCTGCCACTTCATCGTTCACACTAACACAACATGACTTTGTAACTTGTTGCCACGTAAGAATAATTCACCCCATAACACTTAGTAACCCATATGAATTTCGAATAAATAGCAAGTAGTCGTCACAAGCAAGAAATCGTTAAAACCCTAATTTTTCCTTGCTTGACCAGCGCCTATTTCAACCACACACAGAGAAGTTTCAATCCTTTTTTTTTGTTCTGGTAACTTTGGTGTGAGTAATCTAATCTTACTCTATATGTGAATTATGTCGAGCGAGTAATTTCATCTAGAATTCTAATCTTCGCAATTGATCCATAATAATAATGGAATTCAGACGTCAAAGGTATAACTAATTTATGTATAATTCATATTAATCTATACATGCATGAGATCATATTATTTGATATTAGAATATTGCTTTATGAAATTACAATTTGTAGTATCAAACTCACACAATGGTACACAATACTCTTGCATGTACTTCCTTCATTCCTAGTTAATTAACTTGTAAGGTTTAGGTAAACATATTAAGAGTAAATTTAGGGGGGTGCAGTTGTCTGGGTAGATATAAATTAAATAAAAATAAAACATTAATTGAGTAAGAGATAGTGTGTTAGTGGAAGGCCCCACTTTTCCTGAGTAGTAAGAGAAAGTTTACGGAAGAAATAGTATGTGGAGGGACCTATATGTGGGTTGATTGGGTATGGTGGGAAGAATTTTCCATTTCAGGTAAAATGACTAAAATAGTAGTGAACGATTATTACCTATCCTTGCATTTTTCTGGTATCACCATAAAATGTAGTTTTTTGCGTAGAACCCATAGCTCTACCTATTCCCTTTCCCTTTCTCACTCATACACATGTGTGGTGTTTAGGTCGGGGTTTTTAGGAAAGGGTAAGGGTTGATTCTCATACTTGTTGTTTATTAACACATTTTAGTGATCATTCCCTTTACCCTTCCCTTTACTCCAAACTCCTCAACTTCCATAAACCATACCCCCAAGGTTTCACTTACCCTTTCCCTCCTCTATTCCATGGTCACTTTGACTAATGATTGACCACCACCCCAACCACTAGAACTGCCATCCAAACCACTAAACCACCACACCAACCACCGACCAACTTCCCCTAACCACCGTCACAACCTCTTCCGCCATCCTAACCATCACCCTATGCATTGAAGCTACAACCACCCTATGTATGAAAATTACCTCGGCACCACCTTAGCCACATAAATCATCACGTAAGCCACAACCATCCACCAAAAAAATCTTTTAACACTACTTCAAAATCCATAACCCAAAAAATTCAAAAAAAAAAATCAAGAATAACAAGGATGAATACCTTTTCTTATGGCTTTAGATGGTCAAATTCGACCATGAAAACTCTAGGTCTAGAGTCTTCATGGTTGAATTTGACCTTTAAAACCTCAAATTTCACCTTTAACCGTGGTGGAGTAGTGGTAAGATGTGGTGAAGCGGTGGTTAGGGGCGTGGTGATGGACAACGGCGAGGGGGAGGAGGTGAGAGGACGAGGCGGTGGCCCGTGGTACATGAGTAGGAGAGAGGAAAAGATGGTGGAGCAATGGTGAGAAGAGGAAGAGGGATTTTTTACCCAATTAACATTTTCATTCCAAGGATTTTCCATTCTCCATGTTTCTCTTTCTAAACCCCTTTTTCTTTCCCAGCCATAAACTAAACGACCCCTTATTTTATTTCTTCTCCCATTAAAAAGTAAAAACTCCATCTGTTTTCTCTCTCTTTCCCCCTATAACCTGTTATATTTCCTTTGTCCTCTCATCTTAGCTTCCAAGCATTAAAAAACATCAAGCATCTGATTTCGTTCTCTTCTCGATGGAATCAGGCTAGTCGTTTCCACAATTTTGATGACCCCACTAGATAAGCAAGGTAATGGAGGAACGCCGCCCTTGTCAGAACTAATAAAGGCCTCGTCAGAAAAGTAGTATTAGTATATATATTTTTTGTGAACAAATTTGGATGAGAATATGCCGGACCATTAGGAACAGAAATCTCAAGAAAATTTCGAAAACCTATAAAATACGCTTAAAACGGATGCATGAGTCAGGCAGAAAAACATTTTACAAAAGACACATGAATCTATGGTGGGGAGTCTGTGACTTAGATCTGCACGTATGATGGAGCGTCTATGGTAGGCGTTTGCAGCAATTGTGCGTGTCTTTGGCAAATGTCAGACCTGTGGTTCAACCTACAATTATAAATGCCTGAGTCGTTTCTCACACGAAAAATATGAAATCCAATTTTGTTTTGTGGCAATATTTTTTATGGAATCGTTGACTTGGTGGTGCTAAATGGTATAGTCTTTCGAATTTTCAATAATCTAAAATATTATACTTTAAATTTGAAAGATATTATTCTATTAAATTTAATTAGAATGAGTCAACCGGGTCTAGTTAGGTTCAAGCTTAACCTTAAGCCCTAACTTTTGGGATTATCGTGTTCAAATCATTTATAGGTTTCCGGTAGACATCTTTTGTCTAAAACCTAAGAAAATCATATCGTGTTAGCTTTGTTTCTCGTGTCATGTCATTTTTATACAGATCGATCTAGTTGTAACGTTTTGAGTTTTCTAGTAATTATACATCAATGTTGACCATAATCTTTATTTTATATATATAAACTTTTGTTTATTTTCCGGCAAGAGATTGTTGCCAGAAACGAAGAGTAAAGAATATTCTCTGAAGATGTTAATCGGCGATTTTGAAAGGCAGTTGATGAGAGAGAATGTTCAAAAAGAGGGAATAAAGGGAGGAAAGAGAGGGGAGAAATGGTAATCTGGGTTGGCGAATTATAAGTTATGGTGTAACATTATAACCAAAAATGTATATTTATAAAATAATTTAAAATTTGATAAAAAGTAATCATTAACATAAATTAAATAATAAAACAAATGATCGAATTTATAAATTATGTAAATATTCTTTACCTATTTGATTAGTAATGTAAACTAAACTTTCTATGTTATTTGGACTTTGAGGGTTCTTACTTACTACAGTTATATATAAAATTATGGAAAGATTATATATGATTACAATTATCAAATATATTATTTTTGGTTCCTTTAAGCAATACTCCCTATGTATTTTTTTATTTTACCCACTTGGAACCTTGACACTATTCATAATTAGAGATAATCTTCAAAAACATTCTCAATATATAAAAGATATAGTCATATGGGGTTTGGTTAGATTTTTCCCTGTAAGTACTTTATTAATGTTCAATCGTTTTAATCTTTACTAATATACAATGAAAGATATTTAAGGTCAGATAAGTGCATTGACAAACGCACAAAAAGAAATTAAAGTAGGTAAAGTAAAAAAAATACAGAGGGAGTAGACATTTGGCATTTGAAAGAGGCTTCAAGTGTCAATTACTGAGTATATCTATTCGGATTTGTACATATATAACTAGTTTGCTGGTCCAGGCGAAGCCCCGTGTCATTGCAATTAACATTTTATTGAATATTTGATAAATCAAGTAAAATATAATTCTACTTCGTATAGTTTGGGAATAAGTTTAGTTCCTTCTAGCTTATGATTACAATCTTATCAAAAGTATTATAAAAAAAAGTTGTTACTTTTGGGTTGTGTTCTCCTACATAATTAAAATAAGTTTCAGTAAAAAGAAGTTTAGTTCACCAAAATAAGTTCAACAATTCACAATAAACAAAGAAAATAAGTTCAACAAAATTTATATATAATTAATTCAAGTTATATATATATATATATATATATATATATATATATATATATATATATATATATATATATATATATATATATATATGAGAGAGAGAGAGAGAGAGAGAGAGAGAGTGAGGGAGAGGGAGAGAGAGGAAAATTTCATAAAACTATCTTTTATAACTAAATGTTTTCATATAACTACCTTTTAAAAAATATCTTTCAAAAAACTACCTTATATAACAAAATTCTTTCAACATACTACCATTTGACCATTATATAGGAATGAGTTCATATGATAATGGATATTAAAGTGAGAAGTGAGAACAATTTTGGACCCTCGGATCAGCAATATCCAATGGACTAAAAAAGATCCCACATCATTAGTGGCAAAGCCGTAAGTACAACAACTTTTCTTTTAACCTTTTTGATCTTTCTCCTATCTCACCTCCCTCTCATTCACGTGTATCTCCACTCTCACCTCCTCTCAATCTCTCTCTTCAATACCTTGGAGCTCCAACAACAATGACGGAGGAAGCTCAAATTACGAAGAGCGTGGAAGCACTGTCGCCAGTGAAGGGGAAGAAAACGGAAGAAGAGGATGCTAAAAGGTTGTTTATTGCGGTGGTGGTGGTGTGTGAGGAAAGAGAAAGATAGAGTATGGGTGAATTTTCCCCGATTTATTCCTCATCAATGGTGGACGTTGAGGTTCAATTCGATTTTGATTTTCGGATTTTGCTTCAATTTTGCACTGCAATGTGTTGCAATTTTATTTTTCATCTTTGAAAGTATGTGTTGTTTTTTATGGATTTAGCCATAACTCTAATTAGTAATTGTTATAACTCTAAAGAAATGGTTCTATAACTCTATTTCGCAATTGTTATAAATCTAGCTAATTCACTATTAATATGACTCTAATGAGTTCAACCTATACCTCTAAACAAGCATTGATATAACTCTTCAATCCTACTTCTTATGACACTAATACATATATTTCATGTCAATTTCTCTATATTTGCAATGCTTAATATACGAATTGCACTTGTTAGTTTCAGCCAAAAATATATCTAAATTGTCAAAATTAAATACAGAATATTGTAGCAAAATTTTGTAATATTGTCCTTCTTCTCCCATAACTGCTCAAATTTCATTTTTTTCAAGATGAAGATCAAATTGTTGTAGATCGGGATGAAGATCAAATTGTTGCTTTGATTTTAGTCGCAATGTGAAGAGAAATTCAAGCTATTAATGATTGTTTTCTATCTGTTAAACTGATCAGAGGAAGTTTTCTCATTTAGAGTTTTGTGTATTTGTTTTTACAGTGTGATAACAACACTAAGGAGCCTTTCCTACAATATATACAGAGCATTCACATTTACCCTAGTGCTAAGCTGTACAAAACAACAAATTATCCTATTGCTAAGCTGTACAAACAACAAAGAAATCATTCTAGGATCACCCAAAAGGTGGATAGTGACAGGTTCCACTATCACTATAGGAAACCATGTGATTGCAGGGTGCTGATATGTATCAGCAGTAATAATGACACAACCACCAATTTTCACAATCCCCCCCTTCAAGTTGGAGCTGAGGGAAGGAGGCCCAACTTGAAAGATAGGTCATTAAATCAACAAGAAAGACTTGACATGAAGGGTATTGAGGAAACCTTCCATCACATGATCCCTCACATAATGGCAGACTAGCTTGAGATGTTTTGTTCTCTCATGAAAAATAGGATTGTGTGAGATATAGATTGCAGCCTTGTTATCGCAATAGAGATTGATAGGCTTAGGAACTGTAAACTTTAAATCTTCTAGAATCCCATCAATCCACACAATTTCAGTGCTTGTCTGGGACATACATCTATATTCTGCCTCTGCTGAAGACTTTGAGACTATCTTTTGCTTTTTGGTCTTCCAAGATACAAGATTGCTTCCAAAGAAAACACAATAGCCTGTTAGGGACCTCCCACTAAAGGCACAAGTTCCCCAATCTGCATCACAATATGTAAAGAGAGCTGTGTCACCATTTGTTTGATAGTATAATCCCCAATCAATTGTCCCAGCCAAGTATCTGATCACATGCCACGCAGCTTGTAGATGAGGTTTCTTGTGGCAGGCCATATATTGGCTAAGTTGTTGCACTAAAGAAGATATGTCTGGCCTGCTGAGGTTTAAATAGAGCAACCTCCCAATAATGCTTCTGTAAACTTTAGGATCACTGAGCACTTCTCCTTCATCAATCGACAATCTAACTCTCTTTCAGGAAGGAAATTTGCGTGGTTTGCACCCTTCCAAGCTTGCATTTTGCAAAATATCTATGATGAATTTTCTATGATTAAGCATGGTCCCCTTTTGAGATATAGATACTTCTATTCCCAAAAAGTATATTTTTTCAGCTAGATTCTTACAGGTGCAGGCAGATTTTAGCTTTTGTTTGAAAATTGTTATCTTTTCTTCATTGTTACCACTAACCAGAAGGTCATCTACATATACAAGTACTATGACTTAGCTTGTTTGCCATCTGCTTCTTTGTGAAATAAAGAGTAATATCTCTTGCTTTGGTGAAATCCTTCTTGCATCAAGAACTTTGTCAATTCAATGTTCCATTGCCTTGAAGCTTGCTTCAGGCCATAGAGACTTCTTTTGAGCATACATACTTTCCCACTGTGCTCTTCATTATGACCTGGTGTTGGCTTCATATAATTTTTTTTATCTAGATATCCATGAAGAAAGGCATTGTTGATATCTAGATGATGAAGTTTCCAGTTCTGTGCAGTTGCTAGAGCAATTACAATTCTAAGACTTGTGAACTTGGCTACTAGAGAAAAGGTGTGTGTTTATAATCCTTCCCTTTTATTTGCCTATATCCTCTTGCCACCAGCCTAGCTTTCAATCTCTCCACTTCTCCAGATGGCTTTAGTTTCACCTTATAAACCCAGTCTATTGCCTTTTTTCCTTCTAGCAATTTTGTTAAAACCTAAGTTTCATTATCTTCTAGGGCCTTTAACTCTTGCTTCATTGCTTCTATCCATCCATCATGCTTCATTGCTTCTTTGTAGTGAGCTGGTTCAGTCACTCTCAAAGCATTGTTGAGAGAACACTAGTACAAAATCAACGATTTGCTTCTGCTTATTTGCGTCGCATGCCTGAGGAACTGGCAAATGGTCAGGAGCAGATTATTTGCGTCGCACTTTAATCAAAGTCGACGCAAATAAGTCAAAGCAGATGAATGGCAAGAAGATTTGTGTCGCAGGGTTCAAGAAATTCGACGCACATGACATAAGCATATGTGTATGGGATTCAAAGATTTGCGTCGAACGTGCAGGGTAAAACGATGTGCATCGAGCGCGTAAGTTAATACGACGCAGATGAGTAAAGGATTTACGTCGGACCTCATGGCCCATCCGACGCAGATCCTCGGCCCATCAAACGCATTTAACCTAAGTAAAATTAGCCTCTCAAACCAGAACTCCAGTGCAACCCCACTCTCTAAATCTCTCTCAAGCGCCACTTTCCATTTTCCATTCTATTCTCCCTCACTCTCAGTCTTCCATTTTCCATTCTCACATTCCGTTTTCCACTCTTTCACTCTCAGTCTTCCATTTTCCATTCTCGATTCTCCTCTCCCTCACTCTCAGTCTTCCATTTTCCATTCGGCTGCAGTGTTCCTTTATTGTTCTAGATTTAGTTTTAGTTTTACATTTTTTTTACATATTTGCAATGTAATTTGTTTGTATCTAACGTACGAATTTTTTTCTCTCAGTTTAAATCGATTATAGTGGTTTATAATACATATTTGACATTATTAACACAGAAATACGTGTTATTTACATTGCCTTTCTATTTTGTTGTTGTTGAGTTTTTATTGTTCATTGAGTTTCAAAATTTTTTTTTTAACAAAACTGAAGGATTTGTGTCGGACATTAAATTCAATCTGATGCAAATCCCTTTTTTTTTAATAAATGATGAATCATATGCGTCACATGTTTCTCGGTGTCTGACGCAAATCCTTTCATTTGCGTCATATCTTCTCCCGAGTTCGACGCAGATGACTGATGTATGATGGCTTGGCGAGGCGTCATGTGCGTCGGACATGAAGTTATGTCCGACGGATATAGCTCTGCATCTGCGTCGTTTCCTAATCCGACGCAGATTATGCCTCTCGAATTTGTGTCGAAACCTGTGGCATCGGACCGATGTCCGACGCAAATGGTGGTCCCAGGTCCGACGCAAATCGATGATTCTGTACTAGTGGAAGTAACATAATTTACAGAATAGTGCCATGAGTCTTCTAGGTTTGAAACCATTAAAGAGATACTGTTACACCTTGGGTCTGCTTGTCTCTGCCCATGTAGTTGTACAATGCAATCTTTGAATCTCCCTGACAGACTTATCTCCCTGTTGGATCTTCTAACATCATCTGTGCCATTGTTTGAAGCAATACTTTTAGTTTGCTGAATCACATTTGTTTCTTGCACTTCTTCATCAGTTGTGCCATGTGCTTCTTCATCCATATTGAGCATAACCTCATCTAGGATGTTTTCATCATATCTACTTTCTTCTTATGTTCTTGCATCATTCATTAGTGGCTTTTTTTTTCTCATATCACATCAACATGTTTTCCATTTTCTTTGTTTGTAAGAAAAGGAAATATGTCTTCTTGAGAAATTACATTTGTAACACCCCTAGGTGTGCAGGAGCCCACTAGTAGATATTGTCCTCTTTGGGCCCTAGCCCGCAAGGATTTGCTTTGGTGCAGAACCAAAGTCCCACCCAAAAAGGCTCAACTAGGTTGAGGTGTCCACCTCTATATAAAGAAGGCTTCGTTCTCCTCAACTTCCGATGTGGGATAGCCAAGATCTTATATTATTAAATATATACATATTTAAAGTTAATTATTATATTACGTTCAAAAACTTGTCATATATTATTATTGCAATTTGATCTTTTTTTTTTTGTGTCGAAAGGAGGTTTTGGGCGGGGGTGGGGTGGGGGGCTGCCATGGTGGGCTGCTGGGATGGGCTATGGGGCTGGTTGGGTGCTGAAGAGATAAATGCATAAATGCCTAGGAAGTCATTGGCGACTAAAAAGAGAAAAGGAAGGGGACCTACAAAGTCATTAGGGAAACACACAAATATGACTTTGGAGTACGATAGCATGGGTCAACCTTGTGGAAAGTGGCGTCAAAAGTATGGCATGCAAGTTGGCATTTGCATGCATAAACTCTCCATTTTGCACTCATGGAAAGAGGTGCCCGAGGGATTGAAGCGGTGTCTATGGGAAGATACCATGGTAAGCTTCAAGTACAATAACGTGTAGTTTCTTAATTATTTAGTTAAATATATGTGTAATATTACTTATAGCATATAAATTACAACATTTGCGAAAACTAATTTATGAACTGCGTTTTTTGTAGAATCAATTCAATATCGAAGATGATGAAGCCAAGAAGAATGTATTTCTATCCGCGGTTGCCCGGGAGATTCGGGAGATTTCAAGGCCAAGTTAGTGTCTGGGTGGATCACTAAGCGGAGGAAAGTAGTAGGTACAAAGAAGAAGAACATCTACGGCGGAGAAACACAAGCCGATCCTGAGGCTTCACCGGAAACATCATCTGCACCATCCAAATTACCATTTCAAATATGGAAAACTATCAAACCTGAAGAGTGGGAAGCATTTGTTGCCAAGAAAACAACCCCACAAGCTATTGTAAGAATATTTTATTAAGACTTAATAAACTTAGATCCAGTATTATTGTATAGCACCGTACGTAGATAACCTTTGTTTATAATTGTGTGTTTTAGGCAAGTCGTGAGAAAAGTAGCTCGAGTGCAAAAGCTAGGAAGTATTATCATCATTTGGGTGCTCATTCGTACAATGAGGCGAGAGAGAAGTGGATGTTCAGCCATTACCCCACAATAGGGTCGACAACGGCAACGGGGAGTGGCTCAATGACGACAGTTGCACAGCCTCGGCAACCGAGATAGAGTCCTCGATTGGTGGTGTTCGATGCATGGGGTTGATGCAAAGGGAAACAGAGTCTTGCCTGACCCCGGAACACAACAGATAGCCAACGCCATTGTAAGTACAGATTATATGGTTATATAAGGTATATATAATATAACTTTTGCGCTCACAAGCATTTCTCTCTTATACTTATGTAGATTGGCTTGAAGGAAAAAGAGGCAACTGGTGAGTTCACTCCTAAAGGACACATTAATGCATTGCACGAAACTTTAGGACCGGACCACAGTGGACGTGTGAGGGGCGTAGGAGGTGTCCGCCTCGGTTTGAGAAAGGTATATGGTGATCAATACACTACAGCGACAAAATCAAGTGTAAGTAGTGTGAATTCGGCGGCGTCGGTAGATGTGGAGGCTATGAAAGCCGCAATTCGGGAGGAGCTAAGGGAGGAGATGACCCATAACTTCAACGCCATTTTGGAACAAATGGGTTTACCGACTTTTGCTGCATTCAAGAAGGGTAGTGATACTACACCTAGCCAGCCTGATCCACCTGTAGGACCCGAGTTGAAGGTAATCACTTAATCCCTTTGCTTTGTTAAACAACTATTGTTACGTTCTTAAATGCATGAAATTCTTACTATATATATGTTGTTTCATAGACTAACTATAAATAGAGTTTTATTTACAGGAAGAGACACCATGTGAACTATTAGCTCGAGGAGATGGTTATGGTAGTTTCATCCTCGTAGCTCATGGCCATGCACAACCCCCTAGTGACCGAGTACGATTGCATAACCAGTTAGTGGATCATAATCACTATGTGGTCACCCTCAATGAAATTGTGTCAGGTTTCGAAGAATTACCTCTTCCGCTGCCGAAGCCAGAAGTTGGTCTACAATTACTAAATGATGCCCTTGGCAGTTATGTTCTGTGGCCGCGTGCATAGGTGCGGTTTTCAGATGAGGTACAATGATTAACATTCATGTATATATATGCGTGTTTTCTTTTATAGTTCCTATGATAGTCAGTAATATCTTTACTTTTAACTAAATACTAGGTTTGGGGGAAGGCCGACTCACATGCCAGGAAGGGAAAGAAGGCATGTTCACCTTATAAGAAAGCAAGTTTACGTGATGAAGGTGAACGAAATGTGGTGACGGGAAATGTTTCTAAGACAAAAAATCCACTTATTATCGACCCAGAGGTGGTGCGGAGCCTTACTACGCCATGCTTTTGGTTACATGAGTGCGCTAGCGATTTACCCGATGAATTGCTTGCAACATCTAGTGCAATGTTTGGTTGGTTATGTCCAAACATAATACAAGATGACAATTGCTTACAAAACAAAGCCGAAGTGAAAGAGTATCTCGACATGAGTTTCAAAGCATCATCTCGTTTTGGATATCATCAGATCATTCTTGTTCCTTATATTGAAAAGTATGCTTGTTAAACTCGCTTTACTTTTATTATTCGATACTTAAATTGACCTATTAATTGTTCTACGATTAATACTAACTATATTTTCTTATTGTAGGGCTCATTGGACACTGCTTGCGATATGTTTGTCACGTAACGAAGTCTACCACTTTGATTCTTTGCGTCGACAACCACCACGGACCTTACTAATCAAATCATTGTTAAATAGGTAGCCTAATCGAAACTCAATATATGCGCACTTATTAATATTACACATTATTCATCATCTTTAAATATATAAACAGTTAGTACATCTAATCTTATAATAATGTTGTTGATGTAGTGTGATGAAGCATATTAGTGCAACAGGACTTCGAGCACCAAAAGCTCCCTGTTTGGATATCGATCGAGGTAACATGACTAATTTATTTGTCCTTATATAGAAACACTTTTAGCCACATACTACACATCTAATTAACATGAATGTCATTGGATGCATCCTTTGGTGAACATTTAGTGTCCGCAACAAGAAGATGGACTTGCATGTGGCTATTACGTGCTGAGGTACATGTTCAATATCGTCAACCAGTGCACTAACGCCGATGATCTTCAAAAGGTATGTAACTTATTAGTATATGTTAGTTTAGATTAGATCGATTGGTAATAAGTATTAATTGGTTTAGAAACCAAAGTAGCACATGCATATATTTGGGAACGAAAATGTCATTTCTAGGCCTATTTTTGCCTTTTACGCTTCCAAATCGTATTTATCGAGTCATTTAACCCCAAATTCATTTTTAACATGATAGTATGAGGCATAATGTAATTATTGTGTATATTTTTAGGTTTGCAATTGTTGTAGGTTGAATTTTGGGAACGAAAATGGCATTTTAGGCCTATTTTTGCCTTTTCGCGTCTAATTCGTACTTATCGCTTCATTTAACTCCATTTTCTTTTTCAATATGATAATATAGGGTATAATATAACTAGTGTGTAGAGTTTTAGGCTTGCATTTGTTTTTGATTGAATTTCGGGAAGGTATATGTCGTTTTTAGAACTACTAACTACGGTACATAAATGATTGAATTCTTTTATTATGTGTTTATTCCTTGGTTGTTTTGCAAGGTTTATATGAATAACACACCACGCTTGAGGGCCTTCACCACAGACGAATTACATGAAGTTCAGGATAAGTTGGCGTCCCACATTTGCGATGATTGCTTATGATACATCTACTAGTTTGTATTAATTCTATGTACATTTTTCACATTATTAAATATATACATATTTAAAGTTAATTATTATATTACGTTCAAAAACTTGTCATATATTATTATTGCAATTTGATCGTTTTTTTTTTTTGTGTCGAAGGGAGGTTTTGGGCGAGGGTGGGGTGGGGGGCTGCCATGGTGGGCTGCTAGGATGGGCTATGGGGCTGGTTGGGTCTTTGGGGTGGTGGCGGCAATGGGTGGAGGAGTTGGCGAGAGTGGCCTGGGGTGGGGGGCGCGGGGAGTGAAGGGGGTGGGGGGGGGGGGGGGGCGGGCGGGGAGTGCGGGGGGTGGGCGGGTGTGGGGTGGGGGGGGGGGTGGGGGTGGTGGGGTGGGGGGGGGGTGGGGGCGGGGCGGGGGCGGGCGGGGGGGAGTGCGGGGGGTGGGCCGGTGTGGGGTGGGGGTGGGGGTGGGGTGGGAGTGCGGGGGTGGGCGGGGGTGGGGGTGATGGGGTGGCGGGGGGTGGGCGGGGGGATGGGGGGGTCTTGGGGTGGGCGGGGGGTGGGGTGTACTTGCCTGGGGTTGGCGGGGGTGGGCGGGGGGGGGGGGTCTTGGGGTGGGCGGGGAGGTGGGGTGTCTTTGGGGGTGGGGGGTGGGGTGTACGCCTTTGGGCCGGGGGGGGTGGGCGGGGGGTGGAGGGTGCAATTTATTTTTTTAAAAAAAAAACTTGAATGTGAAGGGTGCGGTTTTAAGACTAAACCGACCCTTCACATTAATAGGGCTGCGGTTTAGGCTTAAAACCGCAGCCCTTCATACATAGAAGGGCTGCGGTTTAAGCCGAAAACGCAGCCCTTCATCCTTATAAGGGCTGCGTTTTTTGCCTAAACCGCAGCCCTTCGTTGTGAAGGGCTGCGGTTATTGAAGGGCTGCTATGGAAAGGGCTGCTGGCCAAAAACGCAGCCCTTAGGGCTGTTTTGACCGCAGCCCTTCCTTGTTTTTCCACTAGTGATATCTACTAGTGGGTTAGCACACCTAGGTGTGTTACAGATGGTATGAGCCAGGGCCCATTCCGGTGTCCTGTAGTGGCTACGGGGACGCATGTTCTTTAAAGGAGGGAAGAAGGTGCCTAAGATCTTGGCTATCCCACATCGAAAGTTAAGGAGAACGAAGCCTTCTTTATATAGAGGTGGACACCTCAACCTAGTAGAGGCCTTTTGGGTGGGACTTTGGTTCTACACCAAATCTTTGCGGGCTAGGGCCCAAAGAGGACAATATCTACCAGTGGGCTCCTGCACACCTAGGGGTGTTACAACATCCCTGCTCACAAACATTTTCTTTTTTTTTCCAAATCATACAAATGATATCCTTTTTGGCAGTGAGGATATCCTATCATTACACATCTTATTCCTCTTTCAGTGAATTTATCACATAGCTTTCTTGTTCCACTTGCATAGCACAAGCTTCCTATGACTCTTAAGTGGTCATAGTTAGGTTTCTTTCCCTTCAACCTTTCATATGGAGTTTGCCATTGAATGACTGCACTAGGCAGTAAGTTTATGTGATGAATTGTAGTTAAAATGCACTCACCCCATAAATTATTAGGAACATTAGCATGAATCTTTAATGCTATTGCAGTTTCTAGAAGGAATGTATGCTTCCTTTCTACCATGCCATTCTATTGGGGTCTACCAGGCATATTTCTCTGCTGCATTAACCCTCTTTCTCTCATGATCTTTCCACGTTCTTGCTGGAAAATTTCAGTTCCATTATCAGACCTTATGGTTTTAACTTTGCAACTAAGATGATTTTCTATATGAGTAAGAAAACCAACCAGTATCTCTTTCACCTGTTCCTTGTTGGACATAAGATGAGACCAAGTTACCCTTGAGTGATCATCAAGGATAGTAAAAAAATATGTTGCTCCTGTTATGGCTTTTACACCATAAGGTCCCCATAAATCAATGTGAACTAGATCAAAAACATTTTCAGCAATCAGTTTAGCTACATAATAAGTATCACAAAAATATTGGCTCAAATCCTTGCAATCACATAAATCTAAATGTTTCATCTTAGGTAAAGAGATGTGCCCTAGTCTAGCATGTATCAATCCTAAATTATCCACTCTAACTTCATTTCTCTCATGATTCTTCTTCACTTGAGCAGCAAACACTTTCTTGTTCTCTCTTGCTTCAAGCTCCTCTCCTTTCACCATCATCGCTAGTGGAAAAAACATTAAGTGCTCGGATTAAAAAAGGTACAAGTGCTCCGTATTTGACCCGTAGCAGACCCCATACGAGCATGGAGCACTTGATGATTTTTATATGCTTAGAGTGTGTCAAGTGCTCCGGTTGATAAGAGACAACCGGAGCACTTGTGCATCATGTGCTCCGATTGTTTATTATCAACCGAAGCACTTGTTGTTGTTTTTTTTAAAAAAAAAACAGCGCTGGTTATATTATTAGCTTCCTAGAGTATCTATTACAATAGAGCACTAACTGCAACATTTACAACACACATTTACGTAGCATGCAGCCTCATTTTCACCACCATACTCAACCTCCTCTTGCCCCTCATATATCACCAACATAATATGTACAATGATACAAGAAAGTGCACATGAAATTCAAAAGCCAACAAATGAACATTCAAAATTAAAATGCGTACTATTATTATATAAAGTGTAGAATTGAGTTACAAAACATTACCGTAGATTTAAAGTACGCGTTTACAACATATTTAAAATTCAAATTCATCGACAACAATCGGTAACGAAGGAAGCAAACTTGTCTCGAACTTCATTGATTTCCTCAACAATAAATGGCTCCTCACTTGGTGTGCTGTAAACCTAATAAGATCAAATAAAGCAAACAATAGCAGTCAAGATGTTCGGAATCACATGTTAAGAGAAATATCATATCATAATCCATCCAAATTTTCTCTACATAGAAAAAAGGTATAAAGGCTAACCAAAGAAATAGTTCCATTACAATATTCTATAATCCAGCAGATGTAGACAAACACTCCCTTCCTACATTCACCCAAATAAAGAGAGAGAAAAAGAGAGCGGAGAAAATAGATTGAATGGAGCAATGACTTAGAGTAGTTTCGCAAGTCTATGCACAGGTAACCGCCAGAAAATCTGTAGAAAGTTTATCAGCAAAGGAGAACCTAACTTTAATCCTTGTAAACCCCATTTTTCTCAAAATGATCCCATTATTTCTAGCTTCGATTCCAGTTTTTTATTTGGAGTGGGGGAGGGGTGAAGGTGTAGACACTAATTTTTTACTTGGAATTATGGGATATTTTGTTAATATATATATGCTCAGCTTCGTAGGGAGCAAAAATCCAACAAAAAAGAAATTGCCAGGTTAGGTAGAAGTAATAAAAATATACCTGTGTCATTGCTTTCTCTAACTTCAACATCACCCTACAAAGACAAATAAATTCACAAGGTTAACTTATAAACCAGGAACAATCAACAATATGAAATCCCAGTATCCCACCAACTTAGTTGGCATCAGATCACAAGCTAACATTCACTAACACCCCCTCCTCCCACAGGACTCATCAACCTAACGAAACTACAAAGAACAAAAAGGTTAAACAAGGAACCAGACCAATCAAAAGTAAAAAAATGCCCATAGAGATGGAGGAGTAACTATTATTTCCCTATAAGTAAACAAAAGAGCACAAAACTGAACTTTTGATGTCCCGGGTACATCACTGATAACACGATTTTGAGCTGATGGTGTAGTCTTGGCCTCCTCATTATGGCTGGTTTTGGCTTCATCTTCTGTACTATTTTCCTGTGAGCTAAATATATTTAACAATATATTAGGTTCTGGTCGCTCACTCTCAGGTAGTTGATGAGGTCTGAAGACTTCTGTTAAGCAATCTTTGGCAACTTCGGGACCTTCATGATCAACACCATGGGCAGGTTCAACTGTCAAGATAAAATTTAAAACATATTGATCGTCAGATGAGTACATGAAGTCTTATCTCGAAGACAGGCAGAAGAGGGTTTGAGGGTAGAAGATCAACATATAATATGTCAATGTTCCAGGCTGATAGAGAAAAGAAGGATAATCAATTGACCACATGTTAAATCTATTCTTCAATAATCAAACTGATCGTCCCCTATTCTTGTGCAGTGGGTACTTTTATGTAAATACAAACAGGTCATTCATGAATCAGACAATTAAAATAACGTTTATAACATCGACGAAAGCTTCCATGAAACTCCCCCGGGAAAAAAGTACAACTACCCTCAACTCCTTGCAGACATACAGAAAATTGTACATCAAACGCTAATGGGCCATGGCACATAGTGCATGAATGCATGTCACATAGAAATCTTATCACCAAATCCTGTAAACCAAAGTTAATTAGGTGAAAGAAAAGATATTCTAACTCAGCTGTAAAGCCAATTTTAAATAAATAAATATGTATATATAATAAGGTATGCTCACTAAAACTAAGTACTACAATGTCCTTCACCCAGCAACAACATAGTTTTTCCCAGAGAATGTACTAGTATGATGACGGCCGATCTTCACAAAAATTAGGCTAAACAATTAATGTTTCAATATGAATGCTACCAGCTGAAAAGCAACACTGAAAGAAGAGAATTTCTCAGATTTTAGTACATGGCTCACAAGTAAAACAGGCACAGCAAAATTTGTAGTTTGTTAGAAGTTCAACTTGAAAGAAAAGTCAGAAAGCAGGCATTGGAGTTATAAGCTAACTAATCAACATCACAACACAAAAGTAGAGGCTGATTCTCTTCAATAATCACCACTTTCAAAGTGCCAATTTGATATCATAATACAAAGGATACAAAATGTCTCCCTTCAAACATGTTACCACTAAAAGTTGTCGGATCAGCTGTTACACAGGGTCATGGCAATGGCCTTACTCAAACCAACAAAGCTAAAGGCACCAGTAGCCTAATCCAACAGAGTACTCACAAGAGCACTTCCTTTTTGTCAACATGTTCTGTAAGTCGTAATCACAAGGCGATTGAACTGCTAGATTCTCATCATAATCTACTCCTAATTACCAGTCCAACTCCCATTTATATTAATTTTGATATGGAGTATCAAAGAGAAACTCGTGTTTGAATTCCAAAATATTGTATACATAATACTTGCTTAAAAGTCAATGGCATATCTAACCATGCCATTTTCGTTAATATTTTACCACAAACTCCAAAAAAAGGCCGTTTATTTCCATTGTTGAGACCTCCGAGTTGCGACAATGGCGAAATCAATCAGGTAGAATTTTTTTTTTTTAATAGAATAAATCTCTGTGTAAGGTGTTCAAATTTCTGGTTATAGGTGAATTTGTTTCGCGAATTTGCGAGGTTTCGATTTGAGGGGATCTTGAAACTGATTACATTGATTACAAGAAAATTAAAATTAGGTAAAAATTGATGAAAATTAAAAACACTTACCAGACGACAGTGGTAGCCTCGTGCATAGCAGAAGCCTTGTGCCACCTAGCGAGTGCGACAGTGGTAACAGATTTGAGTACGGTAGTACGACGGAAGCAGATTTGAGTTCGCCTTCACCAGACGACAGTGTGAGGATGACTGAGGCAGCAGATTTGAGTGCAGAAGTACGACGGAAGCGACGGACGAGAAGGAGGTACGACGGACGAGGAGTGAGGGTTTTTTGAGCGCAGTAGAGAGGAGTTTGAACGAGAGGGAGGAGGGTTCCAAATCAATTGAGGGAAAATTAATAAAGTGAACGCTCTAGTCGAAAATAGTTATTAATTAGGAGGAAAACATGTGCAAGTGCTCGGGTTGACTAACCGCAGCACTTATTCACAAGTGCTCCGGTTGACTAGTCAAACGGAGCACTTGACATCAAGTGCTCCGGTGGACTTTTCAACCGGAGCACTTGTGAATTTTTAATATTAAAATTTTCACAAGTGCTTCGGTTGATTATTTACACCGAAGCACTTGACAAGTAGCACATGGAGTTTTTTCCACTAGTATCTTATACAAATCACATTGATTCTTTCCATGAGCTATAACTTGCTCAGTGGATGCTTATAGTAAATAATAGCCATCCTTGTCAAAAATAAATTTCATTACTCTATTATCCTGCAATAGTTTTCTTACAGACAATAGGTTACGCTTGAAATCACTCACAAAAGCACATTTTTTAGAATGATATCATTAGATATCCTTATGTCCCAAAATTCCATCATTTCTTTTGTTGTACCATCAGGGAGTCCTACTTTGATCACTCCTTTCAAACATCTCATGTTCATGAACATGTTTCTATTTCCAGTTATATGATCACTAGCCCTTGAGTCTATAAACCAAGCGTTACAATAAAAAATTTCTTATGACATACAACATTTAAAAGAGCTAATTTACCTGCAAAGTTGTTGTAGGCAACAACATTGTTTCTAAGAGCTTTCATCACCTCTTGAACCACAGTGGAGAAGAGTTTGCTGTCATTCCTTCTCTCACTTGTTTCCCCTTGAGATCCTTTAGAATCCATGGGAGTCTGAGTAATAGGTTATTCCTCCTCTTTCACAACATTTACAACTTGCCTTGTGTTATTCTTCCATCTCTGTTTCTTGAACCTATCAGGATACCCAACTATCTTAAAGCACTCTTCCCTTATGTTCCCACGCATACCACTGTGATCACATCTCTTTGCTTCTCTTTCGATCCTCTTCTTGTAATCTTTCTTTTGAAAATGAACTAGGGGTCCTAGGCTTTGAGCTTGTCTTCCTACATTGAGAGCACTCATTTCATTCCCTAGGTTTATCTCTCCTATCATTTGCTTCTGTTTCTCAACTTGTAACACCAAGTTATATTCTTTGTTCACAGGTAAGAAAGTATCTATACCCAGAACGTGTTGCTCTTCATCTGCTCATATCCTCCATTTAGCCCCATTACGAACTTCATAATTCTGTTAGTAGCTTGTATTTCCTGCACCTTCTTGATCATATTGCTTGTGCAGCTACTCATGGCACCACATCTGCACTCAGGCACACCTTCTAGTTAGGCTATTTGGTCCCATAATTCCTTCAGCTTGCAATAATACTCTCCCACACTTAGGATGTTTTGCTGAAATTCCCAGAGTTCCTTCGTGAGATGGAACAATTGAGGAGCGTTTGTTTGCCCATATTTATCAATTATCTCACTCCATAACTCCTTAGTTGATTGCATTGTTACTAAGCTCCCTGCTATTTCTTGTTTCATGGTAGCTAATAACAAAGATCTCACCATATAATCACATCTTATCCACTTTTGCATCTCATCTTCTGCTTCCTTTGGCTTTTCATGATTGCGCTCCAGAAATCTTAGTTTGTTCTTTGCTCTAAGAGCAATCTTGATGCTTCTACTCCTCTTAAGAAAGTTATTTCCATCAAAGATAATACTTCTTAGAGCAGTTGCAGCACTTTCATTGATTGCAATGAATAAAGGATCCTTGTAGGGATTGTTTGAGTGACTAGCTTTCTCTGCCATCTCAAATCTACTTGGGATAAAATTCAAACTTTTTGTTGAAAATCACTCTTAAATTAAACTTGAAATTCCCAGGATAGGGATCTCAAAACATCTTTCTCTGATACCATGAAGAGAAATTCAAGCTATCAAGGATTGTTTTCCCTCGGTCAAACTGATCAGAGGAAGTTTTCTCATTTACAGTTTTGTGTGTTTGTTTTTACAATGTGATAACGGCACTAAGAAGCCTTTCATACTATATAAACAAAGCATTCACATTTACCCTAGTGCTAAGCTGTACAAAACAACAAACTATCCTATTGCTAAGTTGTACAAACAACAAAGAAATCATTCTAGGATCAACCAAAAGGTGGATAGTGACAGGATCCACTATTACTATAAGAAAACATGTGATTGCAGGGTGCTGATATGTATCGACATTAATAATGACACAAACCACCAAATTTCACACAATGCTTTGATCGAATTGTTTATTTGGCGTATTGTGTGAGAAAACAAGAAGAATGGAAGAATTGTTGTAGTTATATGCTGAAATATTGTATGTCGAATTTATCTGATCTATCAATTTAGATTCTTTCTCATTTCTCATGTAAATAGCATTCTCATGTGATGTTGACCCTATATATCTATATATATATGCATAAAATAAAAAGAGATTACGATAATTTTCCGTATAGCTTGATCAGAATAAAGTTTAGTTGTTCTGATTACATTTCTATAAAAAATAGAGTATAAAAAAATAATTGTTACTAAACTAAATTAAGCAATAAATTTTTGGAATTGATAAGCTAGATTGAGTTTTTCTTTTCTTGGCTACTTTTAAATAATAGTTGTGGCATTGGAGTGGTGATAGATGAACTACATATAATCTTTGTAAACATTAGGTTGTGGGTTCAAGTAGTGATACTTGCAATTACTTTTTTTTTATGAGGAACCAATATGTACTTACATATGCAATGACATAGTGCCATGTCTTTTGTGAAAAGGAGAGACACGTGGCGGGCTACAATATATTTCATCCGTTTATAAATAGTTGCACCATTTACATAGTGTTTACCATTCATATTTTACACTTTAATATCTTTGGTGATTTATATATTAGGAGAAACACAGTCATATGAGATCTTGTTAGATTCGTCTCAATGTTTTTTTTTTAATATCAACTTTTATAATTTTTACTTAGAAAAATTCTTACTAGTACCATCCAACTATTGACTTTTCCCAATGGTAGGCAGTTTTTTATTACCTTCCCAATGGTACCACTATGCTTGTGACTTTTTATAAAGAATTTTTTTTTGTTAACAAAAAGTTAGGCTAAACTTTTAATGTAAGTAATAAATAATAACAAAAAACATTTACCCTAATCTATAAAGGATTTTCAATTCTTTCAATAGGATAATATGATTGAATATTATTGGTTATTTACATTTTTTGTGAGTCCACTTCTTTGGAAGTGGTTATGTTTATGGTGTATATCAAAGATTATATTAGCTCTGAATTATAGTCATGTTAAGTTGGGAATATATGATTTTGGAGTGGCTATTCATTTTTTGCCCAACTTAGCAAAATTCAAGCTAGACTACAGAAGCTATTGGATTGAATTTTGTTGGTTGTTTTGTAAGATTTTTCTATTTATTAAAAACTCCAATTTAGGTTACAGAAGCTATTGGATTGGAGAATTTTTGAACCCATGGCTCTATAGTGCCTAAAGCAGGCTTCACGAATAACTTTTATCATTCTGTTGAAGACGTTCCGAGTTCTATTTTCTTAAGAATGTATCTGCTACTGAAAACCCCTATTATGTGTCTTTATATAAATATAAAGTCTGACATTCATTCTATGGTGCTACTATTTGTTGTCAATGTCATGTTTAAAGGATGGTGGTACTTTATTAGAGGTCCTTGCCTCAGTATTATAAATGGTAATTTAAAGTACTATTTCATGTTTTGTTATGTATGCTTGGGGAACAATGATTTATCTGGTTATACAAATAAGGTGTTTCGACTCCTCACCATAATGTTGTTATTTCATCCGCTTCTTCTTAAGGAATAACAATTCAAAAGATGGGAGGGACTCTCAACCCTTAAGTTTGGATTTGGCGAGGGGCATGACTAAGCTAAGTCTTGCTTTACATATGTCTATGAGTTATGAATATTAGTTATTGGAATATAAGAGGGTATAGAAGGCATCTTGCTATGGAGGAGGTCAAAGATTTTTGTAATCATAATAATATTCACATAATGATGTTGTGTGAAACTAAGGTGCAATCTCCTTCATTTGAGGGGAGTATTAGGCATTGTGGGTTTCAGCATTTTGACTTCCTCCCAACCTTTAGTTTGGCTGGTGGGATTTGGCTGATGTGGAAGGACAATGCTAGTAATTGTTATAATATGTTATTCATAAGTCTGATAGATTTATAGCATGTAATATAAGTTTTTTATCGATGAACTGTAGTTTTGTTGCTATTTTTCTTTATGCTCCTCCTAGTCATGCCCTAAAACAGATTTGTTTGGGAAGATTTAATTTCTTATCTTAGGTCGCTAAGTAGCCCCTTCATTATATTGGGAGACATTAATGAGCTTAGTTCTCATTTTGATAAGTTGGGTGGATCGGATTTTAGATTTTCTCGTTTAGCTTATATGAATTTGTTATTTGATTCAGTTGAGTGTATAGAATTGCCTTTTGAAGGTAATTCTTACACATGGCGAAAAAAATCTCATGGCCCTAATAACATTCTTGAACGTTTAGATAAAGGAATTGTTAGTCTTGATTGGTTGAGTCTATTCCCAAATTCTAAAGTTTATCACCATAACTTCACTTCGTCCGACCATTGTCAAGTTTCAATTTCTTTAAATTTGAGTAAGTGTAGGAAATCTCCTCCTTTTAGATTTAACAAATTATGGACAACCCGAAAAGACTTTGATTGTTTGATTAAAAAAACTTGGAGTACTCAATTCCAAGGTTCTCATATGTATTGTTTCACTAGAAAGTGTAAGTTCCTTAAAGAAAAAGCAAAACTATGGTCAACAACTCGTTTTGGAAATATCTTTAGGCAACTTAGGATTGTGGAAGAAAAGCGAAAGTCTATCCAAAGTGATTTAGTACATAATGAGAATTGCCCACATCTAATTGCTTCGCAAAATAAATTTTTGACAAAGCAAGTTAAGTTATTATATTTTCAGGATTTGCATTGGAAGGTTAAAGCAAAATCAAATCATATTAAACTTAGTGATGCTAATATTAAGTATTATAACTCTTGTGGCTCTATTAGAAGAAATCATAATTTAATTAATTCAATTCAAGATCCTCAAAATAATATAGTTACTCATCCGAGCCGTATTGAAGAATGTATTACTAATGGATTCAAACAACGCTTCCTGGCTAATCCGGTATGCTCATTTGATGTCAACAATGATTTCGACTTACTAGATTAAATTATTTTAGAGGAAGATAACTTATATCTACCTATGGAAGTTACTTTTGAAGAAGTTAAAAATGTAACAGTTGACTTGGCACCTGATAAAGCGCCTGGCCAGATGGTTATCCGCCTTTCTTTTTCCAAAAATACTGGACTTTAGTTGGTAGATCAGTGTTCAGAGCTGTTAAAGCCTTTTTCTATTCAGGAAAGATTTTATTGGAGATTAATTACACAATTATTACCTTAATACCAAAAATAGATAATCCTTCTAAACCTAACCATTTCAGACCTATTAGTCTCTATTCTACAATATATAAGATTATAGCTAAAATTATGGCCAATAGGTTAAAAGTTGTTATGAGTAAGATTATTCATCCTTTACAGGGAGCTTTTGTCCTTGAAAGATTAATGCAAGATAATATTCTCCTGGCTCATGAATTTTTTCTTTCTTTTAAAAATAAAAAGGATTTTTTAACTACCATAATACCAACTTTTGGCCGTTCTCTCACAATAATACAAACTTTTGGTTATTATTTAATAATATAAACTTTACATTAAAATTCTCCCAATAGGTCAAAGTGACCTTTAACCTGTAAAACAGGTAAAAAGAATTTTAAAGAACCCCAAAATCTCCTTCTCTCTCCTCTTCTCCCCCTACCAATTGAAACCCCACCATGAACCCACCAGTCCACCCTCACCACCCCTTCTTCCACCACGAAACCACCAGTCCACCTTCACCATCCCTCCCCCACCACGAAACCGCCTTCCAACCTTGAAAATGTCCCTCACCTTAACACAACTCCTCCACTTTCCGCCGCCAAAGCTCCCCACATCTGCACCGGTAACCACCAAACAAGGAGGAGTGGACGACAAAGCGACGAGGAGAGAGAATAAACGAGGAAAAGAGGATGAGAGTCAGCGGCGGGCGAAAATAGCCGATCTCCTCCTTCGTCTCCACCAACACTTCTCCCTCTCCCTTCTCCTTCCGCACATCGCAACCCACCATTGCTACAGAATCAAGCCCTAACAAGATCGTCGAAGTCCTCCTTTCTCAATCCTTCTTCTCTACCTTTACTCGTTACCGCCCCATCTACCCCTACAAAATCCGCAAGCTCACCCGCGCCAATCGTTGCAACCTTGCCGCGCAAATGGTCGAGGATCATCTTTCGATGAAGAACAAGGTTTCCGAGGGTTTTGTAACTCGATTTGTAGATTTGGGGGGGGGCAGGGCAGGGCATGTGGGCTGGGGAAGTGGTTTCGGGGTGGGGGGGAGGAGGAGTTGAGTTCTGGTTGTGGACGTTTCGTGGCTGGGGAAGGCGGTTTCGTGATGGGGGGTGGTGAGGGTGGTTTCATCCGTGGGGGGTAGGGGTGAGGGTGGGGGAAGGGGGTGGGGGTGGAGTTTCAGTTGGTTTGGCTTGGGGGAGGATGAAGAGAGAGAAAAAGTGGGTGGGGAGGGTCTAGGGGTCTTTGGGAGAAGGAGGAAGAAAGAGATTGGAGGGGGAGCAGGGAGAGAAGAAAGAAAAAAAATTGTTTTTAATGTTTTTTTATATTTAAATCAAAAATTTAAAAATCAGCCAATAAAATAATGACATGGTCCTAATGAGTGCCACGTGAGCTTGTTTACCTCTTACAACAAGTTACCAACCGGTTTCGACCTACTGGAAGAATTTTGATGTAAAGTTTGTATTATTAAATATAATCAAAAGTTTGTATTATTGCGAGAGAGAACGGCCAAAAGTTTGTATTATTGTAGTTAAAAAATCCAAATAAAAAAGGGTTGAATGGATGGATAGCTTTGAAATTGGATATGAAAAAAAGCTTATGATCGTTTAGAGTAGGATTTCATCTTTATTACTTGTGTATTATTGTAGTTAAAAAGTTTATGTTCTCGTTGTATAGAGTGATTAAAACAATGTATTACTACTGTCTCCTTTTCAGTTTTAGTTAATGGTATTCCTGGTGAAACGTTTGTCCCGTCAAGAGGAATTCGTCAAGGAGACCCTTTATCTCCTTATATCTTTATTTTATGTGCAGGAATTTTAGCTCGTTAATTGCATAGAGCTAGTTCCGTTGGCTCTAAATCTATAGGTGTTACATTAGGACACTCAAGAGTTAAAATTGTTCCTAACTTTTGCGAGATGATACTATGGTATTTGCTAAAGCTACGAGGATAGTTGTTACACTATCAAAAATATTTTAGATAAGTATTGTTCTATGTCAGCTTAACTTGTTAATTTTCACAAGTTTGCATTCCAATGTACGCAAAATGTTTCAGAATTGGTTTATGCTAATTTTGTTAACGTCCTTCAAATGGAGGAATCTTTCTTGTTAAGGAAATATCTTGGTTGTTGAATTAATGATACCAAAGTAACAAATGTTACGTTTGCTGAAATTCAAGAAAAAGTGTATTCTTAATTGACCAAATGGAAAGCTAACTCTTCATCTTAAGCAGGTAGGACCATTCTTATTCAATCTAATCTAGCAACGAAAGCCAATTATCAAATGCAAAGTTTTTCTTTGCCCCCGATAGTTCTTTCTTCCCTTGATAAATGTTATAGAAATTTCTTTTGGAATAAAGTCTCAGATGTTAAATCTCCAAATTTGATTGGGTGGGACAACATCTGTAAACCAGAAAAATTTGGAGGTTTGGGTCTTAGGAAAGCTGAGACTAACAATATTGCCCTTCAGTTGAAGCTTCTTTGGAAGATTTTAGATTCTCTTGAAAATTTATGGATTAATTTAGTCAAAAAAAAAGTATTTAAAGGATGACAATTTATTTTCTTATAATGTCAAAGCTAATGTTTCCTAGCAATGGAGAAAGCTGATGGGGTTAAGAAGTTCTTATAAGAAGGGGTTAAGATGGAATGTTGGAAATGGTGAGAACATTTCCTTTTGGTTAGATAATTGGGTTTTTAGCTATCCAATTGCGGATATATGCCCTGTTGTTAGTGGATCTGAAAGTATGAAAGTTAGTTTCTTCATCAATCAGGATCGTCAATGGGATGAATCTCTTCTTTTGCAGTTTATCCCTCTAGATATATCTAATGTAGTGACTAATTTATTTATTCCTAGTAATCAAATTGATGACAAAAGGTTTTGGGGCCTCTCCCCTTATGGAAATTATTCAGTTAAGTCAGGTGTTGATCTTATTCAAGATCTAAGCCTACAATTTTTCAATAGATTTGGAAATTGAAAGTTCCCCCAAAAATTAATTTTTTTATTTGGAAAATTTGTCAGAATGGTCTTTTTACAAAGAAAAGGTTGAAATAAAGCCATTTTTTCTTCCGATGGAGTGTGTATTTTGTAATTATCACTCTGAAGATTCCTCTCATCTCTTTTCTAGTTGTCCTTTTGTTATAGATGTGTTTGAGGATCTTAATAGCCATATGAATTGGAGTTCTCCTCCTGTTATTGTGAATGACTTGCCTTTATAGATCATTTGTTAAATCTGAAATCTTATTTCTCGACTTCGGAAATTGAGATTTTTGCCATAACTTGGTGGTTCATTTGGTATAACCGTAATGGGGTGATTTTCCGTCATGAAAATTGCTCTCCATTTAAAGTTAGTGCATTGATTAGAGCTAATGTGCATAAAATTAGGATTCATGGAGCCACAGTAAATGAAATTGATGCTAAGTTCTCTCTACATTATATTCAGAAGAGTGGTGTATCATCGGGTAAGTCTAAGATTCGGGATCATGTTAGTTGGTGCCCTCCTCCTTCCAACTATTATAAAGTTAATTTTGATGGTTCTAAACTTCCAAATGGTCAAGCCTCATTTGGGTTTGTTATTCGTGACTCAGAAGGGAAAGTTTTATTATGTGGTGTTGGTGCTTTAGATTCGTCGAATTCTATTCTTGTTGCTGAAGCTAGGGGCCTAAGAGAAGGTGTTAGAGGGGCCATTTCTTTGGCAATTAGAAATCTTATTATTGAGGGTGACAATCTTGTTGTTATCAACTCTATTAGAAATATTTGAAAGATTCCTTGGACAATTAACGCTCTTATTTTAGATGCAGGTGAAGATCTGAAGCAGTTTGAGGATGTCCACATTCGTCATGCTTTTCGGGAGGCTAATGCTGCTGCGGATTGGATGGCTCATCGCTGTCACACGACGACTAACATTACTTATTGGTTTGATGTTCCTGATTTCCCTATTGTTGTAATCATCCGCAAGGATGCTTTAAGGTGGCCCAATTCTTGGGATCCACCCTAGTTCACTAGTAGAATAATTGCTTATTCTTTGCGGTCATTAAGTGGCATATTCTTTGCGGTTTTGGCCGCGCAGCAATTAAGGGCGCAGCAATAGGTAATTAACCTATTGCTGCGGTTTTTGACCGCAGCAATACGTCAACATATTGCTGCGGTTTCTACCCAAAACCGCAGCAACATGTTTATTTTTTTAATAAAAAATAAAATCTATTGCTGCGGTTTTGGGTTAAAACCGCAGCAATAGGTATATGTACCGTAAAAATAATTTTTTTTTTTTTTTTTTACATTTTACCACCAAATTTGAAAAGAGAAAAAGATATAGGAAGAAGATGAAACACTACAAACTTGAAGTAATAGAGATAATCTCTAAATGTGTTTATAAATTATACATAAACATGAAAGAAAAATTCAACAGATACCAAAAAAAGCTATACAAATAAAATATACAAAAAAAAGCTATACAAAGAAAATATATAAAAAAAAAACCAGAAAAACCACCCTAACATTAGATCTAATAAATAAAAACAAAACCGAACTACAAAAATTATCGCTGATCTGAAAAAAAAACGAGAATTTTGATCTGAAAAAAAAAATCGAGCCAAAATCTTGGCTGATTTCACGGCATCTTCAATTCTTATGGAGTTGGATGCACCAAAAATATAAAAAATAAACAAAAAAAATCCAGATCTGGAAAAAAAAAAATCGAGCCAAAATCTTCAAGCACTCCAAGAGCCGACAGCCAGAGCCAAAATCTTCAAGCGTTGTATCTCGAGAATTTTGATGGCGAATCCCGAGAATTTTGACGCCGATCTCGTTGAAACTCAAGAGCTTTTAACAACTTTAATGGAGGAATCGAACCGGATTAATGGAGGAAAGGTGATTGAGATGAGAATGACACCGGAGATTGAACGAAGGATGAGTGAGAGAAGAACGAAGGATGCGTGAGAGAGAGGAGATTGAGTGAGGAGATTAGAAGAAGAACGACCAGTTGATGCCGGCGAGGAGAATCAACAGCGAGGAGAAGATCTGGCGTTTAGATGCGGCGAGATGATGCGAAGATCGGTGATGACCGGCGTTTGTGTTACCGCTGGCGACCGTGAAGATCGGAGTCGAGGTTGGTGATGTGAGGGAGATCGGAGTTGTTGGAGAGATGTCAGGGAGAAATGAGAGATGTGAGGGAGAGATGTCAGGGAGAAATTAGAGAGAGGGTCTGAGGGAGGCGCATGGGAACTTATGTAGATTTAGGTTTTTTTTTTTTTTTTAGGGTTTCGTTTATATTCTTTGCGGTTTTTTAAAAAACCGCAGCAATAGATTTCAGTCAAATTGGTCAAATAATTTTGAAAATCTCCCGTTGACATATATTGCTGCGGTTTTCGACCGAAACCGCAGCAATATGGTTATTTTATATTTTACCTTTTCTTTTTATGTGATATATTGCTGCGAATGGGTAAAACTGCAGCAATACCACCGCAACAATAAGCAATTATTTTACTAGTGGTTGTTTCTTTCCTTTAAAAAAAATACTTGGCTGCCATAGGAAATACACAACACAAAAAATTAGATCCTCATCATCAAAAAATTTAGACCTTCCTCTGTAGAACACTCAACGCCACCTTCCGCTGTAATACACTCATCATCTACCCTTCCCCTTCTCTTCATGTATGTTGCAAACCAAATCAAAACTCCAAAATCTTGCTTTGGTATACTTTACAAGAATTGTCGCGAATCGTGCAACTATTTTGCGAGGGAATATCTGGAAAATTTCTAGAATTCTTTTTTATAAGGGATATTATCTCAGATAACCCTGACATATAGGCCTTTTTCCAATATAACCCCGATTTTGGCAGGCCTGTCTCCGATAACCCTGAACTTGATTTTTGTCATTAAACCTGACGGAATTGTTAACGGCGTTTACTATTTTCAAACAAACTCATCTCTTTCTCTCTCTTGTTCTTCATGTCTTCTCAAGCATTCATCAATGGTTACCATGAAAACTCAAACAAATTTAGCTATGGAAACTGGCGGAAGAAATCTCGAACTCTTCACATAATATCAAGCAAACTTTGAACAATTGATGGAAAAACTTAAAAAAAAAAAAAAAAAAAACCCATACTATTCAACTTCGGTTTTTGTTTGAAATGTAAATACGGAATGTTTTTTTTTGCAGCCCTAGAAATAGAATCATTAGAGAAAACATGTTAATTGGCTGCTGTATAATATGAAGCTTCATCATTGGCCAAAAAGTTCAGTTGTTTCAGCTAAAAAAGAAGCGTTTAGGAGAAGAGAGAAATGGCGGATGCGGTAACGATAGTAGACAGCAGCAAACGAACACCCACTACAACCCCCCCAAAACCCAGCAAAAGTGGACCACAAAATCGGCCCTAAAACCTACCGAAATCATCCTTTAAAATCGATGTAATCAGCCACGAAAATCGACTACCCACTACATCCCTAAAAACCAGCAAAAAGTGGACCTAAAACCCAGCAAATTCAGCCACCAAAACAAGGAAAGTCAGCCACAAAACTTGCGCCAAGGTTTCTCTCTCCTAGAATTTCTCATTTCCATTCATCAATTGAATGCCATGATAAATATCGTGAATATGTTAAACGCAATGATAAACGCAATGGGAGATGAAGAACAAAGAGTGAGGAATTCAATTTGAAAAGGATGAATAATGGGAGATGAAGAACAAAGAGTGAGGAATTCAATTTGAAACATCATTTTGGAATTCAAATTGAAGAGTTAGGTTTTGAAGAACAAGAGAGAGAAAATGATGAAGAACAAGAGAGAGAAATAGATTATTTAGGCTTTTTTTAAGTTTTAATTAATTTATGTTTCAAAATAGTTAACGTCATTAACTATTCCGTCAGCTTTAATGACAAAATACAAGTTCAGGGTCATCTGAGAAAAAAAAAATTTGTTAGGTTCATTTGAGAAAAAGGCCTATATGTCAGGGTTATCTGAGATAATATCCCCTTTTATAAACAACGATGAATTGCACAAATTTCTGGAATTTTTTTAAAATTCATAATTATTTATATGAAATCCATGAATTCAATTGAATTCCATTAATTGCTCCATATAAAAATTTCTGATTATCTCTTTGGTGCATTAGAAGAGTAAATTTAGTTTAGCCCTAAGAACATAGATGAATGTCTTTGTTTTTTTATGATCATATGACTTGTTCAAGTTTTTTTATAACTTTAATTTATCTGTTAATAAAATGATTTATTGGTTTTGATACTATAAACATATATGAGTAGTGAATTACCACTTTGTTTTTTTTTATGATTATATAACCTGTTCAAGTTTGATAGTACTTCAATTTGACTTGTAACAAATGATTCGTTGGTTCTAATATGATACATATTATGAGCAGTGTGTTTGCTATGGAATCATAAAAATACAATGCTTTTAATTAATTAAGTGTGTGTGCATAATTGTCTACTAATATACAAATCTTGTGAATTCAATACTAAACTCAGGTTTATTATTGTTGTTTTTGCAAAATGGGTGTTGATAGTAAGGTATTGAGATTTCAGTGGAGGGGGAGGAGTGTAGACATTAATGTAGAAGTAGATAGCTGTTGCTTACTAGCTAGATGTAGTGTTTGTGATGTCTTTATTCTGGATTTGAAGAGTTTTTATGATGGCAGCATTAGGTTGTTGTCAAGGAAGCTTTATGCTAATTTATTCAATAATGTTACAAAGTAAAAGTATCGTTTAATGCAAAAATCTAATCATATATTGGTGCTTATATTCATCAAACTTATGTTTCTAATTGTTGTTGTCAATTGCTTATCGATACGGTCATTATTAATATGTGATGTTAGAGAAATGTGCAAATATCCAATCTACAGGAAGGTTTGTATCAGACACATGTGCATCTAAGTTATTAATGGAGTGTTAGAACTTTTATCCAAAATAAAAAAGAAAAAGAAAAAGAAAAAATGGGGTAATAGGAATGTGATGGATCTTATGATGTAATACTAATTTTTGGGATATTGAATTATAGGAGGGAAAGTTAAGATAAGGGGTACGATTGTATTTCTAGAGTGATGGTCATTACTAATTTTAACATTTTGTTAAAGTTTTTTAATAGAAAAATCACTTTAATTAAGAAGACATAAACATAGTGGTACCATGGGGAAGGTTGTAAGAGAGCGTAAAAAGTAGTGTATTATTCTATTATCTACTTACCCCACCTTATGGACCACAAAATTGACATAATTGACATAATTCCAAATTACTCAGAGAAAAACACATAAAATTGACATACTACCTCCGTTCCATAAATTTTTCCCACTTTCTGTTTAAGAATGTTCCACAAAATTCTTCCCATTTTTACTTTATTTCATTTTTGGCAAACAATTATTAGTATATTATTCTATTATCTACTTACCCCACCTTATGGACCCACTATTTTTTACGCTCTCTCACAACCACATTCTTTCTCCTTTTAAAAAAATAATAAATTATCCATTGGCATTTTTGCACACTCTCTATCCTATCTAACAAATAATAAATCACCACTTGCATACTCTCTCTCCTTTTTTTTCTTAGTTTTTTAGCTATAGTAAATGGTTAGAACTTTATGAAATGCAGGCAGTATATCACAGGATACTCACTAAACTACGCGAAAACAATAGGTACTACGCTATATTTCACACTTATTGACCCAAAAAGATCCAAACTTAATGCTACAAAATTGCTCTAGACACTAGTGGAAAAAACATCAAGTGCTCCGGTTAAAAACCGTACAAGTGCTCCGTATTTGACTCGTAGCATACGCCATACGAGCACTTGAGCATTAATCAAGTGCTTCGGTTTTCAACCGGAACACTTGAATTCACAAGTGCTCTGGTTGTATTAAAAAACGGAGCACTTGTGAATTTTATATGCTGAAAATAAGTCAAGTGCTCCGGTTGATAAGGAAAAACCGGAGCACTTGGTTCCACAAGTGCTCCGGTTTTCCTATACAACCGGAGCACTTGAGCCTTTGTTTTTTAAAAAAAAATTTAAACCTGCTACCCCTGCTGACCAGCAGCATGGGTAACAAGTCTTTGACTTATTCCAATCTACTTGAGTATATCTTGCTCTATCTTTAGCTTTAAAGTTGCATGGCGTATTCTTTACCAAAGTTAAGCAAAAAAAGTGACAATAAAAATTGACCAAATTAACTTTATCTCGGGTAAAGCAGATTCTAATAACAAACATGCATATTGAAAAACGAGAAATTGAGAAACGGAAAGTAACATATCGAGCCATGAATGAATGTTATTAAGCTTACAAGTTAAAGGTAAAGAGAAGGAAAAAAAAAGTACCCCTAGTAATGAATTTGCACCAAAAACCAAAGAATACCCAAAAATGTTTGTTACTCAAACACCGAGAGAAGTTTACTGTACTATAAGAGTATATTAGATAGGAATTCCATACACCAGTTCCAGTTTTCATCACGACAACAAACCCATTAAAGCTTATTTTTCCATCCTGCACGCATTAAATTGTATATTAGGTACGAATTCCATACACATCATTGAATCTATGAGAAAATATCGATCCAGTTTTCAGACCAAAATTATACCAACATTAAGTACTATTACACCGAAAAAAAAGCTATCTCTGATAATGTATATAGGGAGCATACCTCTTTTGCAAACTCGGTGGGAAGGATGTCAACGGCTCAACCCAATTTCGGACCACTACCCTCCATGTCATAATGGTAAGATTCCTTTGGTCGGCACTTGCCAATAGGTCGCAAAATATTGTTTAGTATCTACGCTAATTGAACAAGACAGCGAAGTAATGTCATGTAATACATCATGCAACCGAGAAATTGAGACGCAACTAGTAACATGTAAGGCAAGGAATCACTAGTATAAGACGGGAATCACAAATTAAAGCATAAATTCTTGTTACACTTCAGAGAGATTGACACGACAAGCAATTATAGTCTACCCTTAACCCTCCGAAAAGAAAAAGAAACGAACATGTATTTATTTACTAGGAGGTGGAGACGAAGACAAAGTTTCAAGTCTGCAAAAAGAGGAGATTTACAAAAAGTAAGTGTATGATTCAATTCCACATATCTTATAGAAAGATGAAAGCTTTCTCCAGAAACTTCTCGATCCGTATGTAATATATGATATAATTTAAACATGAGTTTAAATTTACGCTTAAGTCCTAAAGAAACAAAACTGAATGCAACCGCAGATACGGATGTCCGTTCAATCTAGTTTTTCAATTCAATAATGCACACATATGATTCGGCATCACAAATAACCATTGGACATATCAATTTCCGGTGACATTATATAACTACAACATTCAAACTAATATAAAATAGATCACATACGCCTAAGTTACATCAAAAACAGTTTCACTTACATCGTTACTGCACATTTCAATTGAGAATGACTGCTTCAAGATAAACAGACCCTTAATCTTCAATACAGTTCCTGTGAAAAAAGATTTTAAGATTAATTTTAGCTTGAATGCTCTTTCAGTAATGAATAAAAGCAATGCTGCTCAAATAAACAATTGAGATACATACCATAATGCTTGAATTGCAAATTTTTTTCAATCAATAATCAATTGCAAAGCTCACAAACAAAAGATACGAAAACCACCATTGAAAGGCAAGTGCAAGCAATCGTAATTTGTGAAATCTAAAATTTTCATCTCGTACTTCATTCATACTCATATTGAACACTACATCTAAATAACATCTCGAATTAAACATCTAAGAAAATTTTAAACAAAAAAGAGGGAAAAAAAGTAAATAAGAAGAACTCCAACTTCCATGTATTGTATGGGCGCTAAAACACTCTCAACATTACACCCACTAAAACATCGGAACATGTACAAAACTATTCATCCAATCGAACCCTACAAACCACCAACCACTAAACTCAAACGACCAATGTGAATGAGAATGCAGAGAATTGTAATTGGTTGATAAAATGTCCGGGAAATAAATGCACTACATTATGGAAAGAGTCCAAAATAAAACAAAACTAATATTCATACAACAAGTGACATACTATAGATGTATGCTCTGCTTAAGGAGGGGATTTGTCAGCTGCCAAAGAGGCTTAATAACGAAAGGCGCTTCCACCATGAGCAGCTCGGATAGTAATAATAAAATACATGAAACTGCCATCAAAGTAACAACGATATAGTTATTAGTTATTACTAGAAGTCACTAGTTTGTTGCCAGATTCACTAATATTTTACCAACCCCTTTAATTTCCTATAGACTCCTATAAGCTTATAAATCTCCTAGCCTTGTTAAACTGATAGTATCATGTTAAACTAAAATTTTGTAACCAATGCCACCCACACCAAAACATAGCATGGTCGAACATAAGATATATACACATAGAAAAACACATAAAATCACTACCCTACTCATCCTAACATGCATATATACCCTTTCTCTAAAACTCATAAAATAAAGCTAGTTACCTTGTGATACTCTAAGTAGAAGGTGTAATCTCCAAGTCTCACTCACCGCCGACCATCGTCTCCTTAGATCAAATCCAAACCGCAAGACGATAGCCCAAGTAACAAAAAATTCATAGCGCATTTTGAACAGGGTACAACAAGGAGTAAGATTGGATAGCTTAGATAACACAAAAGTCGCCAAAATAAGCTAATAAATAAACTTAATCAGCGATCAATAACATATTTCAAGCATCAAATGATACAAATTGACCATTATAACTCAAACATCAAAACAGCAATAATAGCATTATTTTCACATACATATCTCCCTCACTTGATCAAAAATAACAAAGAACATATTTCATGCATCAAATGATACAAATTGACCATTATAACTAAAACATCTAAACAGTAAAGAACATTATATCTCCCTCACTTGAACAAAAATAACAAAGAACATTAACATTGAAAGCTAAGGCTCGAAACATGTTACATGAGTTTAATTCGAAGACAATGAGGGTCACTCCTAAAATATTTATCTATAATTTATGCTGCTACTGATAACAATTAACAGATTAGTGTCACTCCCATCAATCTAGCACTTATGAGAAGCAATATATAACTATATACTGAAATACAATGCACCAAACATACTAAGTTTACTTTTGACCCTAAGAAGTGAATTCATGTTGTTTGGAGGGTAAATATTATGTAGTAGTCTCCGCATCGTCCAAATAAAAACAATTTAGCCTCTGAAAACTTTCATAAGTAAGCACTACCACGGAAACGAACATGAAAATAAGTGAAATTTTGCGGAACCTTATTGTACATGCTTACAATCTTTTTAAGCGGCTGGATAAAGTAACTTCCAAATCTAGTAGATAATATGAATACGGGAATGCATATAGATTAAAATCAATGCCGAATTTGAAGTAACATGTCTCGCAATTCGAAATCCTAACTTCAAATCGAAATTCAAAAATTAGAGAAGAATAACAGACTAAGAAAGTGTTTCTTCTCCTTCATGCCATCTTGTTCACCTTTTACTTTGATGCATTGCGGAGTAAAGACAATGATCTCGATCAAATTATGAAGAATTTCAGTGAAAAAAAGAAGCTCGAATTTTCAGTGAGATTTATAAAACCCCAAACTAACAGGAACCCCCACCTCATATAAAAACCAGAACTAACAAGAACCCCAGAATCTCAGACAACAATAAACAATTATAAATCAAGATTTCAGTCACAAATTCCACTAAAAAAACACAAAGAATATGTGACCAAGTCCCAATCAATTAACGTAATATGCATTCAGTTCAAGCTTTTAATCCAAAAACTACTAGATACCTAAGTAGCTGATTCGTGAAAAAGCATTATATTGAGCATTTTGGGGATAGGGGAACCCTAGATTTTGGGGAAAATCGTCATATTGAGCATAAAAACCATAAATATATAAAAGCAATGGAAAAAACAATAACAATCTGTAAAAGTGTGAATAGGGTAAAATTTTTTGATTCATTTGACCAATTTATCCTATAAGTATGAATTCGAAGTAAAAACAAAAAAGAGAGAGAGAAATCAAGGAATTAACTTATTGTATTTTGGGAGATTGGAGTCGAGGAGTGTCGTTGTCAATGGAGTAACTAGGGAGGCCGGAGGTGAGACCGCAAGAAGGAGATCTGAAGGTTGGAGAAGAGAGAGACTGTGTGAGGAGAGAAAGCAGAAGTGCGCAATGGTGGTTGTGTGACGGTCGGAAGCAGAATTCGACGACCTTGCGAGTCACGAACAATAATTACGGTTAGGGTTTTCTTCTAGCGGAGTCGTTGAGTGGTTTTAGCAGAAACGCCACCATTGACGGGTTCTCATCCATGGTGGTGGTGCGATTCACGAACAAGAAATAGGGTTAGGATTTCGATTTCTTGATGAAATTTGTGAGACAAGGAAGAGGAAGGAAGAGCGAGTGAGAGAGGAGGCGAAACAGTGTACTAAGTACGCGGATGAAAATGAAAACCAAATGTTGGGGTTTTATGAATCCCAATTTTCAAGCGCTTCGGTTAATAACATCCACCGAAGCACTTGTCATATTTTTTATTTTTTAAAACAAAAATTTGGACCAGGTGCTCCATTTTTCAATTAACCGAAGCACTTGATAAGTAGCACAAGCATTTATTTTCCACTAGTGAGATATGAGGCTCTGAATTGGGTTCGAGAGTGATGTCCTCCCTTTTATTTTGGCTAGTTCTTAAAATGAGAACTATTTAGGGCAAATTTCACACTAGGGCTAACTTGCTTGGAAAGGGGGTTGATAATTAACTTGCGAAATAGAATAAATTGCACAAAGTAAAGTTACGAGAAATAAAGAGAAGAACACAACAAGTTTTACGTGGAAAACCCTGTGGAAATGAGGGAAAAACCACGGGAGGATTTGTATCCTGCCAATTCACTAAGTTGCTCGAGTTTGTGAGAGAATACAAGTATTAGCTAGAGAGAGTTGAGTGAGAAGTGAGTGATGATCTACAAAACATGAGCTAATGGACTATTTATACTAGTTTACAATATGAACGTTAAAGTGCAGCCGTTTTCCTCCTTGCTCTTCACTGGCCTAGATCCTATTTTGTAGGAGCCTCCCTTTTGATATTCTTGTTTGGCAGTTGAAACTAACTCCACTTTCTTCTCAACGCATCGCATATCTTTTACTCTCAAGCACTCCGGAACCGTATTGACACGTCACCCATCCGCTTGCACTTTCATATGCCCAATTAAACGCTGCCATTTATTCAAGCAAACTAACATACGTTAGGCATGCATTTTACTGCCAAATAGGAATAATTCGACCCCTAACAATAGCCATAAATTTTTGCTCTTTGAGCGGCAAAATAAGGAAGGAAAAATTTCAAGATTTCAAAGAAAACTGCATGGAGGAACGCGCGTAATTATGGCGGTTAATTGCATGGCTTGATTAGACATCTATCTTCTTCCTTCTTCTATAAATGCAGGACGTCATTTCAAGATAAAGTTTCATTAGCTTTCTTGCACAATTCAACTTCTTCCTACACCCAGGTAAATTCTCATCTTCCCTTCTGATTTCTTTTGCGTTTTTCTTCAAGTTATTTTCCGATTTTGTAAGATTTTTCCTTTTGCTTGTATTTTTCTTCCTTTTTCGTCATGACTAGAGCAAACCCTAGGTCCTCTTCAAGAAACAGTTCCTCCCCTGATGAAGCAAATATTTTTCGCCACTTAGAAATTTTAGAAGACAATAACCTTTAGCCTAGCGTGCTAACTGCAGCCGATTTGCAAATTGTTAGGAAGAACTATGGTTTTCCCTCTGGCGCTGTGATTAGGATACCAATCAATCAAGAAAGGATGGATTGGGTTTGCCCATGTTGGTTGGTTTTCTATGATTACCCTTTAGCCAAATTAGGACATAAATTCCCTTTTTCCCCTTTTATTCGCCGTTTTTCGCTCCAACCGACATGACACCTTGCCAACTTCTCCCTGGGGCGTGGAGGGTTTTAACGAGTATAGAAACTACGTGTAAGAATTTGGGTATTGACTTCTGAGTAGACAATTTGGCTTTTACTTATCAAATCAAAACTTTTGGGAAGGGGAGGTTTACCCTCAAAATTAATGAAGGCTAAGATGCCTTTGGTAGAGAAAACCGACAAGGGTCGAGACAGGGGCTGGGCCGCACGATACTTTTTTGTGAGAGCAGATTCCATTGGTGACTTTGGTGGTTTTTTCAAAGATACATGGAAATCTGAAGGTATTTTGCCTAATTTGCTGTGAAATTTGCACTCTGATTGTTGACGGTTTGCTTACACTTTTTGCTGGGCGGGTGTTTCTCTGCACTCCTCCGGACGCGAACAATTGGCAAGTTTTACGGACTTGATATTGGCGCTCGATGCGAAGATAGGACTTTTCCCAACATTCCCTCATATCCTTGTGCCAACTTACGCTGCGGGCAATTCATCCAATTCTCCAACAAGAAGCGCCAAAACTCGCTCAACTTCCAACATGTCTTACGGTAAGTACGTCGTTCTTCATTTTCGCCATCCGATTTCTTTTTACAAGTTGCTTACCTTATTCTCCTCTTTGGCGAAACTTATGCGTCTCAACGAACTGCTCCAATCTCGAACTTTGAGTTGATTGCAAGGATGCGCAACGGGAGCGGGCTTTTCGCCACTCCCCCGCACCTTCGCGACGATTCGCCCTTCTCTCCCTCGGACCTCTCGCCCAATTACAACTGCTGCTACCCCTATTTTGGCTGGGTAGAAAAAAAAGAGTGTGGAGATCGAAGTTCCTGAGGATTTCTCTTCCATCTCCGCCGAAGCAACTCCCATATGGACAAGTGCCAAGAACTTATGGTTCCCAGTTTGCCCAAGGTGCGCCATGATACTATGACACCTGTTCTTTGTCGCATATGAAGGTGTCGGTTTGTTCGTCCTGGTTTGGCTTTCTTCCGTCTTTTAATCATCTTCTCGCCTTGCTATATGTTGATTCCTAATGCATCTTGTTTTCGGTGCTTGCAAGCTTTTATTGCCACACACGAGAATGCATGCGAGTTGACAACCAAGGTGGCCACTCTTACCAAGGAGTTGGAAGATGCTAAGGGGAGATGCCAGCAATGGTTGGACCAACTGAAGGTGGAGCGAGGAGGAGGTGCAATGTACGAAGGGAGAGGTAGAGAGAGGCTGGCGAGGAAGCGAGAGAAGATATATAATGAGCATCTTGATGTCTTTGGTATGCAGCTCTGGCTGGCGAGGATTGAGGCGATGGAGGAGTATGCTGCTGGAAAACATTTGGAGTGGAACCCTGTTGCGGAAAGGTTGGCTTATGATGAGGCCAAGAAACTCCAAGGCGCCAAGAAGGACATTGTTTGCCGTCGCTGCCATGCTTGAAGAAGTTGCTTGATGATGCGGCTACTCACGCGGCGACTCAAGCATCGGCGCGCATTCCCGGCCTATTGATGTTGATGCCGACAATCCCCAGAATGATGCTGCTTAGTTTTTAATGCTTTTTGCTTAGGATTTAAGACAATATTTTATTTTGTGTGTTGCTTTACTTTCTCATGGGAGCAAGGTTTAAGACATATTGGTGTGTTTTGTACTTGCTCATAGAAGCGGTTTTAATTTGCATGCTTATTCTGCTTGCTAGGAGCAGAATGTTAGGAATTGAATTTTTGTTTCCCCTAATGGAGGCAACTTTTATGAAATTTGCTTTATTTTGCTTACTACCATTCTGCTTTAGAGAATAACTTGTGTTTATGTGATTTTGTCTCATGCATGCATGTTGTAGCAAACTAGAACGTCGACCCGTTTTGAAATTGCTTTACGAAACCATTTGTTTTGCAACTGTTGTGTTATAACCTTTTAAATAATTGGCATAACTCGCAAGAATATGATAGTTTGTATTCGGTCAGTTTGAATGAATTGCACGTTTTATTAATGGGACACAAAGCTTACAAATAATAAATTTAAAGAAGTAACTTGATTACAAAGAATGTTCTTCAAAAGTAATGGCAAAGTGTTTCAGTAGGAATCACAATATGGTCAAACTACCGTTTTGCCCCTTAAGTTGCCACTTTGAAGTCGATTGGCCTTTGATTACATATATCTGACTAACGTTAAATCCAAATTGCTTTTTACGTTCTTTGGATCCAAATCTGCTCAAGGGGTTCTTTGGAAAATTTGCCAAGGAAGTTGCTTGGAGAAGTTGCCTAGGAAATTGCTCTTGATGTACCAGCCCCTTGCAAAATGGTTTGTTAGACCTAGACCGTTGGCGTTTCGCCAACGGCCCTCCGATGCATAAGTCAGTACGTGTTCTTGTAAAATAAAATGGAAAGTAGGTGCGACAAAAGAATGGTGTGAGGAGATATTACCAGAAGTGTTTTTTGCCAAGCACTTTGTATTTAGATGTTACCTGGGTAACTGCCAAGTTGCGTTTTGGCAAGTTGTAGCCCCTTGTGAGGTGATCTAGCAAATCTAGACCGTTGGCATTTTGCCAACGGCCCTCCGATGCTTAAGTCAGTAAATGTTTATGGAGGAAAATAAATAAATTGCAGAAAAGTAAAGTGACAAGTTAAGTTTAGAAGTGATATTGTTTGAGATGAATTGCGTTCCAATTGCGTGGAATTTGCGCACCATTTCTGTTGAGCAGCCTGTATGCTCCGTTGCATATTACCTTTTTAATTTGGTATGGTCCTTCCCGAGTTTGCAACAAGTTTACGTCTTTCTGAGGACCCAATCTCCAACTTGGAATTGCTTGACATTGATGTGCTTGTTATAATTCCTGTCAACACCTTGTTGATAAGCTGCCATTCATACTTTGCCGCAGTCTCGATTTCGTCAACGGTGTCCAAGTCATGTGTCGGTTCTGCGTCATTCCTATCTTCCGTTATGAGCCCATATCTTGCGGTTGGCATGTACACTTCATTTGGGATAAGCGCTTCACAACCAAAAACAAAAGAATAAGGAGTTTGATTAGTTGCGTTTTTGGGAGTTGTCCTGTCTGCCCACAGGATTAGAGGCAACTCGTCAGCCCATCTGTCGCTTGCTTCGTTGATTCGCTTCTTGATGTTGTTGACAACAATTTTATTCTTTGGATTCAGCTTGCCCATTAGTTTGCGGGTATCTTGGAGTTGAAGTGTCTAGCCTGATGTTCCATTTTTGGGAGAATTTTTTCGTTTTGCTACTTATGAATTGTGATCCGTTGTCGCAAACTATCTCAGAGGGGATGCGAAACCAGCATAATATGTTGCGTTTTATGAAAGATATTACCTTAGTGTCGGTGATGTTCCGATATATGCTTCGCTTCATTCCATTTGCGAAGTAATGCGTCATGGCTAGCATGAACACGCGTTGCCTGGAGCATGGAGAAGTTTGTAGACGATATCCATTCCCCACTTCATGAATGGCCAGGGTGCCAAGATTGGGTGAAGTTGCTCAGCATGTTGATGTGAGAATGCAACATGTTTCTGGCAAGCATCGCATTTCCTGGCATATTCCATGGCATCTTTCCTCATAGTGGGCCAGAAATAACCCATCCTGAGTGCTTTATTGGATAAGTTCCTGCCTCCAGCATGGTTGCCACATTCGCCATCTTGTAGTTCGCGCAAGACAATGGGTACATCTTGCCTTTTGAGGCATCTTAAGTAGGGACCTGCCACGGATTTGCGAAATAGTATGTTATCAATTTAGATGAAGTGGGATGCTTTTACTTTGAAAGTTCGCAGATCTCCGAGTTCTTTGGGGTAAGATGCCTTCTTTTCTTGTCTAGTCAGCGTCTTCACGAGCAACTTCTGGCTGGTTTCATTTACTTGGTGTCTGTCTATTGTAGATTGTAGGATATGCACAATATGAATGTTGCTCAAGTTAAGCGCTGCTGAAACTGAGCCTAGGTTGGCTAAGGCGTCCGCTTCTACATTCTGCTCCCTTGGTATTTGCTTTATGGTAAATTCGTCGAACTTGCTGGCAAAACTCTTGGCTATGTCCAAATATTTCGCCATCTTCTGATCTTTTGCTGCATAGGACCTATTAAATTGATTGACAATTAGTAAGGAGTCGCAACTTACCTCAATACGCTTTACTTTGAGTTATGCCGCTGCATTGAGGGCAACAATCAAAAGCTTCCTATTCTGCTTCATTGTTAGTTGCATTGAATTCGCAATGCACAGCTTGGGCTATGATGCCCCCTTGTGGCGATTTTAGTACAAATCCAAGTCCTGCTCCATTTGTATTTGATGCTCCATCAATGCATAGTCCATATGGTACTTGCGGTTTGCTCCAGCAATTGCAAGAGTTCTTCGCCGGCTTCAGTTTGCAAATTTGGACTAAAATCAGCCACAAAGTCTGCTAAAGCTTGCGACTTAATGGTTGTCCTTGGTTCGTACCTGATTTCGTACCCACTTAGGTGCACTAGCCATTTGGCCATTCTACCTGACAACTCAGGTTTAACCATCACAGATTTTATAGGATAGTTAGTTTTAACGCAAATAGAATGACATTCAACGTAAGGGCGCAAGTTAGTAGAGGCCATAACTTAAGGCAAGTATAAGTTTTTCTAATGAAGTGTACTTTGTTTCAGCGTCTGCAAGAGTTTTACTTACATAGTATATGGGAGATTGAATTCCATCTTCTTCTCTTACCAAAACGGCGCTTACAGTTGCATGCGCAACAACTAGATAAAGTTGCAGTTCTTCTTTGTCCTTCGGCTTTGCAACAAGTGGTGGCGTCATCATGTAGGTCTTCAAGTTTTGAATCGCTTCTTCATGCTGGCTGGTCCATTCAAATGATTTGTTCTTCCTTAGCACATCATAGAATAGTTTGCATCTATCTGGCGACTTGGATATAAATCCGTTAAGCGCGCAACTCGTCCAGGTTAGCTTCTACACATCTTTGACGCATCTTGGGGATTGCAAGTTGATAATGGCCTTAATTTGTTCTGGACTTGCTTCGATGCCTCTCTAGGTTACAACATACCCCAGGAATTTGCCGGAGGTGACGCCGAATGAACATTTGTTGGGATTTCGCTTCATTTGGTAGCACCTCGGGATTTCAAATGCTTCTTCATGGTCTTTGAAAGTGATCGCCGACTTTTTTGAATTTGACCGACATGTCCTGAATGTGCACCTCCATTGTGTCCCCAATCTATTTTTTAAACATTTTATTTACTAATCTTTGATAAGTTGCGCCAAGCATTCTTCAAGCCAAAGGGCATTATTTTGTAGCAACGAGATGCCTTGATCTTCGGGGTGCATAAGGATCCGGTTGTATACGCTAAATGCGTCCATTAAGGTGAGCATCTCGTGGCCAGCACTTGCATCTACCATGGCGTCAATGTGAGGCGGTGGTAATGGATCCATTGGGCATGCTTTGTTGAGATCTGTGAAGTCAATGCAAACTTGCCACTTCCCATTCTTCTTTGGCATCATTACCATGTTTGCACGCTAGTCGGGGGATTTTGCTTCTCGTATCTTGCCTGTTTCTAGGAGGTTTTGCACTTCATCGTTGATGACTTGGTTGCGCTCGGGTGCAAATTTCCTGCGTTTTTTGCTTGACGAGCAAGTGATCGGGATTAACATTTAATTTAGGAAAAATTGACAATAGAGGTCGAACTTTGGGTGATAATTTTTTAAAAGGTCGAACTATTGATTAACTGTGTAGGTCCCAACTTTAGGTGGTCTTAACTTTTAGCGGGCCTTAATGACTTGAAACTACCTTGATAGGTCATAACTTGTAAAACTTGGGTCACACCAGAAGGGTTAATTGAGGGAGGGAAGTAGGAACTAGGTGAGATTTTAAAAAAAATCACCAGTTTTAAGCCAACGAGGCCCGCTAAAAGTTAAGACCACCTAAAGTAGGGACCTACATAGATTAATCAATAGTTCAAACCTTTTAAAAATTATCGCCCAAAGTTCAGACCTCTATTGTTAATGTTTCCTTTAATTTATGCGTTATGACCTCAGGGTTGGTTCCAACCATGTCCTCATGGGACCAAGCGAAGCGATCGGCGTTTCGCCTCGAAGAGTCGATCAATCGCTCTCGTAATTCGCCTTGCAAGTTGCTCCAATCTTGACGGTTTGCTTAGGTTTTGACGGATCAAGGATGATTTCATCAATTGGTTCAGCTTCTGGTTCAGCATAATCTTCGTTGGTCCGTCGGTGCTGTAGTTACTATGCAGGCATCTTGCGAGTTGCGGAAGGCTTCAAGGCTGTTTTATATCATTTCTTCGCCAACTTTTGGTCGCCTTTTATCTCTTGCACTCCTCATTTGGTGGGGAACTTTATGGTTTGGTGATAGGTGGATGGCACTGTCTTCATGTCATGAATCCATGGCCTACCAACAATGACATTGTAGGATGACAAGCAATCAATAACTAGGGATTTTACCTGGATGTTAACGCCTTGCGCATAAGTGGGTAAAGTGATTTCGCCAAGTGTATGTTTGGCCTCGCCGCTGAATCCTACGAGCCTTTGTGGACTTCTTGGTGACGTCGCTTTCGCTTTGCCCCATATCTTTGAGGGCATCTAACATGATGATATTTGTCGAGTTGCCATTGTCCACGAGCACTCTCTTCGGGAGGTAGTTTCCAATTGTGAGCGAGATAACGAGTCCGTCATGGTGCGAATCTGCCAAGTTTGTTGCATCTTCTTCATCGAAGGATATAGGCATGCAATCTGCCTTCGCTTTTCTTCACGTGCCAATAGGTTTCTCCATGGCACTTTCTTTAGCATGACGCTTTGCGAGATGAATATTTTAGGCCGCACACGTCGATCCACCGAAAGAAGATTAACAATTTTAGAAGGTTGCGGGGGAGCCGGCGGCCTTTTTGAAGTTGACAGTTCGCCTTTGCATAGTTGTTTTGGCCTTGTCGGTCATGAGATCCTTCAAGAATCCTTACCGGAGCGAGGTGGGCAACTTCTCTTCGAGGCTATGCACTCGTACGTAGTATGGCCAATATCGGCATGGAAGTCGCACCATCTTGATGAATCCTTCTTGTCGAGGGCTTGTCGACTTCTTCGGCCATCTCGATTGCATCTCCCAACTTGCCAAGGCTGTTGATTAGTCTGCGGGACCGACATTGAAGTTGCATTCTCGGATTGCGGAGGATGATTCGAATTTGCGATGTTGACATTTTGCACAACATCTTTGTGATATGGTTGATAGTGGTTGTCCCGACGATTGTTGTTGCTTTAGACCTTTCTGTTGCCTCCATCCGATTCTGCTGCACCTTTTCTAGTATCAACATCTTCCTCGAATCTGATTTGCGCAAGGGCCTTTGTCTGGGCATCTTTGAAGGTTGGGCAAGGATACTTCGTCAGCTCCTTATATAGCTCCGATTCCTCTAGCAAACCTCTTCGGAAGGCTTTGATGGTGGTGGGGGGTCGCATCTTAGGATGGAGACTTTTTCGCGGTTGAATCTGTTGAGATAATCTCGCAGCGGTTCGCCATATCTTTGAACGACACGGTACAAATCGCTGGTTTGCTTTTCCAGGCGCCTGCTGCTGGCAAACTGGGGATTGAACATGTCTACCAAACCTGCAAAAGTCAAAATTGCACCATTAGGTAGATTAATAAACCATTAAAGAGCGGTACCTGATAAGGTTGACCCAAAGCCCTTGCACATGCAAGCTTCACGCATCTCGCGTGGGACTGGGATGGTGATCTTCCTCTGCTTATATTGGCCGACATGCTCGCTGGGATCCGTCCTTCCGTCGTACAACTTCATGGCAGGAACTGTGAAGCGCTTCGGGATTTCGACATAGCTAGTCAAGGCAGCTTTCTCCACGGGTCTTGGCACTCCAGGAATGTTGAGGATCATCTCTTCGACCTTCCTAAGACTCTCGTACAAGGGATCTGTGTTGGCCAGTTGGCGCTAACTTTGGCACGCCCGGGCACGGAGTTGCTTGCTTCGGGCTTCTTGCCAGTGAGGTCTGCTCCGCGACTACTTTGGATGGTGGCTCCTTTCGGGATGGGCTGGTGCGGCAACTTGCTAGCATCTTCTTCAAATGGAGAGACCCGCTCATAGGCGGCTTGGGGATTCAGGCAAGGGTACTTGCTAACAGATGGCACTCCTTGCTCGGGCATGGCGTCCTCGTCATCTTCATGGATAGGATCTTCCATATTAAGTTGTTTGGATGTGCTGCCAATATCACTTTGACGCTTACGGGAATTGGACGCATTGGATGCGTTGGACACCGTTTGGGACCGGAGCTCCTCGGTTTCTTTTCTGAGTTGAACACCTTGAGCCGCAATTTCATCTCTAAGAGATTGCTTCATCTTGTTAATAGCTCCCATGATTTGATCCATGGCTTCCTCGCCCGAGCACATTGACGGGCGACTTAGGAGTTGCGGGTGACTCCTCAGCATTGTTTCCGAGACATGTTTTGCGACAAATTGGTACGGTGTTAGGATTGCTTTTTAATTACCATCCCCATGGTGGGCGCCAAATTGTTTAGGGCAAATTTCACACTAGGGCTAACTTGCTTGGTGAGGGGTTGATAATTAAGCGGCGAAATAGAATAAATTGCACAAAATAAAGTTGCGAGAAATAAAGAAAAGAACATAACAAGTTTTACGTGGAAAAGCCTTTGGAAATGAGGGAAAAACCACGGGAGGATTTGTATCCCGCCAATTCACTAAATTGCTCGAGTTTGTGACAAAATACAAGTATTAGCTAGAGAGAGTTGAGAGAGCGAGTGATTGATGATCTACAAAACATGAGCTAATGGACTATTTATACTAGTTTACAATATGAATGTTAAAGTGTAGCCGTTTTCCTCCTTGCTCTTCAATGGCCTAGATCCTATTTTGTAGGAGCCTCCCTTGAGATATTATTGTTTGGCGGTTGAAACTAACTCCACTTTCTTCTCAACAAGTGCATATCTTTTACTCTCAAGGATTCCGGAACCGTATTGACACATCACCCATCCGCTTGCACTTCCATACGCCCAATTAAACGCTGCCATTTATTCAAGCAAACTAACACACCTTAGGCATGCATTATACCGCCACGTAGGAATAATTCGACTCCTAACAAGAACCTATATGGCTTGGTAAATGGTACTTGTATCAAAACTAAAGGAAACCGACTAATTTAGCTAAATGTCGAAGCCTTGTATTGATTCTGAATTTTTGTGGTTTTTCTAACAAGTATTTATGCTCATCAAAACAATAATCTAGGGTTGAATCCTTCTGCTTATAGTACTAAGTTGGTCAAAGGTGCTGGTGCTTTTGCAAACACCTACTCCATCTGTCTACCAACTCAATAATTTAGCTCGTATATTATCCTTACCACAATTCCAATCCCATTAATCTAGCGATCATACATATACGCCAAGGAAGTAGGATGGTGCATAATAGATTTAGTGCAAATCAATTATGATTCCAAATAGAAATGCTTTCCAGTTGAAGATAATTCAAAAAAATAGTGAAAATCACCTGATCTTGTTTACCTCTATTATATAAGCTAAGGAAGGAGGCATGGTATCTCCTTTGAAATAACTAGAATACCCTTTAATAATTTAAAACAACGTTTTTTCTATAAAAAATTAAAAAATGAGAATCAATGCAACTTGTCATATGGAATAAGTAAAAATTGGAATATGCAATCAGCATTAATAACTTGACAAATTAGATTGTCACAATAAATTCACGAAATTAATTTGAATCTTCAATCAAAGAAAGTTAGCGATATATCTTAACAACATAATACTTCGTATTTACAAAGCTCAAACAATATGATTTATTAACATTTACAATCGTTAACGAATTATACTAAAGCCACTGGCAAGGAATTATTAATTCATCGACCAAATTTGTCAGTGACGGTATTGAACAAGTAAAAATCAGTCACCTTCAATTTAAAAAGATAATATCTACAAAAGAATCTCAATAATTTACATCACTACCAAAATAATTTTAGATCAAAAAATATGTCCATTCGTAAATATAGTCTACATAAGGTTGTTGCGCACGCATCGCGTACTATATACGACTAGTAGGAACATAAACGAGTATAATTTGATGTTATAAATTAATGTATATTAGGATAAGCTAGCCAAAGCAAAATTGTCATACATGTAGCTAAAGTACTAGGAAAAAGTACTAATTTCTTATATATGTGGTGAGGGAAGGGTGGAATGCGTGGACTTGGGAGATACATATCCGAAAAGCTCCTGTTCATGTGGCATTAAACAAAAGCATTTGCCTAATAAAACTTAGACCACGAACCAAAAAGTCCATTGTGCCATTCCAAAGATTGCTGTCTTTCTTCAGTTTATGGAGGATATTTTCTACATTCTATGGTAAATTCGAGTGCAAGTAGCCATCAAATGAGCCTAATTGACAATTTGATAGGTACTCAGCCTTCCAAAATAAAAAAAGAAAATTTGATAGGTACTCAACCTTCCCAAAAAAAAAAAAACAATTGATAGGTACTCGCAATATGTTTACAATACACTTGGTGTTCTATACAGAGAAATGGTTCAATTTTCCTATTGTGGGTTGTATTTAAAAGTGTATTATAAATTGTTAAGTTCACAGTCATGCAAAATTTAAAATCAAAATAAATATCAATTGAATATATATTGAAAAATTGACACTGGCAATCTCAATTATGACCCTTTTTTTTACGTAACATCCGGTGTGAGACGCGTGTCGATCATTTACAACGACTAAGGCGATGTCCTCGTTATCCGTTTATAAGCTTAAACCGATAGATGTTTGGTTTAAACTATAGATATTCCGAGTAAACCGATAGATGTATCGGCCCATTTGGTAAGAGGCCATAAATGGCGGGAATGGTAATTGCATTATAGTGTAAATTTTGTCTTAGAAATTTAATGTCATCACCTACAGTAACGCTTATTTCATCCTAATATATCCACTTTTTCCCGAAATCTCATTTCTATCTATTACCACTTGGTAAGGTAGTATTGGGTGGTAATGGAAATTTTGTACGGGAAACCCATGTTACATGATAAAGTTTACATTCCCATGGTCATTGATATGAGAACTTCTTTACAAATTTACACTAAATTTCATTATATACCATTATTACTATTTATGACCACTTACCAAACGGGCCATATAGGTTAAACTAATAAATGTCTACGTTAAATTGATATAATCTGGGTTAAACTGATATATGTCTAGGTTAAACTGATAAATATCTGGTTAAGTTGATATATGTATTGCTTAAACTGATAAATATTAGGCTTAAACAGATAATATCCCTTTTATACATGTCTTGGCTGAGACGGTCTCGCGCACACGACTTTTTGTTTTCTCTCCACAATTTATTAACTGTGACGCTATTTGTCGCACGAAAATTAATAAAATCTCATGTATTTTTTCTTTTAAATGCATATAGTACCCTTTTCACCCCTTGTTCTCCAAAAATCCTCTCTCTGCACTTGTCACCACAACCAGCACCACCACCGCCGCTACTGTCTAAAGTTTCTAAAATTGATTCCCATTTAGAAAATATAATTCACAATCCTTATGTGTCACCCTAGTGGCTATGCTTAACAATATCTTGATATTTAATAGCAGAGCATGAAATTGCTCGTATACACATCAACTTCAGCACACATCAACATCAAGTTACTCTTATAGATGGATACAAACAAGATCTTTGAACATTGAAATTGCTTATATTAACCCGTAGTAAATAAAATAAATTTGGTATGATCACGTTTTAAACGAGCGACGAGATGATGATACCGAATCGCATATGACTATTGCCTATGGAATTGGTTCATGGGACTTGAAGGCAGTATGCACTAAGATTTTCTTTTTCTACTTGTGGTCACTAAAAACTGAGGGGTGATAAAACGCTCATTGTGAGCGGTTTATCTGCCCACTCACATCCAATCATTAATTACATAAGTTGGTGTGACATCTTTGTCAGAAAAAGAACAGATTTATATTAATAAAAAATTATGAGACGCATTAAAATAATATTGCCAAAAAGTGATGCGACAACTTTTCCCCAAAAAGTACAATTATGAACCCATGTTTGTGTATTTGAAACCCTGATTATTGTTAAACCAACCCATGTTTATGTGTTTGAAACCCATGTTTTTGTTAACTCAACCCATGTTTGTGAAAAAGTAAACATGTGATATCTGACATAAAGCAAAAGTTGCATTGATTTGCGTGTCCCATTCAGCTTTTCCCCCCCAAAAAGTACATTTGAATATTGACAATAACCCATGTTTGTGTATTTAAAACCCTGGTTATTGTAAAATCAACCCATGTTTGTGTGTTTGAAACCCATGTTTGTGTTAACTCAACCCATGTTTGTGTATCCCTTTTCCCCTTCCATTCCCTTTTCCCCTTTTACCCCTGTGAGTGGGTAGTGATAACCGCTCACAATGAGCGTTTTATCACCCCTCCTAAAAACTAGGGATTTACTATTCATAGTGCTAAGGCCTAAGGGATGAAATATGTACGTTAGAAGTACTATCTTTTTTTTTTTTTTTTTTTTTTTTTTTTGAGGGGATAGAAGTACTATCTTTAATTTTGAGTCATCATAAAGTTGGCGCATACTAGTATTATAAATGTATAATCGACGCTAAAATGTAGGTTTTATTTTCAAGTATTAATATTATACTACATCTGTTTTTTGCATTCCTTTTCCATGCATCTATTTTTTGAAGATCTACTCACTATGTTATATTCTTTATTTGGCAAAAAATATTTATACAATAATCTAATTATCCTTGGCCCACACTCTCTCTCTTACATGCTCTTTATCTCCCATTATATATAATAAACACACACTCTCTCTCCTCATTAAAAAAATAAATAAATTAAACCAAGTTGACCTACTTTTACACTCTCTAGAGATCCCTCCAATTTGCCTTAAAGTGTGTATCTACCGTAGTCGAGCAGCCCCGTTTCTGAGTATACGGTGGCCTAAGGGCGAAATCAAAAATTGGGCACTAATCGAAAAGTAAAATAGAGTTTAACTTCAGGGGTATGCAAATAAGTAAAAAAAATTATATATGTAAATGACAATTTTTATTATACTTAACAATCAATCTAATAAAAACGTAGACTAAGATACAAAAAATAGAAATTTTTTCATTTAACACCACACTCATGCAAACACATCAACTAAGCAATATCAAAATTCCATACAAGTATACAACAGCAAGAACGACAAGTCGACAATTGCAGAACTTCATGCAAACAAAATTGAAATCAATGAGCAACACCAATACAGCAGCAAAATAAATAAATAAAATCAATGAAAATTCGGAAACTCAAAAGAGTTAATAGTGATATATAACCTTGAATCTTTGATTCTATAACCTTTAACAATTGAAGGAGACTTATTTATATGTAAAATTAAAGTTCGTATCCCGTTGAAAATCGACTTTTGAGAAGACCGTTTGAGTTCATCTTCAAATATATTAGAGATCTGTTTGGACATTGGAGATTAATCAGGAAAAAAGTTATGGAATAAAAAAAATCTTAAAGATGAGATTATAATTAATAGAGAGGATTTTTAGGATACTGAATTTTTTGACTGGAAGTTAATTGAGAAGTTGAAAGGAGTGATAATGAAGAGGGTTGTATTTGCAATTCGAAGAGGACCGAGAATGAAGGAGTGGTAATAGGGAAGTTTTAATTACTTCCTTAATTGCATTTTTTTCAGCTTTCAGCTTTAGGGGATGGGGCCCCCGGGCCGCTGCCCCGTTTGCCCTGGGCAAAATACGAGCCTGTAGCCGAGTATATCTTAAAAAAAATGAGAGAATATTTGTTGTTTCCCAAGGATAGTATTTCAATATTATGAACTAACTAATATCATTGTCCATATATAAATTTTATATAAGAAAAATAAAAGAATTGAATGTATAAAGACAGGAGTCGTAGATGAATGGAATGAAGTGTAGGACATTAAAGTATCATACTATCATCACCATTCACCATTCACCAATCACCATGAACAAAACCTAAAAAGTATGCAAATAGCATGGAAAAGAGCAAAAGAGTAGAGGAAAGCAGCCAAAAGAAAAAGAGCTAGGAGGCCATCAAAAGAATCAGGAAGTAGATGAATTGAATGATTATTTGTCGCCCACCTAAATAAATAAATAAAACAAAAAAAATTAAAGGAAAAGGGCTTATCAATGATAGAGGAAAGAAAATATTGTTGGTATAGTGGAGATGGTGAAGCAAGACCAAGGCACGAGGAGAAGAAGCGAAGAAGCGCACAAGGAAGCCCGGCACAGGCAGGCCCGGGTGGGCAGCTTCCCCGGGCGGGCTCGTCTTCCCTCGATCGTGCATTTTTGGGGCAGTTTGAGGCAGGAACTTACAAGAAGTTTTCCCCGGGAGGGCAAGCATTTTCCCCGGGCAAACGGTTTTCGGGCCCGGCTAACCCAGTTTTATGGACGTGTTTCGCGATTTAAGTTTTAATTGTGGCCGTTGGATTGCTTTGAGTCCTAGGAATATAAATACCTATTTTCTGGTTTTAGGAAGGTGTAGCACACATATCTCAAAGTTCAAACTTGGAGCCTCATCTTTTGTAGGGTTTTAGGAGAGAGAGTGAGTTTGTGAGATATTGTATGTTCACCATTGATTCTCCATTGATTCCATTGTGCAAGTTTGTGGGTTTTTATCCCGGAGCTTAGGTTTTCGACCTTAATCTTGGTGTGTTATTTCTTGTTTTCTTTCCTCCTTGCATTACTTGGTTGTTATTTCAATTTCATATTTGTTCTTGATTATTGTTGATTATTGCACAAACTAGTTAGCACTTGTTTCTAAAACACAGCACTTGGTATCAGAGCTAAGGTTTAACTTAGGGGAAAGTGATTTAATGATGTGTTGCTAAACTAGGATTTGTGGTTGAAAAATCAAAGTTTGGATTTTTTTGTGTAGAAAAATAAAAGTTTGATTTTTTTTGGGCAAAATTTACAATGGAAGAAGGGAAATAGAGGATTGAGAGGTTTGATAGTAAAGATTTCGGATTTTGTATAATGCAAATGGAGGATCTTTTGTATCAAAAGAATCTTTACTTGCCTCTTGAGGGAAAGAGACCAAGTGGTATGTTTGAGGATGAATGGAAAGTTCTTGATAGGAAAGCACTAGGAGTTGTGAGATTGACATTAGCCCGGAGTGTGGCTTTCAATGTCAATGATGCGAAAACAACGTCGGGTTTGATGGAAACCTTGTCAAGTATGTATGAGAAACCATCGGCTATCAACAAAGTATACTTGATGCGTCGTTTGTTTCATATGGAGATGTTTGATAGTAGTTCGGCCGCCAAACACATCAATCAGATCAATTCAGTTTTGGGTCAATTGTCTTCGGTAAATAACAAATTTGAGGATGAAGTGAAGGCATTGATTTTGGTTGTCTTCTTTACCCTTGTCATGGGGAACTATAGTGACCGCCATTAGCAACTCCTCCGGCAAAGAGAAGTTGAAGTATGATGATGTGAGGAACTTAATTTTGAGTGAAAGCATTCGAAAGATAGAGTCCGGTGAATCATTGGGTGGTGCATATAGTAGTGAAGGTAGGGGGGAGAAGGAATCAACAAAGGGGAAATGCAAGTCATGCATGATCGAAGTCAAGAGGGCATGGTAAACCGAATGGGGGAGCTCATGTTGTGTGTTGGGGTTGTGGTGATGAAGGACATTTAAAAAGAGATTGTTTAAAGAGAGGGGATGGGAAAGGGAAGAAGAAGGTTCAAGATAGTGATGAAGAAGAAGATGCATCAACTAACTTGATTTCGGAGTACGATTTCGATGCTTTGGTGGTAAGCATGGGTGATCAGGAAGAGTTGGTTTGGTGCTCAGGATCATGGGTCATGGATTCCGGTTATTCTCATCATTCCTCACCATGTAAGGAGATGTTTCGAAATTTCAAATCCGAAAAGCTTGGAAAAGTCTATCTTACAGATGGCAAGGTAGTGGAAGTCATGGGGCAAGGTGATGTGAGTTTGAAACTCACTCATGATGGCTTGTTGGAGTTGAAGGATGTCAAGTTCATCCCAAGGTTTAAGAAAAGCTTGATATTGGTGACTCAACTTGCTACATCGGGTAACAAGGTTGTGTTTGATGGTGGTTCTAAAAAAATTTTAAAGGGAGCTATGGTCATAGGTCGGGGGACAAGATGTGGAACTCATTACACCATAGGGAGCAAAAGAAAGGGCCCGGAATTAGGGTGGGAACTTCATGGAAGGTGGCGTTTGGTCAGTAACCTATCGATAGTAGGCCAAGGGATGAGAACCGTGGTGAAGCGGTATCCCGGTGGCAAATTTACCAGTAAGCGCATAAGGTGAAGGGCGGCACACAAGCATGTTGTGCCGGAAATCCTAAGTGGAGCAAAGGGTGTTTCGTTCGGGTGGGAGCAATGTGAGTTTGCTTTTAGATTTACAATGAGAAGCTTATTTGGCTTAGCTGATGATTGGTTTGTTGAGGTTGAATTAGACCTTAATGGTCTTTCTTGGTTGGAGAGGAAGTGGTTGATCTTCCTTGGTTGTAGAGGAAGGGATCTTCATTTGGTTGTGGTGTCTCTTAGATGAACCGATCTCCGGGGTTAGGAGGGTGTGTAGGTTTGTGTAGAGATGTTACAATGTTTGGAGGTGTTGTTGTTGAGGATCCAAGTTGGTGTAGGCTTTGATGTCTTTGTATTGGAGTTGGTGCAAACTTCAATGACTTTTCCTTGGTGTAGAGGAGATGTGCTGTAATGGGAATGCTTAGACTAGGTGGGAGCATGGTGGTGATGCTCGGGATTGCATCTAGGTGGGAGCATGACCGTGATTGGTTTGCAGAGATGTTGGATTGGGGTGGGTTGAGACATCGCTGTCGTTTGCTTTGGCGAAGGGGAAGCGGGATTGGCTATGGCCAATGTTTGGAGAGGTGATGGTGATGGTGATGGTATCGGGTATTTATGGTAAGATGTTCTTTTGCTTAACTCGATCTCCAGGTGGGAGATTGTTGGGTATCGTGGAGATGGTGAAGCAAGACCAAGGCACGAGGAGAAGAAACGAAGACGCGCACATGGGAAGCTGCCAGCACCAGGTAGCCCAGATGGCGGGCAACAAGGGGCCAGGGCGAGCAGCTTCCCCGGGTGGGCTCGTCTTCACTCGGGCGTGCATTTTTGGGGCAGTTTGAGGCAGGAACAAGCAGGAAGCTTGTTTTGCCCGAGTGGGCAAGCATTTTGCCCGGGGAAGCGGTTTTCGGGTCCGGGTTGGCTAACCCAGTTTTATGCACGTGTTTCGCAATTTAAGTTTTAATCGTGGTCGTTGGATTGCTTTTAGTACTAGGAGTATAAATACATATGGTCTGGTTTTAGGAAGGTGTAGCACACATATCTCAAAGTTCAAACTTGGAGCCTAATCTTTTATAGGTTTTAGGAGATCAGAGAGTTTGTGAGAAATTTTATGTTCACCATTGATTCCCCATTGATTCCATAGTGCAAGTTTATGGGTTTTTCACCTAGAGCTCGGGTTTCCCACATTAATCTTGCTGTTATTTCTTGTTTTCTTTCCTCCTTGCATTACTTGGTTGTTATTTTAATTTCATATTTCTTCTTGATTATTATTGATTATTACACAAACTAGTTAGCACTTGTTTCTAAATCACAACAAATATTGTTTAGAATGCTCACACATTTAGGCGCAGTCGCGCATAAATGAGAAATACCCCAGTGTTGCACCAATAAGGCTAGCACTCATTACAATTTAGAACATGTATCTAAGGGTTTGGTGCTTGTCGCGCACCTTGTTCTCTTATTTTGAGATGTGTATTCTTTTTATTGTATTTTCTTTTCATTATGACATATATTCATTTGAAACATAATTCCATTTTAATTAAGAGGAATACAAACCTATACCCTTCTCGGCACAAACAAGTACATGACTCAATATTAAAAAGAACATGAATTTTTCTAACAATAAACTATTAAGTACAATTATTCAAATTAATATACTCTTTTAATTTAAAATTTATATTCTTTTAGTTTAATACTTACAAAAGAAATCTAACCTAACTCAATATGAATAAGAAAATGAGGCAGTTGAAAATATATATAGAAATAAATGCAGCTTTAAATATGTATAATCTTCATGAAATGTATGTTATTTCATTTAGTACAAACAAAAACAACATAACTCTATATTAAAAAAAAAAGAACTTGAAATTCGTTAACAAAATAAATCATTGAAATATAATTTGTTGGCTCCTTACTTCAATTTGATTAAAGGGAAATTCCACTTGGTACCACTATACTTTGGACTTTTCTATTTGGTGCCCAAATATTTTTTGGATTCCATATGGTACCACTGTAGCTTGGTCTTATTCAATACAATAACATGATAAACATTAGTTTGGGGGTTAAATAAGGTTAGCAGTCTGTCTAATTTTACATAATTAAGGTTTTGGAAGTAATTTTTGTCATGAACGACCAAATTTAAGGTCCAATTTCGTAAAAAAAACAAGTAGGCATTTCCTGACACGTAAAGCGAGGTTCTAATCGTTTTTCTTTCATTTCAACTTCAATTTTGACCATAAGAACCAAAATGACTCCCAAACCTTAGTTGAATTATTCTCGATGGACAAGGCACATAAACGAGGCAAATTACTAACCCTATTTAACCCAAAACTAATGTTTTTAACGGAATGTTACGGTATATAGAATAAGTCCAAAATACAGTGGTACCATATGAAATCCAAAAAAAATTGGGTAAAAGCCCAAAGTATAGTGGTACTAAGTGGAACTTCCCTTGATTAAATATTGTTTTACTCTTTTATCTTCTTATTATGACCAATATTCTTTCATATATGGAAACATAGTCACACATTGTTGATAGGTGCATAATCCAAGCTTTAGGCCCTCATACCTAATTGATATTTATGTCTTCATTAAGACCCTATGTCCCTAAGTATTTTGATGATGTTAAAAACATTTTGGTATATATATATAACATAATTGGTTGTTTCATGGTACAAAATTATTATTATTAAAAGAAGTTTGGATGATCAAGATTATTAATCAAGGTAGAACGCTAGACTTCTAATTATAGCCGAACATGTAATAAGTAACCAAATTAGTATGTTTGAATATGTGTGCTATTATAAAAGGATTATTATGGAATATGACATTATTATGTTTATTTAAATTTACTAGAGTTAGTAAAATAAAGAAACACAATAATAAAAATTCCATGAAATTCCTTTAAAATGAAAAGGAGATTTTCGAAAATCTGATTTTTTTTTTTTAATGGAACAAGTTTTCAAAAATATGACTTGTTATGAAAAGAAATAAATATATTGTAAAAGATAACTTTCTAGAAAGATAATATTTCAAGAAGATTTATGAAAACTATCCTTATTAAATGATACAATAAATCCTTGAGATATGATCATTTCTTTTAACAAAATTGATCTTCAAAAATCTATTTTAAAAGGAGATCATCCATCTCATTTAAAGATACTTTTGTCTAGCAATTATCTTAAGCGTTTTAGTAAAAATGAAATCCCTACTAGCACAGAGTATAGCATAGTGTTCAAGCATTGTAAGTTGGTTACCTAAGAGATAATTGATGCCTCTATTTGCTTAATTACTTAAGAAGCACTTGTTTGAGGATAAAATCTTTTGTAATTTTCAAATCATTATAGAAAGTGTTAGGTTGAGTTCAAGAGTATATTTAATTCAATTAGATAAAACCTAGGATTAAGTGTTGAGGAGCAATACTAGAGTTAGTAGTGGGGACTTGTACCCTGAGTGATGTATTAGGAAATTCATTATTAATGGATTTGGTGGATGTAGATGTCGGAGTAGAGATTAAACCACGTTATAATTTTCTTGTCTCACATTTATATTTTGGATTTTTCTGCCTATGCCACAAGCCATAAGTTAAGAGTATTAAATATCCTATATAAGATATGATCATTACACAAAAAGCTTCCATTTCAATATCCAAACAAACTAAAAGATCTTACTTGATTATCTATATCTTATGTATCTATCCTTATTAATTTTTCCCAAGTAAAATCTTATTGCATTATATATTGTTTTTAATAAATTCTTGAAATTCTTAGTCTATGCCTTGTAGGATAGGTTAGAAAAATCCTTATATTTTAAAGGAAAAATTGTTAAAAATAAGTTAACCTTTAACCAGTCTTCTTTTAATAAGTTAACCACTAAATTATCCTGGAATAAGTCATCTTTTATATCATTTAAGCATTAAACAAGATGGATTACATTGTGACCTGCTAATGCAGTGAACAACCGGTATTTTTACCCTTTCTCCGTATTTCTCCCCTGTATCTTCTTCATCTTCAACCTTCAACCTTTTCTTCCTCCTTTCTTTTTTGGTTTTTTCCCAAAAAAAATTAAGAACACCATGTATGCTAAGAGGCATAGTTTCTTCATATGTTACCAGACTAAAAAATGGACAAGATAAAGCACAAAGTCAATACATTTACAATCAATTTACATAGTCATTAATCATTATGTTGTTGCAGTAAATGCTCTTTCCACCATTGAAAACTGAAATTCCACCATAAAAAGTTATGAACTTTTTAAAATTCAGAATTCAACAAGCTAATTATGAAATCAAAACGAAGCATTTCCTCAAACTTCATTCAATTCCTTTCGATTGATTTCTCCAGCATTTCTACCGACGAAGCATTTCGATTGATTTCTAAAATTTTCCCTCCACGAAATTTCTCTCTCCTCCTGCAAAAAAACCCCTCGCATTAACTCCCTGTCACTTTCAATTACACCCTAAAATTGAAGGTTTTGAAGCTGGGATTTCGCAGAGGTTGAGGAATTTTTTTTCTTTTGTTACGTTTTTTTGGGTCGATTTCATGTTCAAAATTATGAAATTAGTTGGTAGCAATTTGGGGTTGAATTACTACTGGCAATGTTTCGGTTATCGCAGATCGAAAAGAAATAAAGAGAGAAGGCAATGTTGAGGAGAGAAAAGAAAAAGACGACAGAGGAGGCGATCGAAGAAAACGGTGGAGGAAGAAGGCAATCGAAGGCGGTGGAGGAAGGAGACGAAGGTGGTGGTGGCGGTCTGGTGGGGGTTTTGAATGGGTGGAATTGAGGTGGTGGGATTTCGGCTTTGTAGGTGGTGGGGGGGGTTGGGCGAAGGTGGGTTTGTGCGAGTGTGTGGGGTCGAGGGTTTGGTGTTGGGTTATGGTTGAGGTTAGGATGGTGGTTAGGGTTAGGTGGTTAGCCATGGAAGGAGGTGATGAGAGTTGAGAGAAGGAGGAGATGAGAGAGGAGAGATGAGAAATATTAAAAACCAAAAAAAAAGCTGGATTATTTTTCTTTTCTTTTAACCGCTTAAACAGGTCATAAGTCATCTAACTCATTAAAGGCATAAGTGGTATCAAAGTTGGCTTATTCCAGGATAATCCAGTGGTTAACTTATTAAAAGAAGACCGGTTAAAGATTAACTTATTTTTAACAATTTTTCCTATTTTAAATTGCTCTATCTTTCATTTACGCATTGTGATTCAACTTACTTTAGATATCAATATTTCAGTTGAAACACAGTGCATGTTACAGTACCATTAATTTTAAAATTCAATTTTTTGCAAGTTAATCTTAATCATTCAATTCAATCCATTTGTGATTAATATCTAGCTTGTAATTTAACACTCTTGTAAATTTTATTTTTTTAGAGGATTTTCGCTCTTGTATTTTCTTAACTTCAAGTTTCTCATGTTTTTTTATTGAGATGCATTTTCCGTTTTGAAGCTTAAAAATAATTGAAATATTTCTACTTGAAGGATTTTTTTCTTTCTCCATATATCCTATCAACTTTATTGTTATTTGCATTACAAATAGTTTTTTTAAAAGTGTTCATGGAGGTTTTGCATATGAAGATGAAATGAAGGGGGGGAGACCATTTTAAATTTTACAAATACATAAATGTCTTGATTTGTGCTAACACAAGTCTTTAAAAGTGGGATATATAGCTAGTGGCTTTTTAAAGTGGAGCAAAAGTAACATACATATATTTGCTCTTCTTTTTTTTTTACATCAAGAAAATATGTAATCAAAGTAGTAAATTAAATACAATCATTTAACCGGCTCCAGTGTAGTGCACCTGCAAGCAGTTGTATAGCCTGTATCGTCCACTATAGTGAAACATCGTGTCTTACCTTAGAGGTGAGGTATATGACTAGTAGAGCAGAATACGTGGTAATGAGAATGTTGAGGTAACCGTGGATAGTTGCCCAGTTTACAGAATTGTAGCAGGTCATAGCTTCTGTCTGGAGTGCTGAGTTGGCATGTTGGTGAAACCCTGCCCCTACCAGCTGGTGTGGAGCAGTTGATTCATCTATCCAGGCGTGGCCTCCTTGATGTGTATGCGAATCCCATGATCCATCTAGTAGTAGGGTAAGGTGGGGACTACCATGCGGTTAGATGACCCCCTAGGTTGGCCACAAGGAAACCCGTAGGGGAAGTTGGAGTTGGACTAGAGGTCCGCTTAGGGATACTAGTGAAAGCAAAAATATTGTGTTGTCGGAGTCCTTCAGAGATGAGGCCAGTGATTTCCACAAGGATAGTTTGTTGTTGTCTGAACATTGTATTATTCCGAGCACACCAAACCCCCCATAGTATGGCAGTAACGATGGGTAGGCACATTCCTTTCGAACCATGTTCTTTCTGGAATTTCAATATCTAGGCAATCAGCCAATGTTGGATTGCACATCCTGGCTGCATTGTAATAATACATGTTGCCATTGGTCCACTATTCTAGACTGCCACGGTGATTGGGCAGGCGCAGAAACGGTGGTTTAAGTCTTCCATATCTATGGCACACAGAGGGCATTGAGTGTCCTGGCCAATGCCACGCCAGAATAAATGGGCCATAACAGCTAGACTGTTATGCCAGATCTTCCATATGAACATTTTCCATTTGGGCATGATATGCGAACTCCAGATGTCTTAGAATATTGCCAATTCCGGTGGAGTCTTCATGCTGCAGATTTCATTTTCCTGTGAGAGGATAAAGTAGCCTGACTTTGTTGTAAATTCACACGATGTAGTGTGTGGCCAGTATAAGGAATTTGGAGGATGACCATTCTTAGGGAGTTCCAACCCTAAAATCTGACGTGCGCTAGAAGGTGTGAAGTAGTGATGAACTAGCGAGGAGTTCCATAGATGCAAATGAGGATTATTGAGGTGCCGGACTCTGAGGGAAGCCGCTTGAGCTAATGTAATTTCATTCCGGATAACTGGAATAGATCCTTATACCCATTTGTGTTTGGAAACCAATAGTTGCCGACCATCGCCCACTTTCTAGGCACTATGAGTGTGGAGAAGGTTTTAGGCCATAAGCAACCCCCTAGTTCCCCATGATTGATGACCTTGCCGATTGTAAAGTTTAGACCCTTGCGAGGGGGATCCAAACACCCAAGCCAGCCGTAGTGGCATAAATTTGTAAATGCGGACTACTTTATTCATGAGAAGGACTTGGTTAAACATTCCTATATTACGAATGCCAAGGCCTTCTGCTCCACGAAGGAGATGGTGGATTTTCTTCTTTCGCCATGCAATCCCCTAGCCTTGATTGTTAGACCAGGAAAAACCTAGCAATCATTGCGTCTATTTTATTGGTAATGGTAGTGGGGATGCTGAAGACACCCAGGATGTGAGAAATGAGCGCTATAAGAACTAAGTTAATGAGGACAAGCTTTCCCATCTGAGACATCTTTTTGATATTCCAATCGGAAATGGTGCTAGAGATCTTATCGAGCAGGAAGGTGAAATATCGTGTTTCGAACTTTGAATATCCACCGGAGCACCTAAGTATTGTCCCAAGGAATTTCGACTCTCCATCATGAGGATTGTCTTATAGGAGGACTGGAGATCGGAGCTGGTATTAGGGTTAAACTTGATGTAAGATTTTTGTGTTGGAGTTGATAGTAGAAACTCTTAAGTTTTGCTTCAAAAGAATATGAAGTGCCTTTTGCCTTGTGTCCCACATTGAAAGAATAGAAGGGAAGAGTAAGGTTTATAACTACTACTCTTCCTCTACCCTTTGAGTTGAGTAGCAATGAGGCTTTTAGTGGGTGAGTGGTGACGGAAAATTACAACACGCGCGCGCGCGCGCCGCCTGCTCGTTTCGGGCCAGGGCCATGGGCCATGGGGAATAAACTTAACTATCGTTTTGGGTCAATTATTTATCAGCATTTAATGACCGTTTTTTAATCAACAATCAGTTATCGTTTTTCCCAAATCTCTCTCTTAAGTGATTGTTTTCCCTAATTTCTCTCCTAGTCTGCTGCCATTAACCTCCTCATTTACTGACTGTTTTATCCCACGTAATCAGCCATGATCTGATCATGTTTGTTTGTTCAGTTCCTTTAAATACCAGTGTTTTGGTATTGGTTCAACACACAACAAATTACATCTTCCTCTTCTCTTCAGTTTCTCTTTCTGTGCAATATTCTTGAACGTTCTCAATCTGCTTTTATGTCCTCACCGGAAAGGTAGAAGTCGTGTATCCCTGGAGGTTGATTGTTGTGAGTCCGTGTGTTGTTGCGGGGTATATTCAACTATAGGGCAGTGTTCAATTCACGTCAAGGTTGTCAGATTAGTTTATTTAATTTGTTACCAGTTTACATTCCTACATTTTCTAGTCTGATTATTTTCCATGAGATCGTACAGAACCAGGACGGATCCTACATTTTATTCATGGCATGCTAAAAGCGAAGTCTGATAAAAGAATAAGACATCATCCGGGAAAAAGAAGTGGGAAATAGAAGGACTTTCACGGCGGAGAGAGATGCCGCCTTCAAACAGCTTAACGTCATATGGGAGAGAATATCCATGCAAAATAAGAAAGATATGGGGACAAATGATCCCCCTGTCGTCAACCGCATTGGGGCTTGAAAAGGTTCGTCATTTTACCATTTATTAGTGCTCTGTAGGAAACCATGGAGATACACTTATAAATCAACTTGATCAAGTATGCAGGGAACCCATACGTTTTGAGGATCTTAAAACAATGAAGAGCCAGCTTACTCGATCGTAGGCCTTATTCATATCCAGTTTAAGTATAGCTAGATGCTTCTGGCTCCCTCGCTGCCAGTTAACCATATTAGAGAGTTCATGACTTATCAATATATTATCATCCATGTGTCGACCAAGCACAAAAGCATTTTGGAAGCCATTTATGAGATGTGGTAGCAGTGGTTTCATGCGGTTAACTAAACACTTTGAAGCACAGTTCTAGATGGTGTTGCACAAGTATATATAGTTGTCCCAGGGAAAATGCACATGCACTCATGAAGTCATACGCATTGTTGAACCCTTGTTTTGATGATGACAAAGGAACAAAGATGCAAACAAAGTATTGGACTAACAAGTTGTTTAAGTGAATGCACTTCAAGGTATCAATGAAAGGAACAAAGAGAATACTAAGTGAAAGAAGAAATCAAGTTTGGATTTTGAAGACTAAGTGAAGATGTTCAATGATTTGGTACTGGAGCAGCGTTGGAGCAAGAAGACTAAAGAGAGGCTTTTTGTTTCTAGTTCCAATGTAAAAAAACGAGTAAGAACGCTAAGGAACTGTGGCAATTTAGAATGAGAATGATCTTTTGTTCCTTTGTAAGGAACAGACGAAATGTCGCTTAACTAATAAGTTAAAGGAACTAGATCTAGGGTGAAGCAGTACAACGGTTTAATATGTCTGTTGAGTAATTTATGCCTAGATTCTAGGTAACCATTTTATTTAAAGGAAAAATATGATTTTAAGGAAAATATTTTTAAGGAAAAGATTTTATTTTTATAAAGATAATAAATATCCTTTTCGGTTTTTATGGAAAATATTTTAAATATAATATTTTGGTAAAAGGATTTTATTTTGGTTTTATTAATTAAAATACTTTTTATTTATATCAGAATTAGTGTTTTAAGTGGTTGCTAAAATTAAGGGAGTAGTAACATGTTTATCTCCCAGGTTTAACATTGATCATGGAGATCATGGGTTTACAGAGGAACGTGTTCCTCCGAGTAAGGAACATCATGGGATAATGGTTTTATCACTAACACATATTTTAATCGCACGTTCTAAGTTATTACCACTATAAATACTAGTGTCTAATGAAATTCCAATGTGTGTCGACCAAGTGATTTAGTGAGGTTAACTAAGTAAATTGTCGGTGCTTTCATTCTCTCATAAAAGACATTTGTTCTTTGCCTTCTTACTCTAATTCCACTAAGTTTATTTGATCAATTATATATTGGTTTTTTTGGGGCAAGGGGACTTTGAGTGAAGTTCTATAAGAGAGAAGCTTTGAGTGAAGCGAGTTTAAGTGAGAAAACATCAAGTGAAGTTGAGAGGAATAGGCATTAAGGGAACATACGTTCGGGAACTTGAGTTTAGGAACGCAAGGTGTGGCTCGTGAGTAGAATTAGGTTGTAACAAAGTTGTTTGGCCTATAAGTGAATGAGTTGAGTTTAAAATCCCTAGTGGTCGAGGTTGTTTATTCTTGTTGGGCCTAAGAAGTTTTTCTCGTAAAAATCTCTTGGGTTCCTTTAGCTTGTTTCTTTGTTTAAGTTTAACATTTCGCAAAAAGTTACGTTTATTTCTACACAAACAATTCACCCCCTCTTGTATTGTTCCTAGTAAAATAACAATTGGTATCGAGCTAGAACTCACGAAAGATAGGAAACCCTATTGAGTAAAAGATCCAAGGAACAATGAATACCACCGAGAAACTTGAGGAAGGTTAGTCTACTCAAAGGCCTCCTATGTTCAATGGGAAGTTATATTCCTGCTGGAAGAACATAATGGAGATATTCATCAAGGCCGAAAAATACCAGGTTTGTAGAGTCATTGAAGTTGATGATTTTGAGGTCACAGCTACTAATGACAAAAATGAGGTAACACCTAAACCCTTCTCTGAATATGACAAAGCTGATTTTGAAAAAATGGAAGTAAATGCAATGGTACATTAAACTGTTGCATTGTAGACTTTGACCCCATGACACACAGTAGAATCATGGGATGCAAATCCGCAAAGAAAATATGGGATTTACTAGAAGTAACCCATAAAGGAACTAATGAAGTCAAGAGATCTAAAATTGATTTACTAATGAATCAATATGAATTAATCTCCATGAAGACTAAGGAAAGCATACAAGACATGTTTACTCATTTTGCTAACATTATTAATGAGTTAGCTTCTCTTTATAAGTTTATTTCATCGGGAGGAACATGTTTGAAAAGTTATTAATACTCTTCCTAAGGATAGATGGATGGTTAAGGTTCTTGCTTTACAAGAAATAAAAGACTTCATTAACTTCAACTTGGAACAGCTTCACCTTGATACTGAGTATGTTGAAAGCTCTAAGTCAAAGTCCATTACCCTCAAAGCAGATGATGAAGATAACTCTGACTCAAAAGAAGAGGAAGCAGCACTCATGGTCCCAAAATTTCGAAAGATGTATAGGAACATGAAGAATGGGAACTTCAAAGGTAAAACTAAAAAGTTTTCTAACAAGGGTGCTTGTCATAAATGTGGTAGTACAGATCACTTCATCAAGGAATGTCCACTTTGTGAAAATGATAAGACCAAAGAAAGGAACAAGGAACGCTTCACTGAAAGGAACAAGGAACGCTTCACTGAAAGGAACAAGGAATCTAAAGATCCTTTCTCTGAAGCAAATGTTCGAAAGGCTATGATAGCAGCTTGGGGAGATTTAGAGACTGAAGAGGAAGAAGAACAACAAACTGAAGAAACAGCAAATCTTTGCCTCATGGCAAACACTGACGAAAAAGAAGATGAAGAAATTGTTCAGGTAAGCCAACATGGACTTGAATCAGACTTAGATGGAAAAACTAGGCTAGAAATTTATGATCTTCTTTATGATGCAATTCTTGAATGTAGAGATGAACGTGAAAAACGTGACCAAACTGAACAAGCTGTTAAAGTTTGTAAAGAACATATAGAATGGCTTAAGAAAATGAGAACGGACGACATTGAAACTAGGTTCTTTGATTTATTTGATAATAATTTAAAAATCAAGGAATAATATGAGACTGTGAAGAATGAAAATTAGCTAATCAATTTCGAAATTTCACACTTAAAGGAATTTGTCCATGTTATAAGTTCCTTTGATATTAGATCAACTCCTTTGAAAGGTTACAGATCTGAGATCGAAAATTTGAATAAAGAGAAAAATGTTTTAAAGGAACATATCTGTAATCTCAAGAAGGAACTGGTTGTTGCAAGGAACAGACGCAAAGTGATGGATGTTCCTAAATGGATTGGGAGACCACAAACTAAAAGAAGAGAAGGTCTTGGTTTTGAAAACTACAAGAAGAGGAACAAGCATAAGAAATATGTTGACCTACCTAGTGATAAAATTTTCATGTAATGTGGAAAGATAGGTCATTACATAAATCAATGTCAACTATGAACTGGAATGATTGGCAAAAAAGTGAAGTTGAGCAACATGAAATGGGTTGCCAAATCAAATGCTGGTCAAGAACAGGAACCCACGAAACAAGGGGTTCCTACAAGTAACAACTAGTTGATTTTTGCGAGGTTGGAGTGAGGGGGAACAACACTTGGCATCTTGATAGTGGTTGTTCTAAGCATATGACAAGAGATAAATTTAAGTTTCTCTCACTCTCAACCTATGAAGGTGGAAGTGTGACTTTTGGTGACAATAAGAAAGGTAACATAGTTGCCATGTGTAAGGTTGGTAAGTCACCATCACATTCCATTGATAATGTATTTCTAGTTGAAGGTTTAAAGCACAATCTTTTAAGTATTTCCCAATTCTGTGATAAGGGAAATGTTGTTAAATTTAATAGTGAAAAATGCTTGATCGCTAACATTAACTCTAAGAATGTCATCTTGGAAGGAACAAGGAAAGGGAACACATATATTGTGGATCTTGATCTTGTTCCTAAATACAATTTGATATGCCTTAGTGTTATTGAAGATGATCCACTCTTATGGCATAAGCGTCTAGGACATGCTAGCTTTTCATTACTTGACAAACTTCGATCAAACGATCTTATTTTGGGATTACCATCAATAACATTTCATATTGATTTAGTTTATGATGCATGTGCCAAAGGAAAGCATATTAGATCCTCTTTCAAATCTAAAACTGTAGTGAGCACTACAAAACCCTTAGACGTAATTCATATGGATTTGTGTGGTCCTATGAAAATTCAAAGTAGAAGTGGAAAGAGGTATGTTTTAGTTATTGTTGATGACTACTCTAGGTCCACTTGGGTTATTTTTCTCTCTAATAAGTATGAGACTTATGATGAGTTCCTTGTCTTTGCTAAAAGAGTTCAAAATTTGAGTGGTCACAAATTGATGCATATTAGATCCGATCATGGTAAAGAATTTGAAAATTATAAATTTGATGACTTACGCAAAAACCTTGGCCTAGATCATAATTTTTCTGCCCCTAGGACACCACAACAAAATGGGGTTGTAAAAAGGAAAAATAGAACTTTGGAAGAAATGGCTAGGACCATGCTAATTGCTAGTGAACTTCCAATGAACTTTTGGGCTGAGGCTGTTAATACTGCTTGTCACATAATAAATCGTGCCATGATGAGACCTATTATTAACAAAACTCCTTATGAGCTTTATTTTGAAAAGAAACCCAATATTACTCATTTCAGAGCATTTGGTTGCAAATGTTTTGTTCATAATAATGTGAAAGATAATCTTGGAAAATTTGACACAAGGAGTGAGGAAGCAATATTCTTAGGATATTCATCACATAGTAAGGCGTATAGAGTTTACAATAAAAGAACTATCTGTGTTCAAGAAAGTGTTCACATAATCTTTGATGAATCTGACAATTTTAATCCTAGCAAACAGGTTGATGACTTTGAGATTGGCTTGGTATGACCAAATAAGAAAGATGCAGATTCAATAGAGGAAGAAAAAATTAAAGAGGAAAGGAACGAAGTAGATAAAAACATTCATAACAATGATGTTCCCGTTCCTCAAGATGATGGAGTTGTTCCTGTTCCTACAAAGAATGAAAATGTTGAAGTAAATAATTCAACAATTGCTGAAAGAGGAACAAATGAAGAAAGCTCTCATCCTCACATGAAACTCAAGAGGAACAACCTGTTCCTATAAGGGAGTTTCAACCAAAACCTTGGAGACATCAAAAATCACATCCAGTGGAACTCATAATAAGTGAAACATCCAAAGCTACGCAAAGCATATCTCAGTTAAGGAATTTTTGTGCATTTCATGCGTTCTTATCAATCATAGAACCAAGAAATCAAGAAGAAGCCCTAACTGATTCTGATTGGATCACTACTATGCAAGCTGAATTAAATGAGTTCGAAAGAAACAAGGTATGGCATCTAGTCCCCTCTTATAAACAACAAAACGTGATTGGCCTAAAATGGGCGTTTAGAAATAAACTAGATGAGTATGGAACAATTGTAAGGAACAAAGCTAGACTTGTAGTAAAAGGTTATAATCAACAAGAAGGAATTGACTATGAAGAAACCTTTGCTCCTGTTGTTAAACTTGAAGCCATTAGAATACTAATTGCATTTCTTTGCTTATATGGGATTTAAACTGTATCAAATGGATGTCAAGTGTGCATTTCTAAATGGCTATTTAAATGAATATGTTGAACAACCCTCTGGATTTGAAAGCAATGATCTCCCAAATCATGTCTACAAGCTTGACAAGCCTCTTTACGGGTTAAAGCAAGCGCCTAGGTCATGGTATGCGATATTATCTAAGTTCCTTTTAGAAAACAACTTTAAAAGAGGAAAAGTGGATAAAACTTTGTTTCTAAAATCGAAAGGAACTTACATACTACTTGTTCAAATATAAGTTGATGACATTATTTTCGGAGCAACCAATGAATCATTATGCAAAGAATTCTCAAATCTTATGAGTAATGAATTTGAGATAAGCACGATGGGTGAGTTAAATTTCTTTCTTGGGTTACAAATTAAGCAAACTAAAAAAGGAATAATTATTCACCAACAAAAATACATAAAGGAACTGTTAAAGAATTATGGCCTCGAAAATTCAAAGATAAATCACACTCCTATGGGAACTTCAACTAGATTATATGAAGATTCCATAGGAACAAGTGTTGATCAAACAAAATATAGAGGCATGATTGGTTCACTTTTATATCTAACTGCTAGTCGTCCAGACATAGCTTTTAGTGTTAGTTTGTGTGCTAGATTTCAAGCAAATCCCAAGGAGTCTCATCTAACTGTTGTAAAGGGAATTCTTAGATATCTTAAAGGAACATATGATCTTGGACTTTTCTATCCAAGAAGTGATACATTTGAGTTAAGAGGATATGCTGATGCTGACTATGCTGGAGATCTTGTAAATAGGAAAAGTACCTCAGGTATGGTACAATTTCTTAGTCACAGTTTAGTTTCTTGGAGCACCAAGAAACAAAACACGTTGCTTTATCCACTGCTGAAGCGGAATATGTAGTTCTTGCTTGCATGTGGCTCTCAAATGCTTTGGATAAAACAACTACTTTGTGACTATGGAATAATCTTTAATTGTGTTCCGATTTATTCTGATAATACCAGTGCTATTAATATTTCAAAAGATACAGTGCATCATTCATGAGTTAAGCATATACATATCAGACATCAATTTCTAAAAGAAAATGCGGAAAAAGGTTTGATTAAACTTGAGTTTTGTCAAACTGAAAATCAAATTACTGATATACTAACCAAGCCTCTACAAAGAGATAGATATGAAAAATTAAGGCTTGAGTTAAGTTTAATAAAACTTAAGTAATTGTTCCTATTCCAATTCCCCATGTCTGAATTAATTTGTCTTACTCTATGTGATATTAAGTGACTGTGATTAATTGCCTAAGACCATTGCAAATTAAGATGTTGAAAACATATACATGGATTCAAAGGAATAAAGCTACTCACAAATGTCACATAATAATCCCCTTATTGTTCCTAAGTTAAAGAAACATGCATGATATGAAGAATATTGACATTTAGCATAAGTTGTTCCTATAGCACAAGTTCCTTAGAATTTATTCTCTTTCCATAAATTAAAAAATCCATAAAAAATCAAAAATCCGAAAAATCCCAAAAATATAGGAATCAGATTTAATCAAGTCATGATTTCCTTTTTATCTTTTCTTTTTCTTTTATCTTTTATTTTTGTTTTTATCCTTTTAATTTTTACGCGTGTAAATCTTCATTTAATGTTACATGCATCTTCTTCCTTCTTCCCTTCCAAAACCGTGTTCCTTAAACGCTTCAACTTCACCATTGTTCATATCCTTTACACCACTTCGCACCACATAAAACCACAATTTCTTTTCACCAAATGGCAAAAACATCTATCAATTCACATTCTCCAAAAGTAAAAACTTTGAAAACCTCTCAAATGGAAAACCCCTCTTTTCCATCCAAAACCTTACAAGCTGAAAATTCTCAAGAAACAACAATGGCGGTAGAAGAGTGAAAATTGGAGTCACCAAGGAGAAGTGTGAGAAGAAGAAAACTGATTGGGGAAGATGATGAGGAAGAAACCCCGGAACTAGTTGAGGGGGAAGAAGAAGCTACACCTGTTCTTTCCAAAGGAACTGCTGCTTCTTCCTCCAAGAAAATAGTGGAGCGATGTTATTCAAGGTATGTTTTAGGATTTTGTGTCGATTTGGAGTGGGCCAAGAAAGTTAGATTCAATGAATTAACCGATATACTAAAGGAACAGGGTATGGAATATCTGTTTGAAACCGCATATAATAATGCCTTAGTTCCTTTAGCTATGGATGAATTTTGTGCAAACTTCATCAACACTGATGGAGTATGTACTATAGAAGTTAGGGGGGAGAAAATTAAATTTTCCTAAGAAACTTTAGCAAAAATATGGGAAGGTCCTTACAAAGGAACTGTAGCCTTTCCCAATTTTATCAAAAGATGATATTGTTGAATCCTTTGGGGGAACTGCTGGCCAAAACAAAATAAATCACAATCCTCTATCTCCTGTCCACAAAATTTTGTTTAATCTTGTTTGGAGAGCACTCATTCCTATAACTGAAAAGAGGAATGAGATGGGTCTCTTGGATATGTGTCATACGTTTTGCCTTGACCACCACATTCAAATTAACTTCCCTTCTCTCTTTATCCAACATCTAACTCATTGCATTGAGAATCACTGTGTTGTTGGCTATGGTGGTTTAATCACCTCTCTTCTTTCTCACTTTAAGATCAAGACTATTGGTTGGCCTACCTTGGGTATAAAACAAGGTAATATTTTAAATGAAAAGACTTTGTATGGATTGGACCTTTCTGTCCAAGATAGAGTGTTGACTCAAGGGAGTATTGCTACTAGTTCCTCTCACAAGAGAACACTGCCTAAGGCAGTGGAAGAGAATCCAGTGGAAGTAATACTGGAGGAACAAGTTCCTGCCCTTATAGATCAAAGGAACAGAAACCCAAGAGGCGTAAAACTATTTCCCAAAAGCCTTCCCCTTGTGTTACTAAGATAGTTAAACATAGCACTAGGTTGAAAACTGCTAAAACTGATTGTTTCTTGAAATAAGGACTCTCCATTAGTCCTATCTGATGCAGAGGAACTGAATCACACTTCACCAAAGGAACCAACTCCTCCATCCTCACCAAAATTACCAGTTACCCTCACTGAAATTCCTTCCATCTCTCCTTCATCCTTCTCTGTTCCTTCCAGTTTTGAACAGTTGAAGGTTGAGATGAAAGAACCAAACCCTTTCTCCTCTACATCCACTGAACTTCCACCACCACCACCTTTTGTTCCTTCCATTTACTCCACCACCTCACCTTCTGTTTCTCTCAAAGGAACACCAGGTCCATCATAACAGAACACCCTAGTTCCTCCACCTAAACCATCCACTGCCTCTGGTTCTAAGGGAAAGGAACAAGTTTCGTCGGATGATTTTGATGGGTTTAATGAAAGTTCTTATTGATACTGTGATTGAACAACAAAAGAACATGGAGATGATGGCCCAAGCCATTAACACTTTGAAGCAGCAACTTGATGGACACCATAAAGAGGTGATGAAGAAGTTGGAAGAAGTGGTTGAGGAAGAAGTCGTAGAGGAACACAACTCCCCTTCCATTCCTAATGTCTAGTTCTTGTTTCTCTTAAAAGAACAGGAACTCTTAGCTTTTGTTACTTTTCTTTTATTTTTCTCCTTTTTCTCTTTTGTACTTTAATGGAACAAGTGCTATAATATAAATGACTTTTGCTATATTTGTCTTCGTTTGTGATTTGAGTGCCTAATTTCTTACTTGGAATGGCTAGTATTATGTGATTGATGTTCGAGCAAGTCTAGCTACCTTTTGATATTCCTAACTTAACCATTTTTTTTTTGTGCTTGTTAATGGTCTCAACATCTTGTAAATATCAGTCTTACCAAAATCACCAAGAGTTTGATCTTTTTAATTATGACAAAGGGGGAAAAGATAACAGGAACAAACTAAGTTGACAAAAATGAAAATTACTGAAATATTTAATATTTAAATCCTTAATCTATCTTAATTAAATTATATATAAATTATTATTATATCTTTTTTCATTCCTCTTATGTTATTTGTTGTTTTCCTTAGTTTGTAACTTTATTGTCATCATCAAAAAGGGAGAAATTGTTGAACCCTAGTTTTGATGATGACAAAGGAACAAAAATGCAAACTAAGTATTGGACTAACAAGTTGTTTAAGTGAATGAATTTCAAGGTATCAATGAAAGGAACAAAGAGAATACTAAGTCAAAGAAGAAATCAAGTTTGGATTTTGAAGACTAAGTGAAGATGTTCAATGATTTGGTACTAGAGCAGCATTGGAGCAAGAAGACTAAAGAGAGGCTTTTTGTTTCTAGTTCCAATCTAAAGGAAAGAGTAAGAATGGTAAGGAACTGTGGCAATTTAGAATGAGAATGATCATTTGTTCCTTTGTGAGGAACAGACGAACTGGCGCTTAACTAATAAGTTAAAAGAACTAACTATTAAAAGGAACTAGATCTAGGGTGAAGCAGTACATTGGTTTAATATGTCTGTTGAGTAATTTATGCCTAGATTTTAGGTAACAATTTTATTTAAGGTAAAATCTAATTTTAAGGAAAATCTTTTTAAGGAAAAGATTTTATTTTTATATAAATAATAAATATTCTTTTCGGTTTTTATGGAAAGTATTTTAAAGATAATATTTTGGTAAAAGGATTTTATTTTGGTTTAATTAATTAAAATACTTTTTAATAAAATTAGATTTTCGAATTAATGCTTTAAGTGGTTGCTAAAATTAAGGGAGCAGTAACATGTTTATATCCTACATTTAATAGTGATCATGGAGATCATGGGTTTAAAGAAGAACGTGTTCCTCCGAGTAAGGAACATCATGGGATAATGGTTTTATCACTAACACATGTTTTAATCCCACGTTCTAAGTTATTACTACTATAAATACTAGTGTCTAATGAAATTCCAGTGCGTGTCTGACCAAGTGATTTAGTGAGTTTAATTAAGTAAGGTGTCAGTGCATTCATTCTCTCATAAAAGCCATTTGTTCTTTGCCTTCTTACTCTAATTCCACTAAGTTTATTCGATAAATTGTATTTTGGTTTTTGGGGTAAGGGGACTTTGAGTGAAGTTCTGTAAGAGAGAAGCTTTGAGTGAAGCGAGTTTAAGTGAGAAAACTCCAAGTGAAGTTCAGAGGAACAACAGTTAAGGGAATAGTTGTTCAGGAACTTGAGTTTAGGAACTAAAGGTGTGGCCCGTGAGTTGAATTAGGTTGTAACAAAATTGTTTGGCCTAAGTAGTGAAAGAGTTGAGTTTAAAATCCCTAGTGGTCGAGGTTGTTTCTTCTTGTTGGGCCCAAGAAGTTTTTCCTCGTAAAAATCCCTTGTGTTCCTTTAGCTTGTTTCTTTGTTTAAGTTTAAAATTCCGCAAAAAGTTACATTTATTTCTACACATACAATTCACCCCCCTCTTGTATTGTTCCTAGTGAAATAACAAACGGTATCAAAGCTAGAACTCACGAAAGATAGGAAACCCTATTGAGAAAAAGATCCAAGGAACAATGAATACCACCGAGAAACTTGAGGAAGGTTACTCTACGTAAAGGCCTCCTATGTTCAATAAGAAATTCTATTCCTACTGGAAGAATAGAATGGAGATATTCATCAAGGCCGAAAACTATCAGGTATGGAGAGTCATTGAACTTGGTGATTTTGAGGTCACAACTACTAACACTAGGGGAAAAAAAAGAAAGGGCTGCATTTTTTTAAAAACGCAGCCCTTCTTGTATGAAGGGTTGCGGTTTTAAAGGAATCCGCAGCCCTTTTAGTGAAGGGTTGCGGTTAACAAGAAATCGCAGCCATTCATACTGTATGAAGGGCTGTGGTTTTGAGGCTAACCGCAGCCCTATTAGTGAAGGGCTGCGATTATCCCAGAAACCGCAGCCCTTCACTTCCATTTTTTTTAATGTATTTTGCGCGCATACACACTGCCCCCATTTTAATTTCCCTCCCTTAGCCAAATTCACTCTCACTCTCTCACCACCTGCGCGAACTTCCCCTCTCACTCTCTCACCACCAGCGCGAAACCCTATCTCCACCACCACCACTCATTTCACGCACCACCGCCACAACGACGCACCACCAGTGCCTTGCCCTCCACTGCATTGACGCCACCACCAGTGCCCTGCCTTCCACTGCATTGACGCCACCACCACGCACAGCTGCACCACCTTCTTCATCTCTCCTCCAATACTGCATTGTCTGTGGATCATCCCTTCTCTCACTCTCTTTCGGTAAATCCCCTCTCACTCTCTCTCCTCTTTTACATTTCTCTAATTTTTGTTTAATTTCATTGGATTTTGAAATCAACTTGTATTTTTTGTTGTAAAATGTGCTTGTATTAGCTGAATATGTGATTGTAGGGGGTGGGTAAGGGCTGGGGGAGGGTGGGTAGGGGTGGGGGTCTTTGGGCGGAGTGGTGGAGTAGGGCTGGCGAGGGGGTGGGGAGGGGCTGTGGATGCTGGCCGGGGGGTGGGGGGGAGGGCTGGCAATGGGTAGGGGAGGCTGGCGGGGGGGGGGGAGGCTGGGGATCTTTGGGCGGGGGTGGGGAGGGCTGTGGATGCTGGCCAGGGGGTGGGGGAAGGGCTGGCAGGGGGTGGGGGAAGGGCTTGCGGGCGGTGGAGGAAGGGCTTGCGAGGCGGTGGAGGAGGGTTGGGGAGGCTGGACAGGGGGTGGGGGAGGGCCGGCAATAGGTGGGGGAGGGCTTAGGTATAATGTAACTATTGTGTAGATTTTTAGGCTTCCATTTGTTGTTGGTTGAATTTCGAAAACGAAAATTAAAGGTCATTTTACGCCTACCTGGCAATGAGGGAGTGTAGTGGGGGCAGTAGTGGCGGTGGTGTTGAGGCTGTTGTAAATGTGGAGAGTCAGGTCACATGGCAATCGAAAGCCCATCTGGTGCTCTCCGCATTTATAACAGTTTCTACTCCGCCGCTACCAGCTGATGGGCATTCCATTGCCATGTGACCTGATTCTCGAGTCATTTTAGGCCTATTTTCGCCGTTTCGTGTCCAATTCGTACCAGCTGATGGGAATTTCGAAGGGTTTGTGTAGTGTGTGTATATTTCTTGATATGAGATTGTATGAAAACGCAATGTAATTTAGCTATGAAATCTATAAGTTGTTTGAATCGTCATCATATGCCTAGATAACCATTCAAGACTTACTCATTAGGAGTAAGTCTTGAATAGTCCCCGATTTGGGACTGTTCTTAGACGTTTGATCTCACTTAGGTGGTGAATGTGTGTCTTTTTTTCAATTCTGAGGAAATGTTGCCGGATTTTCCTTAGAATTGAAAAGTTGGCATATATTCACTAGTGAGATTAGACGTCCAAGGATGGGTTAGGTTGGAGTGATAAGGACCTTCGGCTGCATGCATACAATTGAACATGTCACTATCTTAGATTGCTCTATACGTGTGTGATTTGAATATGTGAGTGTATGTACTTAAATAATGATTGATGCATTATAATGAATGGTTGTGTTTAATTATTAGAGGTCTTCTTGAATGAGATGGATCGTACTTGGATGTATGGTAGTCGTGAATCGATTGAGTTTGTGAAAGGGGTCTCGGAATTCTGTACAACTGCATTACAATATCAAACATCCTCTGGACCAGTCGACTTTTATTGTCCTTGTTTCGATTGTAGAAATGTGAGCAAGGTTAGTAGTATACATGTGGTTAGGGAGCATGTCTTTCGCCGTGGGTCTAGGCCTCAATACCACGTATGGGTTTGGCATGGTGAGCAGGGAAAGTATGTAGGAAGCTCTAGAGTAATGAACGATGTATGTGAAGAAAAGAAGGATTTAGAGAATTGGGATGATGACTTTGGGGATGAGAATTGGGATGATGAGTTTGCAGATGATGATAGGGATCGGGTAGACGAGATGATACACGAGATTGAAGATCAGTCATGTAAACGACCTCGTATTTTCGAGTCTATGTCTGAGCATCTGAAAAGCCGTTGTATCCAGGTTGTACAAAGTACACCAAACTTTCCGCGGTAATAACACTGTTCAACATTAAGTCGAAAGCTGATATGCTCCGTGATGGAAATGAACTGCCAAAGTCGTACTATTATGCGAAGAAACTCCTGTGTCCTTTCGGTTTAGAGTACGAGCGGATACATGCTTGTCTTAACGATTGTGTGCTTTACCGTAATGAGTATGAGCAACGTTATGGATTGTCGAGGTACAAGCGTGAAGGAGCTGGAGGTAGTGAAGGACCACCAGCTAAGGTGTTGTGGTATCTACCCATAATACCTAGATTTAAGCGCATGTTCTCAATTAAAGGAGATGTGAAGAATATGAGGTGGCATGCAGATCGTAGGAAGAAAGACGGTCTGCTCAAGCATCCGGCTGATTCGCCTGAGTGGAAAAGTATCAACAGGGTGCATAAGGCATTTGGTAATGAGGATAGGAATCTGAGGCTTGGTTTATGTACGGATGGCATGAACCCCTTTGGCAATCTCAGTTCGCAGCATAGTACATGGCCAATAGTTTTAGTGGTTTATAACTTGCCTCCTTGGTTGTGCATGAAACGCAAGTACATGATGCTGTCGCTTCTTATATCGGGGCCCAAACAACCTGGAAATGACATTGATGTATACCTCCAGCCGCTTGTTGAAGATTTACAGAAGATGTGGAACGAAGGAGTGTTAGTATTTGATGCGTATGCTAATGAGATGTTCACTCTGCGTGCCTTGTGAACGATTATCCAGCTTATGGGAACTTATCTGGGTGTAAGACTAGAGGAAAACAACCCTGCCCGATTTGTGTAGATGACATGAAATCTACACACCTTAAGGGCTGCAAACACGTGTATATGCGCACACGAAGGCTCCTCAGACGCGACCATCCCTATCGGTTTAAGAAGAAGGCATTCGATGGGACGGTTGAAGAAGAAGTTGCTCATAGACCATTAACTGGTACTGAAGTTTATAATCAGGTGAAGGGCATTGAAACAATCTTTGGTAAACCTGCTAGTGAGGTTGATCGACCTACAGGATTATGGAAAAAGGAGTCCATTTTATGGAAACTCCCATATTGGAAAGATCTAAAGGTCAGACATTGTTTGGATGTCATGCACATAGAGAAAAATGTTTGTGAAGCTATTCTTGCGACACTTATGAATATTCCGGGCAAGACAAAAGATGTTAAGGCGTCACGACTTTACTTGGGAAAACAAGGGCTTCGACCAGAGTTATGGGCTCAGAAAAGGGACGGAAAGGAAGAAGAAAGTAGTGGAGGAAAGGGTTGATGATGAAACTCAGAAAAGTAAAAAGAAGGTGGAGGATTCGGAGAAGAATTATTTGCCACCAGCTTGCTACACGATGTCGCGTGCAAAGAAACGGATTTTTTTGCGAGTCATTGTATGGCATTAAGGTCCCAATTGGCTACTCATCGAATATGAAGCGATTTGTTACCTTAAATGGTGAGTTGAAGTTATCGAGTATGAAATCTCACGATTGTCATGTCATGATGCAAGTATTCTTACCGATTGCAATTCGTGGGATACTTCCAAAGCATGTGAGGCACACTATTACAGAACTTTGTTCATTTTTCCATACAATATGCAACAAAGTCCTAGAACAGTCGACCCTCGATTCCTTGCAGGCCAGAGTAGTTGAAACTCTATGCAAATTTGAGATGTTTTTCCCCCCCGCATTCTTTGACATTATGGTCCATCTCATTGTGCATCTAGTTCGAGAAATTAAGCAGTGTGGTCCAGTTTTTTTGAGGTGGTGCTATCCTTTTGAGAGATATATGGGCACTTTGAAGGATAAAGTTCAGAATCCTGCACAACCAGAAGGTAGTATAATTCAAGGGGTTGTGGGTGAAGAGATCAGTAATTTTGTGGCTGAGTATTTTGCTAGTGTTGATCCTGTTGGACTTCCGACATCCCGACACGAGGGCAGACTTCAGGGCAAGGGTACAATTGGTTCAAAATTGATCACACCTTCCGTAGAAAAGCGTAAACAAGCTCACTTATTTGTATTGCATCACTTAGCAGCTGTCCATCCTTATTTAAATGAACATATGGAGGAATTACGTGTTAGCAATCCTGGAAAAGGAGTTAGGGCATTGACGCAAATGCATAACAAGACTTTCATTGATTGGTTTCATAAACGAGTAGTGAATGATTTGGATGAAAGTGTTCCTGAAACAGTCAAGTGGTTAGCATTTGCTCCTCGTGAAGCTGTACGCTCTTATGAGGGTTATGATATTAATGGGTATACGTTTTGGACTGAACGTCAAGATCTGAAGTCAACATCGCAACAAAATGGTGGTGTTTCACTTGTGGCGTCATCTACACAATACGCAAGCTCGAAGGATAAGTCACCTGTACATGCTGAAAGCAATTATTATGGGCGAATACAAGAAATATGGGAGCTGGACTACTGTACTTTTAATATTTGCCTCTTGTGTTGCAAGTGGGTTGACGATAATCGACGTTGCGTAAGAAATGATGATCCTTGCGGATTCACTCTTGTTGACCTTAGTCATCTACGTGAAACTGAGGAGCCATTTGTAATTGCATCACAAGTTAAGCAAGTATTTTTTGTAACTGATCCTGCTGATAATAAGTGGTCAATTGTTGTACCTGGTAAAAGGAGTATCCTCGGTATTGGTGATGTTGATAATGAGGAAGAATATGATGCATTTAAGGACCTCCCCCCTTTTACCTATCCTGAAAATAGTGTGGAAGATGATGTGAATATGTCGGAGAACTATATGCGTGTAGATCACACGGAAGGGATACATGTACTTCAGGATCCTAAGAAACGGCGGAAGGTCAATAAATCATGAGACATAAACTCAGGTCTGTGTAATTTCTCCAATCTGTAACTATTATGTAGATTTTTAGGCTTTTTTTTTGTTGTAGGTTGAATTTGGGGAACGAAAAGGTCATTTTAGCCTTTTCGCCTCCGATTCGTACTATATGAGTCATTTAACCCCAAATTCTTTTTGAACATGATTATATGAGGTATAATGTAACTATTATGTAGAGTTTTAGGATTGCATTTGTTGTTGGTTGCATTTCAGGAACGAAAAGGTCATTTTAGGCCAAATTTTGCCTTTTCGCTTCCAAATCGTACTTATTGAGTCATTTAACCACAAATTCTTTTTCATCCAGATTATATGAGGTATAATGTAACTATTGTGTAGAGTTTTAGGCTTGCATTTGTTGTTGGTTGCATTTCGGGAACGAAAAGGTCATTTTAGGCCAAATTTAGCCTTTTCGCTTCCTATTCGTACTAATTGAGTCATTTAACCCCAAATTCTTTTTTGAACTTGATTATATGAGGCATAATGTAACTATTATGTAGAGTTTTAGGCTTGCATTTGTTGTTGGTTGCATTTCGGGAACGAAAAGGCATTTTAGGCCTATTTTAGCCTTTTCGCGTCCAATTCGTACTTATCGAGTCATTTTATTTTATTTTTGTTGATCTAACTCCTAACTTATTAGTATGTAACTGTGTGCAAGGGGAAGGGTGTTCATGGGGGAGGTGGCGGTGGGGGGGAGGGGAGGGGGAGGGGAAGGGTGTGCGGGGGGGGGGGCGTGCGGTGGCGGAGGGTACGTGTGCGGGGAGGGAGGGGCGGGCGGCGGTGGGGGAGGGGAGGGGTGTGGAGGGTAGGGGGGGGAGGGGGCTGTGCGGGAGAGAGGGGGGCATGTGCGGGGGGCTTGGGAGGGCCGGCAAAGACTGCCGGAGCCCTCCCAACCCCCCGCACATGCCCCCCCCACTACACAACCCCTCCCCTTCCCCCCCCGCACCGCCCCCTCCCCTCCCCTCCCCGCACCCCCCCTCCTCCCACCACTACCCCGCCCTCCCCCCCGCACACCCCTCCCCGCACCGCTGCCCCTCCCCCACTGCTGCCCTCCCCCTCCTCTCAACCTGCACTCCCCTCCCCCTGCCCCCACTCCCCGCTTCCCCCCCCCTCCCCTGCCGCCCCCCTCCCCCACCGCTGCCCCTTGCACACGTAACCCCTCCCCCCCGCCGCCCCTCACCACCCCTCCCCTTGCACTCCCTCTCCCCCTGTTGCCCCCCTCCCCCACCTTTGCCCCTCCCCTCCCCTCAACCGCACTCCCCCACTGCTGCCCCTCCCCGCCCCTGCTGCCCTCCCCTCTTCTCAACCGCACTCCCCTCCCCGCCTTGCCCCCTCCCCTGCTTCCCCTCCCTGCACACCCCCCCCCTGCTGCACCCCCCCACTGCTGCCCCTTGCACACAGAACCCCTCCCCCCCACCTGCTGCCCCTCCCCACCCCTCCCCTACACTCCCCGCCATGCTGCCCCCCCTCCCCCACCGCTTCGCCCCTCCACTCCCCTCGTGCGCACCCCCCCACTTGCCCCCCCTCCCACGAACCCCCCGCCCACACCCCACCCCCTTAGTGGCAATGTTAATTTTAATTTTTTGTTATATTAATGCATATATTTGTACAATTTCAGGGAGATGGCGGAGGTGCATACGGATAATAGCACAAGTGCTGCTGAACACACTACCGAGGATGAGTCTTTCGATGCGATAAAGGAACGGGGAAAATTGGCTCGATCTCGCCGTGAAGAATTAAATGCACAAATGCCTAGAAAGTCATTGGCGACGAAAAAGAGAAAAGGAAGGGGACCTACAAAGTCACTAGGGAAACACACAAATATGACTTTGGAGTACGATAATATGGGTCAACCTTGTGGAAAGTGGCGTCAAAAGTATGGCATGCAAGTTGGCATTTGCATGCATAAACTCTCCATTCTGCACTCATGGAAATCGGTGCCCGAGGGATTGAAGCGGTGTCTATGGGAAGATACCATGGTAAGTTAGTGTCTGGGTGGATCACTAAACGGAGGAAAGTAGTAGGTAAAAAAAGAAGAAGAACATCTACGGTGGAGAAACACAAGCCGGTTCTGAGGCTTCACCGGAAACATCATCTGCACCATACAAATTGCCATTTCAAATATGGAAAACTATCAAACCTGAAGAGTGGGAAATATTTGTTGCCAAAAAAACAACCCCACAAGCTATTGTAAGAATATTTTATTAAGATTTAATACACTTAGATCCAGTATTACTGTATGACACCGTACCTAACCTTTGTTTATAATTGTGTGTTTTAGGCAAGTCGTGAGAAAAGTAGCGCGAGTGCAAAAGCTAGGAAGTATTATCATTATTTGGGTGCTCATTCGTACAATGAGGCGAGAGAGAAGTGGATATTCAGCCATTACCCCCACAATAGGGTCGACAACGGCAACGGGGACTAGCTCAACGACGACAGTTGCACAGCCTCGGCAACCAGATAGAGTCCTCGATTGGTGGTGTTCGATGCATGGGGTTGATGCAAAGGGGAAAAGAGTCTTGCTTGATCCCGGAACACAACAGATAGCCAACGCCATTGTAAGTACATATTATATGGTTATATAAGGTATATATAATATAACTTTTGCGCTCACGAGCATTTCTCTCTTATACTTATGTAGATTGGCTTGAAGGAAAAAGAGGCAACTGGTGAGTTCACTCCTAAAGGACACATTGATGCATTGTACGAAACTTTAGGAAAGGACCACAGTGGACGCGTGAGGGGCGTAGGAGGTGTCCGCCTCGGTTTGAGAAAGGTATATGGTGATCAGTACACTACAGCGACAAAATCAAGTGTAAGTAGTGTGAATTCGGCAGCGTCAGTAGATGTGGAGGCTATGAAAGCTGCAATTCGGGAGGAGCTAAGGGAGGAGATGACACATAACTTCAACGCCATTTTGGAGCAAATGGGTTTACCGACTTTTGCTGCATTCAAGAAGGGTACACCTAGCCAGCCGATCAGTGATCCACACACATCTATTGATCAGATGATACCTTTACCGGATCCACTTGTAGTACCCGAGTTGAAGGTAATCACTTAATCCCTTTGCTTTGTTAAACAACTATTGTTCTTAAATGCATGACATTCTTACTATATGTTGTTTCATAGACTAACTATAAATGGAGTTTTTTTTTTAAAGGAAGAGACACCATGTGAACTATTAGCTCGAGGAGATGGTTATGATAGTTTCATTCTCGTAGCTTATGGCCATGCACAACCCCCTAGTGACCGAGTACGATTGCATAACCAGTTAGTGAATGATAATCACTATGTGGTCACCCTCAATGAAATTGTGTCTAGTTTCGAAGAATTACCTCTTCCGCTGCCGAAGCCAGAAGTTGGTCTACATTTACTGAATGATGCCCTTGGCGGTTATGTTCTATGGCCGCGTGCATTGGTGCGGTTTTCAGATGAGGTACAATGATTAACATACATATATATATATATATGCGTGTTTTCTTTTATAGTTCCTATGATAGTCAGTAATATCTTTACTTTTAACTAATTACTAGGTTTGGGGGAAGGAAGACTCACATGACAGGAAGGGAAAGAAGGCATGTTCACCTGATGAAGGTGAACGAAATGTGGTGAAGGGCAATGTTTCTAGGACAAAGAATCCACTTATTATCGAGCCAGAGGTGGTGCGAGGCCTTAGTATTCCATGCTTTTGGTTACATGAGTGCGTTAGCGATTTACCCGATGATTGTCCAATTGAGGTTCCTTTGGGGGAGCAACAATTCCACTACTTTGAGGATTCATCGGTATTCATTTCTAAGGTTGATATTAAAGAATTCTTATGTGGGGTAGTGTTGAATGTTTCCATGATACAAACATTCATGAGGTAATACATAAGTATATAAATTAAATATACATATACATATGCATGCCTTAAGTAGTTTTCAATTCAACTTCCATAATAAGTAAGTTTACTTTTAATCAATATGTGCGTGATTTCTCAGGTTATTATACAATGAATTGATTGTAACATCTAGTCATGAGTCAATGTTTGGTTGGTTATGTCCAAACATAATACGAGATGACAATTGCTTACAAAACAAAGCCGAAGTGAAAGAGTATCTCGATATGAGTTTCAAAGCATCATCTCGTTTTGGATATCATCATATCATTCTTGTTCCTTATATTGAAAAGTATGCTTGTGAAACTCGCTTTACATTTATTATTCGATAATTAAATTGACCTATTAATTGTTCTACGATTAATAATAACTATATTTTCTTGTTGTAGGGCTCATTTGACACTGCTTGCGATATGTTTGTCACGTAACGAAGTCTACCACTTTGATTCTTTGCGTCAACAACCACCACGGTCCTTACTAATCAAATCATTGTTAAATAGGTAGCCTAATCGAAACTCAATATATGCGCACTTATTAATATTACACATTATTCATCATCTTTATATATATAAACAGTTAATTAGTACATCTAACCTTATAATAATGTATTGATGTAGTGTGATGAAGCATATTAGTGCAACAGGACTTCGAGCACCAAAAGCTCATGTTTGGATATCAGTCGAGGTAACATGACTAATTTATTTGTCCTTATATAGAAACACTTTTAGCCACATACTACACATCTAACATTGGATGCATCCTTTGGTGAACATTTAGTGTCCGCAACAAGATGATGGACTTGCATGTGGCTATTACGTGCTGAGGTACATATTCAATATCGTCAACCATTGCACTAACGTTGATGATCTTCAAAAGGTATGTAACTTATTAGTATATGTTAGTTTAGTTTAGATTAGATCGATTGGTAATAGGTATTAATTGGTTTAGAAACCAAAGTAGCACATGCATATATTTGGGAACGAAAATGTCATTTTTAGGCCTATTTTTGCCTTTTACGCTTCCAAATCGTATTTATCGAGTCATTTAACCCCAAATTCATTTTGAACATGATAATATGAGGCATAATGTAACTAATGTGTAGATTTTTAGGTTTGCAATGTTGTAGGTTGACTTTTGGGAACGAAAAGGGCATTTTTGGCCTATTTTTACCTTTTCGCGTCCAATTCGTACTTATCGCGTCATTTAACCCCAATTTCATTTTGAACATGATAATATGAGGTATAATGTAACTATTATGTAGATTCTTATGCTTGCATTTGTTGTAGGTTGTATATCGGGAACATAAATGTGATTTTAGGCCGATTTTTGCCTTTTCGCGTCCAATTCTTGTTTCTCGAGTCATTTAACTCCATTTTATTTTTCAATATGATAATATAAGGTATAATAAAACTAGTGTGTAGAGTTTTAGGCTTGCATTTGTTTTTGATTGAATTTCAGGAAGGTATATGTCATTTTTAATCACTACTAACTACGGTAAATGATTGAATTCTTATATTTTGTGTTTATTCCTTGGTTGTTTTGCAAGGTTTATATGAATAACACACCACGTTTGAGGGCCTTCACCACAGATGAATTACATGAAGTTCGGGATAAGTTGGCGTCCCACACTTGTGATGATTGCTTATGATATATTTTGGTGGAATTCGTGATATAATTAGCTACATCTACTAGTTTGTATCAATTATACACTTTTTACATTATTGAATATACATATTTAAAGTTAATTATTACGTTCAAAAACTTGTCATATATTATTGCACATTGATTCGGTTTTTTTTTGTGTCGAAGGGAGGTTTTAGGTAGGGGGTGGGGTGGGGAGGCGAGCGGGGCTATGGGGCTGGTTGGGTGCTAGGATGGCTGGCAGCAATGGGTGAAGGGCCTGGGGTGGGGGTGCGGGGAGTGAAGGGGGTGGGGGGGGTGGGGGGGGGGGGGGGGGTGGTGGGAGTGCGGGGGTGGGGAGTCTGGTGTCTTTGGCAGGTGTGGGGTGGGGGTGGGGGCGGTGTGGGTGGGGTGGGGGTGCGGGGGGGGGGTGGGGGTGCTTGGTCTGGCAGGGGGTGGCGGGGGTGGGAGTCGGGGGTGGGGGTGCATGTGTGGGCGGGTGGGGTGGTAGGAGTGCGGGGGCAAGGCGGGGTGGGCTGGTGGGAGTACGTGGGGTGGGGGTGGGGGGGGGGTGGGCGGGTGTGGGCTAGGGGTGGGGGCATAGCAGGGGAGGGGGTGCGGGGGGCGGCGGGGGTGGGGGTCTTGGTCTGGTGCTTGGCGGGGTGGCAGGGGGTGGGGGTGGGGTGCGGGTGTGGGCAAGTGGGGTGGTGGGAGTGGGGGTCTTTGGTCTTGGCCGGGGGTGGGGGTACGGGTGTGGGCGGGGGGGTGGGGGTGGGGGTGTGGGTGTGGGCGGGGGCGGGGGTGGGGGTCTTGGTCTTGGCGCGGGGGTGGCGAGGGGTGGCGAGTGCGGGGGTGGGGGTGCGCGGGTGTGGGCGGGTGGGCTAGTGGGAGTGCGGGGGGCGGGCGGGGGGGGGGGTGGGAATGCGGGCGGTGGGGCTTGGGGTGGCGGGCCTGGCAGGGGGTGGGGGTGGGGGTCTTTGGTCTTGGCGGGGGTGGGGGGGCTGGTGGGTGGGGGCAGGCGGCGGGGGGGGGGGGGGGGCGAGTCTTTGGGATCTTTGGTTGCGGGTATTTTTTTTTAAAAAAAAAATTGAATTTGAAGGGCTGCGGTTTTAAGCCTAAACTGCAGCCCTTTTTAAGTGAAGGGCTGCGTTTTTGGTTTAAAACCGCAGCCCTTCATTTAAAGAAGGGCTGCGGTTTAAGCCAAAAACGCAGCCCTTCAAGCTTAGAAGGGCTGCGTTTTTTGCCTGAACCGCAGCCCTTCGTTGTGAAGGGCTGCGGTTAACAACCACAGCCTTTCTTTTCTATTGAAGGGCTGCTATGGAAAGGGCTGTTGGCCAAAAACGCAGCCCTTAGGGCTGTTTTGACCGCAGCCCTTCCTTATTTTTCCACTAGTGTAATGATTAAAATGAGGTAATTCCTAAACCCTTCTCTGAATATGACAAAGCTGATTTTGAAAAAATGGAAGTAAATGCAATGGCTGTTAAACTGTTGCATTGTGGACTTGGACCCCATGAACACAATAGAATCATGGGATGCAAATCAGAAAAGCAAATATGGGATTTACTCGAAGTAACCCATGAAGTTACTAATGAAATCAAGAGATCTAAAATTGGTTTACTAATGAATCAATATGAACTATTCTCCATGAAGACTAAGGAAAGCATACAAGAGATGTTTACTCGTTTTACTAACATTATTAATGAGTTAGCTTCTCTTGGTAAGTTTATTTTATCAGCGGAACATGTTCGAAAAGTTCTTAGGAGTCTCCCTAAGGATAGATGGATGGTTAAGGTCACTGCTTTAATTACAAGAAACAAAAGACTTCACTAAGTTCAACTTGGAACAGCTTGCTGGATCACTTATGACTCATGAGCTTCACCTTGATACTGAGTATGGTGAAAGCTCTAAGTCAAAGTCCATTGCCCTCAAAGCAGATGATGAAGATGACTCTGACTCAGAAGAAGAGGAAGCTGCACTCATGGTCCGAAAATTTCGAAAGATGTATAAGAACATGGATAATGGGAACTTCAAAGGTAAAACTAGATAGTTTTCTAACAAAGCTGCTTGTCATAAATGTGGTAGTACAGATCACTTCATCAAGGAATGTCCACTTTGGGAAAATGATAAGACCAAAGAAAGGAGCAACGAACGCTTCGCTGAAAGGAACAAGGAATCTAAAGCTCCTTTCTCTATGGCAAACGTTCGAAAGCCTATGATAGCAGCTTGGGGAGATTCAGAGACTGAAGAGGAAGAAGAACAACAAACTAAAGAACAGCAAAACTTTGCCACATGGCAAACACTGACGAAAAAGAAGATGAAGAAAATGTTCTGGTAAGCCAACATGGACTTGAATCAGACTTAGATGGAAAAACTAGGCCTGAAATTTATGATCTTCTTTATGATGCAATTCTTGAATGTAGAGATGAACGTGAAAAACATGAGCAAAATGAACAAGTTGTTAAAGTTTGTAAAGAAAATATAGAATGGCTTAAGAAAATGAGAACAGATGTTGAAACTAGGTTCTTTGATTTATTTGATAAGAATTTAAAAATCAAGGAATTATCACTAGAGGAAAAAAACGAAAGGGCTGCGGTGCAAGGGCTGCGTTTTTTGAAAAACGCAGCCCTTAATAGTGAAGGGATGCGGTTAGCCCAAAAACCGCAGCCCTTCGTAAACGAAGGGCTGCGGACAATGTAAAAACCGCAGCCCTATAAGTAATAAAGGGCTGCGTTTTTGGCTAACCGCAGCCCTTTATAGGCTTTTTTTTTTATTTTCAAAAGAAATTAGTGGGCTCAACTTAGGGATCTCACAATCTCCTCTCACAAATCTCACGTACGCAACAAATCTCACCCTCCCTTCTCTCTCACCCTCCCTTCTCTCCCATCCTCCTTGCCGCCGACTTCTGCTCGTCGGAGCTTCCTTCTCCTCCGCTCTCGTCGTTGCTGGTGTCGTTGTTGTTGTTGTGTGTTGGTGTTGTGGTTCCCTCCCCTGTCCCGTGTTTCTCTCTCCTCTATTCGTGCTTGCTGCTGCCGCCTCGTCGTCTTCTTCTCACCGGAGTTCCTTCCTTTTCCGCGCTGTCTCTGCCGTGGTGTTGGTGTTGTGTTGTTGTCGTTGTTGCTGGTCGCTGCCGCTCGTTTTTCCCCTCTTCTCTGTTTGTTGTTGTTGTGTTGCCGCCTTGTTGTCGGAGTGCGTGTTGGTGTTTCCAGTGAAGTACCGCAGGTACTTTCCCTCCCTATGTGTTGTGCGTATGGTCGTGGTGTAATTGTCATTGTTGTTGGGTTGTACTGTTGCTTTTGTCGTTGATGGTAGTGTGGTGATTGTTATTGTTGTTGGTTGTCGTTGCTGTTTGTTGGTTGTTGTTGTTGTTGTGTAAAATTAGATCAATTTTGTTAGTATGATAAGGTTTGTGAGCTAAGTTTGATTAATGTAATTCAATAATTTGGATTCATGTATATAAGATGAAGAATCAGTTTATTAAGTTAAGGTGTTGTGGTATTTTATTGGATTTAGGATCATCATAATGAAGTTCCATTTAATTTGTGATTAATAATAGTATGAATGTTTGTTTTTTTACTGTAAGTTTCGACTATGTTGTTGATTCATTTTTTTTTTATTTTCCCTGTTGTAAATTTCTTATATATTTAAAGGTAAAAAAATGCAAAAAAAAAAAAATTTATTTTTTTTGGGTCAAAAGGGCTGCGGTTTTGGTCAAAACTGCAGCCCTTTGTACAAAGAAGGGCTGCGTTTTAGGCCCAAAACCGCAGCCCTTCGTTGTGAAGGGCTGCGGTTTAAAAACGCAGCCCTTCACTTTTAGTGAAGGGCTGCGGTTTAAAAACGCAGCCCTTCACTTTTAGTGAAGGGCTGCTACGAAAAGGGCTGCTGGCCAAAAACGCAGCCCTTTGGGCTGTTTTGACCGCAGCCCTTCTGTTTTCTTCCACTAGTGTATATGAGAGTGTGAAGAATGAAAATAATCTAATCAATTTAGAAATTTCACACTTAAAGGAATTTGTCCCTGTTCTAAGTTCCTTTGATATTAGATCAACTCGTTATAAAGGTTATAGATCTGTGATCGAAAATTTGAATAAAGAGAAAAATGTTTTAAAGGAACAGATTTGTAATCTCAAGAAGGAACTGGTTGTTGCAAGGAACAGAGGTGAAGTGATGGTTGTTCCTAGATGGATTGAGAGGCCACAGACTAAAAGAAGAGAAGGTATTGGTTTTGAAAACTACAAGAAAACGAACAAGCATAAGAAATATGTCGACCTACCTAGTGATAAAATTTGCATGTACCGTGGAAAGATAGGTCATTACATAAATCAATAACAACTAAGAACTGAAATGATTGGCAAAAATGTGAAGTTGAGCAACATGAAATGGGTTGCCAAATCAAATGCTAGTCAAGAACAGGAACCCACGAAACAAGGGGTTCCTACAACTAACAACTAATTGATTTTTGCAGGTTGGAGTGAGGGGGAACAACACTTGGTATCTTGATAGTGGTTGTTCTAAGCATATGGCAGGAGACAAATCTAAGTTTAATTTCTCTCACTCTCAACCTATGAAGGTGGAAGTGTGACTTTTGGTGACAATAAGAAAGGTAACATAGCTGCCATGGGTAAGGTTGGTAAGTCACCATCACATTCCATTGATAATGTATTTCTAGTTGAAGGTTTAAAGCACAATTTTTAAGTATTTCCCAATAGTGACAAGGGAAATGTTGTTAAATTAAATAGTGAAAAATGCTTGATCGTTAACATTAACTCTAAGAATGTCATCTTGGAAGGAACAAGGAAAAGGAACACATATATAGTGGATCTTGATCTTGTTCCTAAAAACAATTTGACATGCCTTAGTGTTATTAAAGATGATCCACTTTTATGGCATAAGCGTCTAGGACATGCTAGCTTTTCATTACTTGACAAACTTCGATCAAAAGATCTTGTTTTCGGATTACCATCTATAAAATTTCATATTGATCAAGTTTGTGATGCATGTGCCAAAGGAAAGCATATTAGATCCTCTTTCAGATCTAAAACTGTTGTGAGCACCACAAAACCTTTAGAATTAATTCATATGGATTTGTGTGGCCCTATGAGAATTCAAAGTAGAAGTGGAAAGAGGTATGTGTTAGTTATTGTTGATGACTACTCTAGGTACACTTGGGTTATTTTTCTCTCTAGTGAGGATGAGACTTATGATGAGTTCCTTGTCTTTGCTAAAAGAGTTCAAAATTTGAGTGGTCACAAATTGATGCATATTAGATCCGATCATGGTAAAGAATTTGAAAATTATAAATTTGATGACTTAAGCAGAAACCTTGGCCTAGATCATAATTTTTCTGCCCCTAGGAAACATGTAGGCGTGGATTTTTGAATTCCTTTAATGCCTACACGCGGTGTGAGCGCGTTTATTTGACTACCCCATTGTTAAATTTTATTAAAAATATGTTTTGAAGTCGCCAACAATTCTTTAAAGGAAGAATCATAAACCTAATTGGATTGAAACGGAAGGGTCATCTTAGGGACTTATCCAATGCAGATTCCCCATCATGACCCCATAGATGGTTAGGAATCAAAAATTGAGTTCGGGGGTGAGAGTTCAACAAAGTCAGGAACCATGTTGCCCATTGCTGGCCTCTACTAAATATCGATTCACAATAGATTTTATGCCAAAGAATAATCAAATAATGTTTTAAGCACCCTAAAAATATATTTAGTCTAAATTGGTTCAGGAAATACATAAAAGACTATATGTTTAGTGACAAGTTATTATGCAATCAAATTACAAGGTTCCTAGGAGGTTGTCCAAATTATCTGAATTAATTGGAACAGTTCTTTTGGTCTGATTTAACAATAATAACATGTGGGTGATAAATGTCATGCATAGAACAATCAGAACAATCAGGAATATTATTCATGAAAAAGACATAAAAATATAAAAAAGAAATATTATAGGGAGTTAGTATAATATACAATACGTACAGCGCAGGAATATGTTAACAATCTACATCACGAATAGAATGTTAGTAACTTCAATAAAATAATAAAAATAAATAAAGAAAATAAAGAAAAATCGTTACTTTATCTGACCCTTAGAAATTATACCACCGTCCGGGGTAGTTGATTTGTACGGTTCTTGGAAAATTGAATTGTACGAGTCTTAAAAAAAATAGTTTGTATACTGTTTCGTAGAATGTATTATGCACAAGATTTCTTTGTATCAACTATATTAGGCATTGACTTAGCAGTATTGTAGTGTGGTGTTGATGAATGCTGATGATGTGGCGTTTGTATGTGTAGCAGCAGGAGATTTATGAAACGTTAGGTGTAGGAGTGTGTAGGATGATTATTGAATGATAATATTTGGTGGTGTGTAGTGACAAGGTGAAGTGTAGATTAATGGAAGGATCAAGGTAAGCGTGGCTGTATGAGGGATTATACGAGGAGTGATGATGTTGTATTGGAGTTGAATGGATGATTATTAGGGAGTACGTAATATCAGGCGGTGAGATTATGAGTAGGGAGATTGGTTGTTTATGGCCGTGGGTTTTTTGTGAGTGAAGAGATGGTGATTATGTGAATTGTTGTGGTAGATGAGAATTGTCGAGTGATGAGGGAGGTTGAGAGATCTGTTTGAGGGAGATGCTGTCGTGTAAGGTTTTTGGAGGAGATTGTATTATATAGTGTAGGTAGGTTTAGGTAGTTGGGTTGCCATAGGTTTCCGATAGTTAGTAGATTTCTAAAAGATTTCTATCATAAAAGATTTTAGAAAAGAGTTAGTAAGAGATATTTAAAATCACTTTGAAAAAGATTATTTTAACAAAATATTTTTTTTTATTAATAAAACTAATCAATATAATTAATTAATTTTATTAATTAAATTGGGCTAGAAAAGGGGTTTTTATAAATTGGGCTTTCATAAAACAAGTTTTAAAAGGTTTTCAAAGATGGGCTTTAAAAAGTTATTTTAAAACGGTTTAGGAAGTGGGTTTAGTAAAATTATTTATAGAAATGGTTTTTGGAAATGAGTTAGAAAATGGATTTGTGCTTAAAACATTTTATTTTAGACTCGTTATTTGGGTTGCCATGCTAATTGCTAGTGAACTTCCAAAAAACTTTTGGGCTGATGCTGTTAATACTGCTTGTCACATAATAAATCGTGCCATGATGAGACCTATCATTAACAAAACTCCTTATGAGCTTTATTTTGGAAAGAAACCCAATATTACTCATTTTATAGCTTTTGGTTGCAAATGTTTCGTTCATAATAATGGGAAAGATAATCTTGGAAAATTTGATGCAAGGAGTGATGAAGCAATATTCTTAGGATATTCATCACATAGTAAGGCGTATAGAGTTTATAATAAAAGAACTATGTGTGTTGAAGAAAGTGTTCACATAATCATTGATGAATATGACAATTTTAATCCAAGCAAACAAGTTGATGACTTTGAGATTGGCTTGGTATGACCAAATGAGAAAGATGCAGATTCAATTGAGGAAGAAAAAATAAAAGAGGAAAGGAACGAAGTAGATGAAAACATTCATAACAATGATGTTCCTGTTCCTCAAGATGATGGAGTTGTTCCTGTTCCTACTAAGAATGGAAATGCTGAAGGAACTGATTCAACAATTGCTGAACGAGGAACAAATGAACAAAGCTCCTCATCCTCTCATGAAACTCAAGAGGAACAACCAGTTCCTATAAGGGAGTTTCAACCAAAACCATGGAGACATCAATAATCACATCCAGTGGAACTCATAATAAGTGACATATCTAAAGGTACGCAAACTAGATCTCAGTAAAGGAATTTTTGGGCATTTCATGTGTTCTTATCAATGATAGAACCAAGAAATCATGAAGAAGCCCTAACTGATTCTAATTGGATCACTGCTATGCAAGCTGAATTAAATGAGTTCGAAATAAACAAGGTATGGCATCTAATTCCCTCTTCTAAACAACAAAAAGTGATTGGCCTAAAATGGGTGTTTAGATATGAACTAGATGAGTATGGAACAATTGTAAGGAACAAAGCTATACTTGTAGTAAAAGGTTATAATCAACAAGAAAGAATTGACTTTGAAGAAACCTTTGCTCATGTTGCTAAACTTGAAGCCATTAGAATACTAATTGCATTTGCTGCTTATATGGGATTTAAACTGTATCAAATGGATATCAAGTGTGCATTTCTAAATGGCTATTTAAATGAAGATGTATATGTTGAACAACCCCCTGGATTTGAAAGCAATGATCTCCCAAACCATGTCTACAAGCTTGACAAGGCTCTTTATGGGTTAAAGCAATCGCTTAGGTCATGGTATGAGAGATTATCTAAGTTCCTTTTAGAAAACAACTTTAAAAGAGGAAAAATGGATAAAACTTTGTTTCTAAAATCGAAAGGAACTGACATACTACTTGTTCAAATATATGTTGATGACATTATTTTCGGAGCAACCAGTGAATCATTATGCAAAGAATTCTCAAACCTTATGAGTAATGAATTTGAGATGAGCATGATGGGTGAGTTAAATTTCTTTCTTGGGTTACAAATTAAGCAAACTGAAAAAGGAATAGTTATTCACCAACAAAAATACATAAAGGAACTGTTAAAGAAATATGGCCTCGAAAATTCAAATATAAATCACAATCCTATGGGAACTTCAACTAGATTAGATGAAAATTCCATAGGATCAAGTGTTGATCAAACAAAATATAGAGGCATGATTGGTTCACTTTTGTATCTAACTGCTAGTCGTCTAGACATAGCTTTTAGTGTTGGTTTGTGTGCTATATTTCAAGCAAATCCCAAGGTGTCTCATCTAACTGGTGTAAAGAGAATTCTTAGATATCTTAAAGGAACATATGATCTTGGACTTTTCTATCCAAGAAGTGATACATTTGAGTTAAGAGGATATGCTGATGCTGACTACGCTGGAGATCTTGTAAATAGGAAAAGTACCTCAGGTATGGTTCAATTTCTTAGTCATAGTTTAGTTTCTTGGACCACCAAGAAACAAAACACAGTCGCTCTATCCACTGCTGAAGCAGAATATGTAGTTGCTGCTGCATGTTGCTCTCAAATGCTTTGGATAAAACAACAACTTTGTGACTATGGAATAATCTTATATTGTGTTCCTATTTATTGTGATAATTCCAGTGCTATTAGTATTTCAAAAGATCCAGTGCATCATTCAAGAGTTTAGCATATACATACCAGACATCACTTTCTAAAAGAACATGTGGAAAAAAGTTTGATTAAACTTGAGTTTTGTCAAACTGAAAATGAAAGTCCTGATATACTAACCAAGCCACTACAAAGAGATATATATGGAAAATTAAGGCTTGAGTTAGGTTTAATAAAACTTAAGTAATTGTTCCTATTCCAATTCCTCATGTCTGAATTGATTTGTCTTACTCTATGTGATATTAAGTGACTGTGATTAATTGCCTAAGACCATTGCAAATTAAGATGTTGAAAATATATACATGGATTCAAACGATCGAATAAAGCTACTCACAAATGTCACATAATACTCCCCTTATTGTTCCTAAGTTAAAGAAACATGCATGATATGAAGAATGTTGACATTTAGCATAAGTTGTTCCTATAGCACAAGTTCCTTAGAATTTATCTTCTTTCCATAAATTAAACAGTCCATAAAAATTCAAAAATTCGAAAAATCCCAAAAATATAGGAATCAGATTTAATCAAGTCATGATTTCCTTTTTATCTTTTCTTTTTCTTTTATCTTTTATTTTTGTTTTTATCCTTTTAATTTTTACGCGTGTAACTCTTCATTTACTATTTCATGCATCTTCTTCCTTCTTCCCTTCCAAAACCGTGTTCCTTAAACGCTTTGACTTCACCATTGTTCATCTCCTTCACACCTCTTCGCACCCCATAAAACCACAATTTCTTTTCACCAAATGGCAAAAACCTCTATCAATTCACCTTTTCCAAAAGTAAAAACTCCCAAAACCTCTCAAATGGAAAACCCCTCTTTTCCATCCAAAACCCAACAAGCCAAAAATTCTCAAGAAACAACAATGGTGGTATGGTAGAAGAGCGAAAATTGGAGTCACCAAGGAGAAGTGTGAGAAGAAGAAAACTGATTGGGGAAGATAATGAGGAAGAAACCCCGGAACTAGTTGAGGGGGAAGAAGAAGCTATACCTGTTCCTTCCAAAGGAACTGCTGCTTCTTACTCCAAGAAAAGAGTGGTGCGAAGTGATTCAAGGTATGTTTTGGGATTTTGTGTCGATTTGGAGTGGGCCAAGAAAGTTAGATTCAATGAATTAACCGATATACTAAAGGAATAGGGTATGGAATACCTGTTTGAAACCGCATATAATAATGCGTTAGTTCCTTTAGCTATGGATGAATTTTGTGCAAAGTTCATCAACACTGATGGAGTATGTACTACAGAAGTTAGGGGGAAGAATATTAAATTTTCCCAATAAACTTTAGCAAAAATATGGGAAGTTCCTTGCAAAGGAACTGATCTATATTTTAAGAGGAAAGGAACTTTATCCTTTCCCAATTTCTCCCAAGATGATATTGTTGAATCTTTTGGGGGAACTGTTGGCCTAAACAAAATAAATCACAATCTTCTCTCTCTTGTCCACAAAATTTTGCTTAATCTTTTTTAAAAAGCACTCATTCCTAGAACAGAAAAGAGGAATGAGGTGGGTCTCTTGGATATGTGTTATACGTTTTTCCGTGACCACCACATTCAAATTAACTTCCCTTCTCTCTTTATCCAACATCTAACTCATTGCATTGAGAATCACGGTGTTGTTGGCTATGGTGCTCTAATGACCTCTCTTCTTTCTCACTTTAAGATCAAGAATACTGGTTGGCCTACCTTGGGTATAAAACAAGGTAATATTTTAAATGAAAAGACTTTGTATGGATTGGACCTTTCGGTCCAAAATGGAGTGCTGACTCAAGGGAGGATTGCTACTAGTTCCTCTAACAAGAAAAAACTGCCTAAGGCAGTGGAAGAGAATCCAGTGGAAGTAATACTGGAGGAACAAGTTCCTGCCCTTACAGAACCAAAGGAACAGAAACCCAAGAGGCACAAAACTATTACCCAAAAGCCTTCCCCTCCTGTTCCTAAAAGAGTTAGACATAGCACTAGGTTGAAAACTGCTAAAACTGCCCCTGTTTCTTCAAATAAGGACTCTCCATTAGTCCTATCTGATGCAGAGGAAGTGAATCACATTTCACCTAAGGAACCAACTCCTCGATCCTCACCAAAATTACCAGTTACCCTCAATGAAATTCCTTCCATCTCTCCCTCATCCTTCTCTGTTCCTTCCAGTTTTGAATAGTTGAAGATTGAGATGAAAGAACCAAACCCTTTCTCCTCTACATCCACTGAACTTCCACCACCACCACATATTCTTCCTTCCAGTTACACCACCACCTCACCTTCTGTGTCTCTCAAAGGAACACCAGGTCCATCACAAGAAAACACCCCAGTTCCTCCACCTAAACCATCCACTGCCTCCGGTTCTAAGGGAAAGGAACAAGTTCTGTCGGATGATTTTGTTGGGTCAATGAAGTTTGTCTCCCTGCTCAACATATGATTAAGTTTTACAATCATCTTCACTGGACTTTAGATGCTAAAACAGATAAGATGATGGGTTTAATGAAAGTTCTTAGTGATACTGTGATTGAACAACAAAAGAACATAGAGATGATGGCCCATGCCATTAACACTTTGAAGCAGCAACTTGATGGACACCTTGGAGAGGTGATGAAGAAGTTGGAATAAGTGGTTGAGGAAGAAGTCATAGAGGAACACAACTCCCCTTCCATTCCTAATGTCTAGTTCTTGTTTCTCTTAAAAGAACGTGAACGCTTAGCTTTTGTTTCTTTTCTTTTCTTTTTCTCCTTTTTCTCTTTTGTACTTTAATGGAACAAGCGTTATAAATATAAATGACTTTTGCTATATTTGTCTTCGTTTGTGATTTGAGTGCCCAATTTCTTACTTGGAATGGCTAGTATTATGTGATTGATGTTTGAGCAAGTCTACCCTTTGATATTCCTAATTTAACAATTTTTTTTTGGGTGCTTGTTAATGGTCTCAAGGTCTTGTAAATATCAGTCTTACCAAAATCACCAAGAGTTTGATCTTTTTGACGATGACAAAGGGGGAAAAGATAACAGGTACAAACTAAGTTGACAAAAATGAAAATTACTGAAATATTTAATATTTAAATCCTTAATCTGTCTTAATTAAATAATATAAATTATTATTCTCTCTTTTTTTATTCTCTTATGTTATTTGTTGTTTTCCTTAGTTTGTAACTTTATTGTCATCATCAAAAAGGGGGAAATTGTTGAACACTAGTTTTGATGATGACAAAGGAACAAAGATGCAAACTAAGTATTAGACTAACAAGTTGTTTAAGTGAATGAATTTCAAGGTATCAATGAAAGGAACAAAGAGAATACGAAGTCAAATAAGAAATCAAGTTTGGATTTTGAAGATTAAGTGAAGATGTTCAATGATTGGGTAATGGAGCAGCATTGGAGGAAGAAGACTAAAGAGAGGCTTTTTGTTTGTAGTTCCAATGTAAAGGAATGAGTAAGAATGGTAAGGAACTGTGGCAATTTAGAATGAGAATGATCATTTGTTCCTTTGTAAGGAACAGACGAACTGGTGCTTAACTAATAAGTTAAAGCAACTAACTATTAAAAGGAACTAGATCTAGGGTGAAGCAGTACAACTGTTTAATATGTCTGTTGAGTAATTTATGCCTAGATTCTAGGTAACCGTTTTATTTAAGGTAAAATATGATTTTAAGGAAAATCTTTTTAAGGAAGAGATAGTATTTTTAAAAAGATAATAAATATCCTTTTCGGTTTTTATGGAAAATATTTTAAAGATAATATTTTGGTAAAAGGATTTTATTTTGGTTTTATTAATTAAAACATTTTTTAATTAAATCAGATTTTCGAATTAATGCTTTAAGTGGTTGTTAAAATTAAAGGAGCCGTAACATGTTTATCTCCCACGTTTAATAGTGATCATGGAGATCATGGGTTTAAAGAGGAACGTGTTCCTCCGAGTAAGGAACATCATGGATAATGGTTTTATCACTAACACATGTTTTAATCCCACGTTCTAAGTTATTACCACTATATATACTAGTGTCCAATGAAATTCCAATGTGTGTCTGACCAAGTAATTTAGTGAGTTTAACTAAGTAAAGTGTCAGTGCATTCATTCTCTCATAAAAGCCATTTGTTCTTTGCCTTCTTACTCTAATTCCACTAAGTTTATTTGATCAATTGTATTTTGGTTTTTGGGGTAAGGGGACTTTGAGTGAAGTTCTGTAAGAGACAAGCTTTGAGTGAAGCGAGTTTAAGTGAGAAAGCTTCAAGTGAAGTTGAGAGGAACAACTGGTAAGTAAACAGTTGTTCAGAAACTTGAGTTTAGGAACTCAAGGTGTGGCCCGTGAGTAGAATTGGGTTGTAACAAAGTTGTTTGGCCTAATTAGTGCAAGAGTTGAGTTTAAAATCCTAGTGGTCGAGGTTGTTTCTTCTTGTTGGGCCCAAGAATTTTTTCCTCGTAAAAATCTCTTGTGTTCCTTTAGCTTATTTCTTTTTTAAGTTTAAAATTACGCAAAAAGTTACGTTTATTTCTACACATACAATTCAACCCCCCCCTATATTGTTGCTAGTGAAATAACACGCATTTACGAGGCAATATATATACTTCCTCTTACCAAAAACAAGGGTGATGCCCAAGTTTTCTCAAACTTTCGGGGGATAAAACTAATAGAGTCATGCCATGAAATTATATTGTTGGAGAAAGTGGCAGACCCTAAATTTATGAAAATGTACAATCATTTTGGAGAACCATTTTAGGTTTATGGCAGGGTAATCTACCATAAAGCTCTTCGCGTCTCATGACTTATGAGACAAATAATAAATAATTGTAGGACAAAAGAAAAGGATTTTAATAAGAATTAATAGCATGAAAGTGAAATATTATTTTAATAAAAGAAGGATTTTTTTTGTCAAAAACTACCTTATAAATTAGGAAATTTGTGAGAAACCACCTTATATATTTTTTTTGCGAAAACAAATTTTAAACAAAAACATTTTTGCGAGAACAAAACTTATCCATAATTCCGATCATTGACACAAGGTTCTGGCATTCACCATGTCATGTGCAAGACATGTGACTTTATAAACCCAACAAAATCCATGACATGGTCATTGTCGGAACCTTGAGTCAATGATCGGAATCTGATTTCATATCGCAAGGGTGGAATTTTGTATATTGAAATCATTGTGTACCTAGTATTAAAGCTAGTGTCACGCATATTAAGAGTATTATTAGATCTCGAGTGCATGCCTAAGAAAGTCTCTAGGAAGGACTATAACTGGTTTGTTAGTTTGTAATTGATGTGTATTGAGTTCTAGTGGCCTGAACTGGTTGTCTACTTTCGTAATGTTTATGGGAGTCCAACCTAGTTGGTTTTGCCTTTCTGTAGGAGTGGTTTAGGTTGTAAAAGAGTTGCTTCATTAATCTACTTAGCAAAAGCGTCAAGGTTTCTTTTTACAAAAAAAATATATAAGGTTTCTCACAAATTTCATGTTTTATAAGGTGGTTTTTGGCAAAAAAATCCTTCAAAAAATAGTTTTATTCTTCTTTCATATTCGATTATGTAAGCCCATGCAGACATGAGATCCAAACACACTTTCTGCTTTATAGCTTATAAGTGCTCACAACTCTATCTATTCTACCAGTATCTCTGATTCTCTCGATAGTGCCCCAAATCCAAAAGCGTCAGCTAAAAAAAGAGAGCAAAAATTATTAGAACAAGTGTACATTGTTATGGCTGAATTTTCAGGTTGACGTAGACGCAGTAATTCAAGGACGCTGACGTTCCCACATCAATTGCTGACGTTACGACTAAGTCAATGTTCTAGTTGTTACCCGAGGAATAAGGAAGGTGCGGCTGTTGTTATTCGCTAAGTAGCTGTTGTAGACTAAAGTCAAAAGGCAATGGCATAAAGATAGTAGTTCGGTTGAGATTGTGTGGAGAAGATACGGAGCTACCTCCGAGATCGTTAGGCGCACATGGCAGTTAAATTACAACTATTTAAAGGACATATAGAGGACGAATATGATCATGACAATTGAGATACACAAGCTTACGCATTGCAACCATTTCTTTGAAGATACTAATACATTTGTGTTCCTTAGTTCTTTCATCTGATTAAACTGTTCTTGTACTTAGATCCATCAAGTTAGGTTGTATTGATTGTCATTCACTCAGAGTGACGATTGCATATAGTGGATTGGTGGACTCATATCCACCCGCAGTTATTTTTACCCACCTTCATTGGGGTTTTTTCACGTCAACATTCCTTTGTGTCGTTCCTCTCTTTTCATTTCTCTCATACTTGCATAGCTAACATCGCATAAATCTGGTTGTTGTCATCCCCTATCGAATCTTGTCGCTTAAGCAAAAATCGGCATAAACGATTTGGCGCCCACCGTGGAGCCACTGCCAGATCAATCACTCCTTTCCAATTCTCCCGAAATGGCCGCACCAATGAACGCCGACGAAATGCAGAAGCTCTATGACCGAATGAAGGCAGAAATGGGCGAAATGAAAAAGGCTAATGAGCGACTGTCCTCTGATTTTTCATCATCGCAAGAAAGGATACAAAAGTTACAAGAAGAATTGGCCTCGACGAAAGCGTCCAAGACTCTACGTCGTTTCAGTATGGACGACGTTCCCGTCATGCATCCCCTTACCGATTCCGAAAGTACCGAGTCAGAGGATGACAAAAGTTTCCTTGATGGAAATCCCCTTAACGATCAAGACGGAGGCTCCCTCGAAAAGACTCTCGTGAACGAAGATGAAGATCCCATGGCGAAGCGGATGATCCTGATCGAGAAGCGAAACCGGCGCTTGATGAAGCTCATGTCTCAACACCCTGGGGCGCCCACGCCCAGCGTCGCCGAGCACCGGAACGGTTATGCAACGTCTCCATTCATTGAGAAGATTTCCAAAGCATCGTTACCAAAGAAGCTCAATCTTCCGGCCCTGACCGCCACATATGATGGGTCAACCGATCCCACTGAACACGTCGCTCAGTACAAGCAAAGAATGTGGCAAGCGTCTATCCCATGGCATCTCGTTGAAGCTTGCATGTGCAAGTTCTTCGGGGCTTACTTGACCGGGCCAACTCTCAAATGGCTTGGATCTCTTAAGCCTGGCAGCATAGCCAATTTCTCTACTTTAGTCAATAAATTTTATGATAAATTTGAAGGCAGTCGTAGTCTAGATAAACAAATGAGTGACCTCTATGGCATTGTCCAGGGGCCAAACGAATCTGTCCGTGATTATTATAATCGCTTTAATAAAGAGATGATTAGCATTAAAGATCTTGACACTAAGACCGCTATTGAATGTTTCAGGAAAGGTCTCATCCTTCGGTCGAATTTGTACAATCGTCTGACCAAATATCCTTGTTCCACGTTCAAAGAAGTGAAGTCGAGGGCTTTGGCCCAGATGCGCCTAAAAGAAGATGATGCCATCCTTAACACTATTTCTACTCTCCATGTGTCGGAAAGCACGAGCGATCGCAAGGCCTTAGTCCCCAAAAAGGGCAATCGGAGAAGTCATCCGTACAGTCGTCCTAACCAGGTACACAATGTTAACGATGTAATTAAGAATGCAGGTACTAAGGCTAAAGCGGATCAGTCATCTTATCCTGACATCGGTACCTATGGATTCTTCGTCGACGTCGGAGGTGTTGTCAACGCATTAACAAAGATTGGAGCCCCTGTCCGTTGGCCGAGGAAAAGTGATCGCCCAGACGCTCAGAAAGACCAATCCAAATGGTGCCAGTTCCACCACGATCACGGCCACAAGACGGAAGAGTGTATCGCGCTCCGAAGGGAAGTCGCGTTCTTGCTGAAAAAAGGACACCTCCAGGATCTCCTCAGCGACAAGGGGAAGGCGTCCTTCGATAAAAATCCTACCAAGTCAAATCCGCCTGCATCCCCTACTCACGTCAAGGTAATCAACGTAATCTCTGGTGGTTCAGACGTTTGCGGACTAACGTATTCAGCAGCCAAGAGGCTAGCTAGAGAAGGATCCCCCTCGTCCAATATTCCTAAATCTTACAAGTCAGACGAGGAACACAAGCTAGAGGCGATGTCAATTACTTTTAACGACGACGACGTGTGCGACGAGGAGCACCACGACGGATTGGTCATCTCTCTGACCGTTAGCAACTGCCTACTACGGCGAGTACTGATTGATGGCGGAAGTTCAACCAACATCATCATCAAGAATGCCCTCGAAGGTATGGGTCTTTATGGTAGGGATATAACTAAAATATCTACTGTCTTAGTTGGTTTCAGCGGAGAAGCACAACAGACTATCGGTGAGATCACGCTGCCAACCCTCGCCAAAGGAATAGACCTACCAACAAGGTTCAACGTCGTGGAATGTCCCTCTGCCTAAAACGACATCCTAGGAACGCCTTGGGTCCACAAAATGAAAACAGTCCCTTCAACATACCATCAAACGCTCAAGTTCCCGACTAAATGGGGAGTTCAAGAGATCAAAGGCGAACAGAAAGCCCGCTAAGATGTCCATCTAGCAATTAACGAACGGATCAGCGCCCGACGCGCCCGACGAACAGAATGTAGATGAAGTAGCGCTAGATCCAGCTTACCCTGATCCTGTCCTTCGCATCGGAGCGACCTTGTCACCAGAATTCCGTAACCAGGTATCGATTTCCTAAAGATTAACCAGGATTGTTTTGCATGGTCGCATGAACATATGACAGGTATAAGTCCAGACGTCATGACCCATAAACTGAACGTCGATCCGGAGCATAAGCTAGTCAAGCAGAAACGACGCAAATTCGCTCCTGTACACAATCAAATTATAAACGATGAAGTGCAAAAACTGATTGACACAAGTAAGGTACGTGAAGTTAAATATCCTGACTGGTTGGCTAATGTCGTTGTTGTCAGCAAAAAGAATGGCAAATGGAGAGTCTGCATTGACTTTGCAGACCTTAATTAGGCCTGTCCCAAAGACCCATTTCCTTTTCCCCATATCGATGCAATGGTTGACGCGACGGCAGGGCATGACCTTTTGACGTTCATGGACGCGTACTCTGGTTACAATCAAATCCTCATGCACCCCGACGATCAGGAAAAGACAGCATTCATCACCGACAAAAGGTACTTATTGCTATAAAGTTATGCCTTTCGGACTAAAAAATGCAGGTGCGATGTACCAACGTCTAGTCAACCACATGTTCAAAGATCAACTAGGCGACACAATGGAAGTTTACATCGATGATATGTTGGTGAAATTCAAGCAAGCAAACGACCACGTCCAACATCTTTTAGAAGCATTCGACGTCCTACGCAAATACGGTATGAAACTTACTCCCACTAAGTGTACATTTGGAGTCGCTGCTAGTAAATTATTAGGCTACGTCGTGACACAACGAGGAATCGAAGCAAGTTCCGACCAGATAAAAGCATTGATCAACATCAAGTCCCCCAGAAACGTCAAAGAGGTACAGAAATTAACTGGACGTGTGGCTGCTCTTAATCGGTTCATATCCAGGTCATCCGAAAAATGCCACCTGTTTTACGACGTGCTGTGCAAAAACAAAGGATTCTACTAGACGCTAAAACACGAAGACACTCTGCAAACATTAAAGCAGTATCTAGCTTCTCCTCCGCTATTGTCCAAACCCATTGATGGCGAAACGCTCCAGTTATACCTTGCCGTCAGCAACATCTCAGCCAGCGCCGTTCTGAAGCGAGAAGTAGAAAGTCAGCATCTCCCCATCTGCTACGTCAGTAAGTCTCTGTTAGACGCAGAGACCATGTATTCTTCTCTAGAAAAGCTTGTGCTAGCCTTAATCACTACCGTTAGGAAACTCCGACATTACTTCGAAACTCATACCGTCGTTGTCAAGACTAACTATCCTATTAAAAGTGTTTTGCGTAGACCCGAATTGACAGGTTGCATGGGAAAATGGGCCATTCCGATAAGCGGTTACGACATCAAATACCTACCAAGAACGGCAATCAAGTCGCAAGCTCTGGCTGACTTTGTGGCCGACTTTAGTCCAGAGCTGGAGAAGATTGCAGCAGACGAAGTTGCTCGAATCAATCATGTCAATCACGACGCGTGGATTTTATTTGTTGATGGATCTTCTAATTTTCGTGGTGCAGGTCTCGGCGTTGTCCTAAAGTCGCCACAAGGGGACAAGATAGTGCAAGCCATATGTTGCGAATTCAAAGTGACCAACAACGAGGCTGAATACGAGGCATTAATCGCAGGAATGACTCTAGCAAGCGACTTGGGGCCAAAAGTGTTAAAGATCTACAGCGATTTGTTGCTGATAGTCAGTCTGATCAAAGGCGAATTCGCCGCTAAGGATTCCAAAATGCAGCTCTACTTAGAAGTCGCACAAGGTAAAAGTAAAATGTTTAACCCTTTTGACATTATGCATATACCAAGAGACCGGAACACGCAAGCAGACGCGTTGGCCAACCTAGGGTCATCCCTGAGAGACATATCATTCAATTTTGTCCCTATCATCCATATCACAACATCAACGATAAACAAATGCAAAGACGTTGCAGATGTCGTTACAACGGTCCGAAGAAGCGATGAAGCAAGCGGCGATGACGTCCCATCAGAAGATGACGTCGAACCGGTAAACGACAACGTCGATGCTACCAATAATGACAGCCACGCAAACGACGAGGTAAATGTTAGTTGGACGAAACCTTTTTATGATTATCTAACTAACGATATACTCCAATAAGACAAAGCGGAAGCACGACGAATTCGCTTCAAGACATCCAGGTATGTCATCATTGAAGGAGTGCTATTTATAAAGTTCGTCGCCGGGCCATACGGTGCCTGGAAAAGGACCAATGGGGGAAAGTGTTGTAAGAGGGGACGTGTGGAAACCATTCTGGAGGACGTAGCCTATCCAATAGAGAATTGAGAATGGGCTACTATTGGCCAACGATGAAACAAGATGCAATAAGGTACGTCACCAGATGTGATAGTTGTCAGGGACACGCAGGTATGACACACAAACCCTGTGAAATTCTGCATCCAACTTTAACTCCTTGGCCTTATATGAAATGGGGAATGGACATAGTTGGTAAACTACATCCAGCCCCAGGTCAGAAGGTCTTTATGTTAGCACCAACAGATTATTTTTCTAAGTGGATAGAGGCAGATTCCTTCCAACAGGTACGCGACAAGGAGGTAATCTCTTTTATACATACTAACATTATTTGCAGGTTTGGTGTTCTGTCAGAAATTAGATGCGACAATGGGTCGCAATTTATCAGCGACAAAACAAAACCTTTCTACGACGAATGGAACATCACGTTGCTGACATCAACGCCCAGATATCCTCAGGCCAATGGACAGGCTGAGTCCAGCAACAAGACCGTCATAGATACATTGAAGAAGCGTCACACCGCTAAAAAAGGCAAATGGGCAGAAGCACTGCCAGCTATCTTGTGGGCAAATCGTACGACGCCATGCATGGCGACCTAGTAAACACCCTTTTCACTGGTATACGGCTGCGAGGCAGTCTTACCAGCTGAGGCAAGTATTCCAACCGCCAGGTATGGTCTAACGACGGAGCAGCAGAGCCATGACGAACTAATCAACGACCTGGATACCATAGAAGAACTGCGCGACGCAGCATTGATACGCATAGCAGCTCAACAACAGATCGTTGCAAGGAGCTTCAACAAGACCATACAAGCCAAGTCATTTGTTGAAGGCGACTGGGTGTTAAGGAAGGTGTTCCAAAACACATAGGAGCCCAATGCAGGTAAGCTAGGTCCAAAACGGGAAGGTCCCTATCAAATCAGCAAGGTCGTTGGCAATGACGCTTACCAATAAGTCCGACACGACGGCACCATGGTCCCACGTAGTTGGAACGCTGTCCATCTCAAAAGATATTTCTTCTAGCTAAACGCTAAGTGGCACTTCACATTGTATTTTTTGTTTTTCGTCTTTTGTTTTGGAACCAATAAGTGGTGAACATGTCATCATAGAGTCGTTGAAACATCAACGATAAAATATTACTCTGTGTTTCGTTTTTCAGGATTTTTCCTAGTTTTCAATAAGATTGCGACGTTCCCACAAAGCAACCAACAATTATTGTTTGAATAAAGAAATACAGAATGACAAAGCGTTCTAAATGACGCCAATAAGGATACTATAAGCACCCTGTGTTATCACAAGCGTTATAAGACTCTAACGTCAGCTCAACAGCGTTGTAAACTTTGATCTGTTCGCAGCAAGTAAGTAAACCTGCCTTATGCATATTCAAATTTTTAGTCAACGAAGTCTAACCTACGTGACAAAAAAAGGCTTTCAAAGCGCCTGATCATTGAACTCAGACGCCAGAAACATGGCAGCACATCATAAGCAAACATAGTTCATACGAATAAACAAATGTTATGACCACTCCCATGAGTGGTCCAAAAGTACATCAGTAGTCACCCTCATGAGTGACCCAAAACGACGAACTATTTTCAAGACAACAGAAAGTTTGAAATATTTAAAAAGTTTAGATAACTTTCAGATTGCGCAGGCTAAACGACAGGGGCATCGTCAAACTTTTCTTCAGTTGGCTTTGACAACGATGGACCCTCTGTCATAACTCCCTTCTCTGAGTCAACGTCTGGAGGCACATCAGATGCGATGAACGCTGCGTATGAGGAGCTAACCCCACCTTCTGGGTGATCAGCATTGGACGACGATTTAGCCGTCGCCTTAAGGAAGTCGTCAGGGTCCATCAGGTCCTTCACACCTCCTAAGCATTTGAGATGCAAGTTAATTTCCTTCTGAGGTTCCCATGACGCAGCCCGTTTCATCATGAATTGATACATCAGCTTCTCCCTCACCCTCGTGGTCACCTCGGCCTCCAGCATGTCAAGCTCGTTCTTCTGGGCTGCGACCTGTGCTTGGAGGGCTCCAATTTCCAGACGCGACGACACCTCTAGTACTTCTACTTGTTTCTTCAGTCCTTCCAGCTCTTCGCCATTTTTCTTTAGCGTCTCCCCCATCTTGATCATTTCCAGTTGTACTTTCTGTAGTTTCGTTTCCTTGTCCTTTAAAGCCAACTCGCTTTTGTTAGCCTTAGATTTCATCGCCTGGTGCCCTTTGAACAATGACGACATTTCCTTCTTTGCCATGAGGAAATGTTGCGATGCCTGTGGACCAATAATCCAAAGGTAAGCAATCAAGGTCGCTGTATTTAACAATGTTAAATCACGAATTAACATACCTGGAAAACGAGCTCTAGGCCATCTAACATAAGCCTAGGCAGAGTAAGTTCCCATAAGCGATTTTCAGCGCAGGGAAAGAGGAGCCTTTTCGCTTCCGGCCAGATCGAGCTTTTTAACGACATAAAGTCATTAGGCACCGTCACGATATACGATGGACCTCCTCTGTTGGGAGGGGCAATGAAATCAGTCCTGCGCAATTTCTGAGCGACGTCAGAATCATCGTCTTCAACATGGACGACGTCCGCGGGCCCTTTCTTCTCTTACGCATTGGGCGACGACGCAGCAGAGTGACTCATGTCTATTTTCCTTTTGCAGAGCGTTTCAGCAAGGGCTTGATAGACCCTCTGGGTCGCGATTGAGAAGATTATGTCGCAAAAGAACTATCAGAATTGTGGTAGAGATAGTATTGCAAACGACGAAGAAAAACGCTTACCTGAAGCCATGGAAGAACAGCTGTCTTGGCTAGCGACCGTTACCCTTCTGAAGTATCTTTCTTCTTCTTTCACCCTTAGGAACTTCTCGCACAACCGTTTAGACTCTTCGCGATACGTCAACAGCTTTGGGTCTAGATTAGCAGAAGAAACGACATAAGAATGACGTTAACATCATGACTGAAGAACGATTTGTAAAAAAAAAATTACGAACCTCCTATGTTCCAGCCTTCAATTAAATGTTTCCCTACTTCTCCCAAAGATGATTTCTTGACAAAGACATAACAGTTCTTCCAACCTCTGTCGTTCGATTGAATTCCTCCAACCAACGCGTCTTGTCTCGCCCTGGTATGTAGGGCTAACCTGTTTTTGACATTGACCCTAATTTTGTAGCAGAGCAATAGATCGTGGAGAGTAAAAGGTTCTTCCCAAGACGTTGTCACCCTGTCAACTACACTCAGAACCCTCCAGACTTAGGGCATGATTTGCCCAGGGCTAATTTGGTAAATTTGCATTAATTCCCTGGCTATGGGAGGAAAAGGTAACCTAAGACCTATTTTGAAGGGATATTCATATAGTACCACCCAACCATGCGGACACATCTCTGGTCGCTCATGAGGCTCAGCGTTTCTCAGTACTGTATCAACGGGTAAGTTTCCTAAGTCTAGGAATTTCATTAGGTCATCTTGCGACATGTTAGATTGTTCTTCATCAATTTCACTCTTTTCTTCTATGACTCTTTCTTTTGCCTTGGTTTTTTCTTGGTTCTTAACAAAGTTTCTAATACTATGCCTACTAGGAGCCATAGATTCAAGTATCGGTTTTGAAATTAACTAGAAATTGAAACTAAAAGCGGCTGAAATTACATGGCGAAGCTGAATTGTTCCGGAATTATTCTGACGCTTCTAGAGAAATTCAAACGATCGAGTGGTTTTTAGAGAGAGAATGCTACGTGTGGTTTTCAAAATCAATGGGCACGGTTTTTATGGTCACAGATGTACTAAGCAACGGATATATATTGCAGCTTATAGATTATCTTTGACGTGGAAATTTATCTTTTTCCAGTGACCTTTGAGTTATCCCTAATAAAGTCATCTGATATTTGATTTTTATTTTCTTATCTTCGTGACAAATGTTCTAACAGATAATAATCGGTTGTGACAAATGTTTTGACTGTACAGGTTGTCTAATGCAAGTTGATACAATTGTTTCATGACTCTTGGTATTTCCTCGTTTCAAGAATTGGGGGCAAACTGTTATGGCTGAATTTTCAGGTTAACGTAGACGCAGTAATTCAAGGACGCTGACGTTCACACATCAATCGCTGACGTTATGACTAAGTCAATGTTCTTGTTGTTACCCGAGAAATAAGGAAGGTGCGGCTATTGTTATTCGCTAAGCAGCTGTTGTAGATTAAAGTCAAAAGGAAGTGGCATAAAGATAGTAGTTCGGTTGAGATTGTGTGGAGAAGATACGGAGCTACCTCTGAGATCTTTGGGCGCACATGGCAGTTAAATTGCAGCTAATTAAAGTACATTTAGAGGACGAATAGGATCATGACTATTGAGATACACAAGCTTACGCATTGCAGCCATTTCTTTGAAGATACTTATACATTTGTGTTCCTTAGTACTTTCTTCTGATTATATTGTTCTTGTACTTAGATCCATCAAATTAGGTTGTATTGATTGTCATTCACTCAGAGTGACGATTGCATATAGTGGATTGGTGGACTCATATCCACCCACGGTTTTTTTTACCCATCTTCATTGGGGTTTTTCCGCGTCAACGTTCCTTTGTGTCGTTCCTTTCTTTTCATTTCTCTCATACTTGCATAGCTAACATCGCAAAAATCTGGATGTTGTCGTCCCCTATCGAATCTTGTCGCTTAAGCACAAATCGACATAAACATACATGTATTCAGTAATTTGCTTTGTTTTGTACACCAAACATTCTGCAGTCTCTTCTCCTTTTTCCATCCTCTTCTGACTTATTATGAAAATACCTAGTGGCATGCAAAATTTCAAAAATAAAATAAAATTTTATTTATAGGGTAACTTCATAAATATAACGTAAATTTTGTATGATTCTTTAGAATAATGTTTGAAGAGCAACTACGCTACTTAGCCCTATTTTTCACTGGGATTAAACTTTTAATACAAATAATTTTTATATATCATAAAAAATACTTGTAAGATTTAATTCAATTTAGAAATGGTTGGCATGGAGATAGAGTCGAGCAATTTCATACTAAAGCTGAACTGTGGTGAGTATGCTTCTTTTTTGTGAAAGCTTTTTATATAAAATTGGCAGGTGATCCTCTTATAATACATGATTATATGTATGTAATTGACAACTTTTGGTTATTGTTTAAATCAAGAAATCAAGTCGCAAGGATCTTCCCATTTTGACAATTTTTTTTGAGAGAGACCTATATGACAAATTTAGTCGTAAGGTACTTGTATGGGTATATATAACCTAATAATGCTAGCGGACCTGTGAGCATGTGCGCGAACATAATACGAGGACGCGAGCAAAAGATATTCATAGCCACGCTTGAGATCAGTTCACTGAAGATTGTCCGACAACACTGTTGGCGACCATATAATAAGACAAAATAGAGGAATCTTTTCTTATGTCAGGCATATCACAGCCATACACGTGTATAAGGATTGCACACCCAGTAAAAGGAATAGTACTTCTATAAATAGTCATTTGGTACTATTCTGCAGGTACATTCTGAACATTGTATTCTTCTCTCTCTCTCTCTCTCTCTCTCTCTCTCTCTCTCTATTTTCTTCCTTTAAATCCTTTACGGGCATAATAATGACTTGATCTCGGAGAAGGTTTCCTTACATCCCCCTCGAGTATAGTTTACGTTTGTTTCCTTGCAACTGTTCACTAGTGGATGCCCACTCCACTCTTGGCAGACCTGTTTGAAGACCGCCATGTGTTCTACAACCGGAACAACTTTGCGCTAGAAGGAGGGAAGAAAAATAGAGGAATATGTTGACGACTCCATCGTCAAAAGTAATACTGACTGCGAACACCTAGACGACCTCGAAGAAACTTTTAGCACTCTGAGAAGATAAAAGATAAAGCTCAACCGAAAGAATTTTATCTTTGGAGTAAGAACTGGGAAATTCCTAGGATCCATGGTGAGCAAAATAGGTGTAGACACGAAATCTGACAAAGTTCGTGCAGTCAGGGACTTACCTGACTGAGAAGTGTTAAAGGTATTCAAAGGCTGACAAGAAGAATGGCAACCCTCACTCGCTTTATTTATATATCAGCCGATAAGGCTCTTCTTTGCATTGCTAAGGGGAAGTAAAAATTTCGAATGGGGAGAGGAACAAAGGAAGGCTTTTTTCGCAATCAAGGAGCACCTAAAGAGCTTACCCACCATAACAAGGCCGGAAACAGGGGTGTGCTGCAATTATATATCTCGGCCTCGCCGAGAATGGTCGCGGTCGTATTGTTGGTGGAGAAGGAGAAGAGATGGCAACCAATATATTTCGTCAGCCACGTTCTTAACGGGCCTGAAAGCCGTTACAAACTGATTGAAAAATTGGAATTAAGCCGTGATAATTGCTGCAAGAAAGCTCATACCATACTTCGACCGCCACCCTATTCACGTGTTAACAAATCAGTCGTCAGAAAAAGTATTGCATAAGATGGATAGTTGAGGTCTTTTGTTGAAATGGGTCGTCGAACTATTAGAGTATGATATACAATATATGCCCTAGCAGATTTCATTGTTGAAGCTTCGTACGAGGAAGAAGGGATGAAAGAAAAAGAAACTTGGTTGTAAAAAGTTGATGGCTCCTTTGCCGTTAGCCGATCAGGAGCTGGCATCATAATGACCAGTCCTGAGGGTAATATTTTTTAGTACACCATCAAGTTTGCCTTCCCTGCATCAAAAAAGGAAGCTGAATATGAAGTAGCAATTGCCAGTCTGAAAATGTGTATAATAGCAGTAGCTAAGAGTATGTCATTGAAAACGAACTCACAATTGGTCAACGGCCAGTTGAGAGGAGAATTCGAAGTTAGGGAAGCCAATATGCAGAAATATGTAGAGAAAGCCAAGTACATGATTGCTCAATTGAACAACTTTGAAGTCCAGGCAATTCCTAGGGTTGATAACACTAAAGCGGACGCCTTGTCCAAATTGGCTAGTTTGACTCATTCAGTATTAAGAGGTATGTTAGAGTGGACATCCTCCAAGAGAAAAGCATCACGGAAAAGGATGTGACCTTGAACAGTGTGAATCAACCAGGTGAGTGCTTCAGTGAACTAGTAGCGTACAAGTTAGCAAGATCTCTCCCAGAGAACGCCATGGAAGACAGAAAATTAAAGCAGCAAGCTAGTTGGTACGTCATCTATTTGGATGAGTTCTACAAGAAATCTTACAGTCTGCCATTGCTAAAATGTGCAACAACATGGGAATCCACCACGATATTATAGGAGATTCACAAAGGCATTTGTGGAAATCACATTGGCGGAAAAGCGTTGGCGTTGAAGGCACTCAGAGCAGGTTTTTACTAGTCGAGCAAGTTGGAGGATGCACAAAATTATGCAAAGAAATGTGATAAGTGTCAGAGGTTTGCTCCTGTTATAAATAGGCCTGCTAACGATCAGGAACCCATATTATGTCTGATACCGTTTGCTCAATGGGGAATGGATATCTTAGGACCGTTTACAACGATTATTTAACAAAATGAATAGAGGCAGATCCGACAGCGAAGATAAAGGCAAATCAGGTCAAAAAGTTCATTTGGCAGAACATCATGACTAGATTCCGAATTCCAATGGCAATTGTCTTTGACCATGGTGTCCAATTCGATTGTCGTCCCATACAAGAATTCGTATCGAAATTCAGAGTAAAGTTCGCTTATTCAGCTGTCTATCATCCTCAGAGCAATGGCCAAGCAGAGGTCGCGAACAAGTAGATCTTGAATGCTTTAAAAAGAAGTTGAATGAGTTCAAAGGGGCCTCGGCCAACATGGTGCCAACACTACTGTGGGAAGATAGGACAAATGAAAAGGAAGCAACTAGAGAAAGTTCGTTCAAGCTGGCCTTTGGGTCCGAAGCTGTGTTATTACCGGTAGAAGTAGGATTACCTTCTTATCGGATTAAGCATAGAGATCTAGAGAACAATGACCAAGCTCAGATAGAAAACTTGGATTTTTTGCCAGAAATAAGGCTGGTGGCATAATTGAAAGCAGTCACTTACAAGGACCGCATCAGCAAGGCTTATAACAAAAATGTTTTAGAAAGGCCGTTAAGGGTTGGAGATCTAGTTTTACGCAGAACAACCGCCACTGGTAGAGCCCACGCAGAGGGAAAGCTCATAACCAAGGAAGGGCATTCAAAGAAGTCGCTCCCGGCTCATTCATTTTGAAGGGCATGGCGACAAAGAGCTGAAAAACTATTAGAACGCTACTGTACTAAAAAAAAGTATTATGTCTAATTTGCAGTGAATGCAATAGGCCAAGAGCCACTCCTATGTTGGAATAATTCAAATTGATCGTTAGCGACCCATTTATTGTGTGAATTATTGCTTTTGAGATTAAGTACAAATAAAAGCCATATGACAGGCTAAGTACGTTAACGCCATATAACAGGCTAAGTACATTAACGACCATATAACAGGCTAAGTACATTAATGACCATATAACAGGCCAAATACAAAAAGTGAGTCATATAACAGGCTAAGTACGTTAACGACCATATAACAGCCCAAGTACATTAATGGCCACATAACAGGCCAAGTACGAGGTTAAGCCAAATAACAGGCTAAGTACTTTAAAGGCCATATAACTAGCCAAATGCAAAAATAAGCCACATAAGAGGCTGAATACGCTACCAGCCACATAATAGGCTGAATGAGTTAGCAGCCGAATAACAGGCTAGGTAGCTAATTGAGAATGACTGATAAATGACAAGCATGAACGCATTCGAGTTGCAATAAAGTTGTTAGTGGACAGTATATAGCTGAAATCACAAAAGACTTTATTATCATATTCAAAGTAAAGCTACTGCCTTGGCGGCCAACTACAAAAAAAAATAGGAGGCAGCTAACAAAAAGGCATTTGAGTCGTAATAGAGCACTTGCAATTCAAAAGGTTAGAAAAATGTTTACAAGATGCCACTATGGGCCGAATTCAAAGTTGGATGATATTCAAACAATTACAAAAGTTCCAAACTATTAGGTGAAAACATAGCTTGTAGGAGACCGCCAAAGACTTTAAGAGAGAGGCGATGGGTTCTCAGCTGGGGTAGAATGAGGATCCATATTAGCAATGGCATCCTCACTGCAGATGAATTCCTCTCCCTCCAAAGGCTGGGCGTGCTGGTTATCATTAAAAGCATATTTAATCTCGGACCAGATGAAACTTGGATGAGTCCGGCAAACATATCTCATGGCAGGCACCCAGCAGCCGTGATATCTATCTTGAAGGGCCGCCACGAAATCATCAGATAACTTGAACTCGGCGATAGCAGCAGCGATCCCTTCAGCTTTGGCTACTTCCACGACAGTCTCCTTGTCAGCTTTGATCGCCTCCAAATCTGTAGTAAGAGCCGCAACTTTCATCTCGGCCTCCATCAGTTGGTCAGCCTTCAAGCGAAGATTTTTCAATTCAAGTTCAAGAGGAGCTTGAGTAGCAATCTTGTCCTCCAACTCATTCTTGGCTTTGGCGGTCTCACCTTCTACCGTTTTCAACAACTCCTGGAAATTATCGATGGACCGCTTGTAGCTGTCTGCCAGCCTTTGGTACTCCAAGAACTACTCGATTAACTCTAGGGCAAAGTTATTAGCCTGCACAAAGGCAACCAAGTTAAAAAATTGGCAACATGAAAACATACCACAAGCTGCTCGTGAGCAAGTTTCGCGGCTGGAACCAGCAGCGAGTCAGCTGGGCGGTCAAGAGGCTGTTGCATGCCCTTTAGAATTCGATAACCCAGGTTGCCACCATTCTTCGAGATGTCAGTATAAATGGACTCATCTTCCTTGATGTCTCAGTCAGGCACATAAGTCCTCCCAATCACAATGGGACGCCGAGAGAAAGCCGATTGAACAGCATCACTGAGAATTATCTCCTTCTTCTTAATCCACTCTTTAAAACGAGTATAGACACCAGGCGAAAGTTCTCACAAGAAGCTAGGTATCTGCAAAAATTCAGCCAACTTCTGCCTAACAGGGGAGGCCGAGCCAGACAACCATGTCATAGCCGTGTTCACTTGGCTACCTGGGTTCTCGGTTATCTGCCCCTCAGGGACGACAATAGCGACTGAGTCCGCTACTTCAACAACATTCTCAACAGGAGTGGAAACCTCTATCTCCTGCCTTTTATTGGCGGCCAAGTCTGCTTCAACAGGCTCACGTACCCGCCTATGAGATAATCTGTCCAGATTAGTATTAAGGCGGACACGTGACACTGGGAAGGCAGCAGTGACAGCAGCAGGTCTTATTTGACCGCTAGTTGAGCTAGCGGCGACAATATAGGCTATGCGACCAGGATTACCTCCGCCACGGCAACGCCGCATAGCAGGAGCATTGCGGTTCCCCCCTCGACTACCATCAGTAAGGCCATGCATGGTGTCATAGTCATTGGCTGGGGCAGCTGGGGTGCTAGATACAGGTTCCATGTTGTCATCCATGCCAAGAATCTCAAAGTCTATGTTTTCGAAACCTACCAAAAGAGAGATAAAAATCAAATCATTAGCAGAGTTAACAAAAATACAGAATAATGGACTAACCCGACAGCACATTTACCATCACCATCAGTGTGACAAAGGAGCATGGCTGCAAGGGTATTTTTCCAATAATGTACATGGTATTAGGAAGCCATGTCTTGGGATTCTCAAAAGCAACTTCCTTCCTATCCTCATAGACGTAATGACCCTCCTCGCAGTAAAAGTAATCATAAGCCTCAAGTTCAGCTGTTGATAAAAGGAGAAGGGGTACGTCCTCTATATGCAAACATGGTTTAGTGAAATGGTGGTTGACGGACCTGCAACTAAAAGAAAGCGTCTTGCCATCCCTTGAAATCGCTAGCCTTGGGATAGACCGTCAATTTCTTGTCTGCAGTCGTAGAAGACCACCAGCCTTTCTGGCGGGAGGATCTATTCCTCTTCAATCAATGGAGATGGCGAAATAGATTCAAAGTTTCAGGGAAGTCCATGAAGTGGATAACCCAGATGTACGCGATGATGTTTCACATCGCCAAGGGAGTCAGTTGGGCCAAACAAACATTAAAGGCTCTCAGAATCTTGACAAGCAAGGAATCTAAAGGAGACCGAAGTCCAAACTCAAAATGATGAGTGTATACAGCAACATGATCGGGAGGACACTCGGTAACAATTGAACCCTCATCAGGCACCACCAGCAGATAACCATCAGGAAATTGATAAAAAACATCTGCTACCTCGGGATAGCCCAGATTAATGGCGTACAAACGCCAGGCGTCGTCAATAATAACACTTAGAGCACCTTCACTACAATCATCTGGCAACCATAAATTGCTGAAGTCCGGAGCAGTGAGGTCAGGAATAACTTACGAGCTGTTATCAGCTCTCCGCTCGACCATCCACGAGCTCTCACCAACAACTCTTTCAGCCAATAGCTTGGTGGTGCCAACATTTATATCTACGTTATTGGTCGCGTCCTTAGTACATTTATATCTACGTTATTGGTCATGATAATGATCGCAATAGAATCATTGTTGACACCAAGATCAACGATAAGAGGGTAAGTGGGAGCAACTGTCTCTCTCAAACGACCATAGAAGTTCTCGAACACCTCAACCCCAGCATTCGCCAAGCTATCTGACCGAGCATACTCTTTAAGGGGGTGGGGGGAACATTGAGTCCGGGAACAGCATCCGGAGGTGGATTCCTAACTAGGGGTGCTCACCGGTCCAGGACCTGACCAGACAGGACCGGAATCGGCTGGACCAGTGGACCGGAATCCAGGAAAAATTGGGACCTGGACCGGATCTGGACCTGAAATTTTCCGTTCCGGTCTGGTCTTGGACCTGTTGGACAGGAATCTTTATTTTTAAAAAAAAAATTATTTGATTTAAAAATATTTATAAATTAGATATATTAAAATTTAATAATTTTTATAACGATATTACTAAAGTTAATAACTAGTGGGTTTTTAAATTTCTAACTTTTTACTAATTTTTAAACTTTTTTAACATATAAACTTTTATTTTTTACTAAAAAATCAAAAATTCCAGTCCACCGGGCCGGACCGGAATTTTCGGGTTTGGACCGGACCGGACCGGAAACCCGGAATCAGTATTTTCTTCGGACCGACCGGACCGGAATCTTCGGTCCGGTCCAAATTCTGGTCTGGTCCGGTCCAGATTTCGGTCCGACCCTGGTCTTTAAACAGCCCTATTCCTAACAGTCTCCTAGCTAGAATGTTATGTCTCAATTCCCTCAAAGTCTGCTAAGGCTTGCGGACAAATATCGTAGAGGCATATTATGCTTTCCAGCAGTAGATGGGTCGTTAAGAAACTTAGATCTATGTTCTCTCTCCCTCTCAACAGTAAGAGGTATGTCTGCTCAAAGTATAGTCTTTTTCCTACCAAGTCTAGACTCAGACGAAGAAGGGTCATCGTTGGCGGGCAAAGGGGAGGAAGGATCACTCTTGGTCATAAAAACATCACTAGGGGATCACTCAAAATATGTTTTCGTTGCGGAAAATATTTTTGGCAACGACTATTCTCATTGGTAACGACAAAAAAATGAAAGCACGCAATAACCGTCGCCGGCGAAAGAAAATCGGCTCCAAATTTCACCAAAAGCCACCGAAAAATAACGACGAAGATGTTCCAGGCAGAATATTGCAGAAAGTCACAAGCTTTAATCGGAAAGTGAATGGAAAAAGCAAAAGTGCAAACCCTCGAATACCCAGAAAATAAATGACGAAAAAATGCAAAATTCTTAAAGCACAAGTTTTGGAAAGTGATGGCAAAGGTTTCTAGTAACTTTTCGGAGCAATTTGAGCAAAGAAAGTTCAAGTTTCGAGCAAATGAACCTTCAGTTATGGAGGTTTTCCGTTAGAAAACCAGAGAAAAAATAAGGAAAGAAGAGGAAGCAGTTGAGGGAAAAGTTGAGAAAAACGAAAAAGGACAGTTTGTCCAATATATGCGTCGAATCAACGGCCAAGATCGTTAGTCCTTTCAACTCCTCACTCAGATGAAGGCCAAGTGTCACATGCATGCAAAACCCTAATAAAGAAAGAGGGATTTTCGGGAAAAAGTAATGATTAACTTTTCGAAATTCTTCGAATCTCTGAAGCGGCACGTGGCATCCAGTAACTTTAACCTTCAAACGTCCCAAAGTACGACAAATTTGCTCGCGTCCAGGACAACATCATTAGCGGTCACGACCCCCGATGATACTAGAGGGCTAATTGTATGGGTATAACCCAAGTATACTAGGGAACCTGTGAGCTTGTCCGGGAACATTAAACGAGGACACGACTAAAAGATAATCATAGCAACGCTTGAGGTCTGTTCACTGAAGATTTTCCTACAACACTATTGGCGGCCATATAATGAGACAAAATATATGAATCTTTCCCTATGTCAGGCATGTCACAGCCATACACGTGTATAAGAATTATGCACCCTGTTAAAGGAATATTACTTGTATAAATAGCCATTTGGTACTACTTTGCATATATATTCTCAACACCATATTCTACTCTCTCTCTCTCTCTCTCTCTCTCTCTCTCTCTCTCGCTCTCTCTCTCTCTCTCTCTAAATCCTTTGCGGACATAATACTGACTTCAGCGTCGGAGGGTGTTTCCTCACATCCCCCCGAGGGTAGTTTACGTTTGCTTACTTGCAGCTATTCACTAGCGGCACCCACTACTCTTGGCGGACCTGTTTGAAGACGTCATCAGGTCTACAACCGGAACAGTACTATGATAGATATAGTCGTAGCACCTTACTACTAAATTTGTCATATGCGTCTCCCTCAAAAAATATTGGCATATGGGTCAGGCTAGTCATGTTCGGGCTTGAAAAGTTTTCGTTCGAGTTGGTAAAGGTTGGATAAATATAGGTTGGATGTATACGGGTTTATATGGGTTTTAGATTGGATCATGATCAAAATACGAGTCAATGATGCTTTTTTATTAACTTATTGTTTTTGATTTTTCATAGTAAATGAGTATTATTGTGTTTATATAACTATTATTGCATCTTTTGCATAATAAAACAATCATATTGGTAATATATACTACTTTCATCATGTTCTAAAGATCTTCATGGTTTCCGTTTAAGTGTATTTTTCAAAATATCTTCCTAGTTCTACTGTATTCCTTATTTGGTAAAGGTTTGTTTAATTCCTTTCCAAAACAATTTACCCTATATGTTGAACCCACGTAATTCTACACTCTGTCACAACCACATCTCTCTTATTCTAAATAAAACGTACCCAAGTTTCAACTCTCTCTCCTCGTTGTCTTGATTTTGTTATATGTTATGATAGATTCAAGAGTATTTCCTAAATCAATCTATCTAAAAGTTTTATCTACACATATCTAAAAGTATTTATCTAATTAGAGGTTTTTTGTGGGGAAGGACCAAATAAAAGAGACTTTTTGTGGGGAAACACCACTTAAATTTTTTTTTGGCGGGAAGGACCAATTAAATTACTTCTGTTGGCAACTAAACACCAGTTTATGATTTTCCGGCTCATTTGTCAACATTCCGGTGTTGACTTTCTTTTCCCTCCAAAACATCGTTTTTTTTTTCTTTTCACTCATGCTACCCTAAGTCCTCTCACCTACCAGTTCTTCTTCCCATTTACTTCTTCCCAACCATCCAAATTCACCCTTTTCCATTTTCGATTCTTAAACCCTTCTCTCTCCTCTGGCATTTCTTCTCTTTCCCCTGTCAAAGATCATCCATTCAATTTTCAGGACCACACAATCCAGCGAAGAGGGGGAATCTTCTTGTAGAAGACCACGAGAAAGGTGCGGTCTTTTGGAGAAAAGGAAGGCTCAAAGGAAAACGCATTAAAGTGAATGTGAGTTAACAAAAACCCTCTTTTTTAAGCCTATATATATTGAGTCAGCAGAATATTGTTTGAATTTTATTTTTTTTGCATATTTGTATATATATTGAGTCAGCAGAATATTGTTTGAATTTTATTTTTTTGCATATTTGTGGATTTGTGTGGTTGTGAGCTGTAGAGCTTCAATTTTGGACTGGTTAGGTTAAAATAAGATGGTAATTGCGTTTTACAAAGCCAATTTGTTAAGATTTTTAGACTGTGGGTTTCACTGTTTTTGTAATTTAATTGGTACTTGCAAAAAGTAATTTATGTTGTTTATTATGTTTTCTTGTTAATAGTGGCAATTGTGGAGTACAATGACATTAATTAATTTGAAACTTAATCATGGTGGAAAATGGGAAACTAAAAAAATGACTACACACTACAGTGGAGGGGGAATTTATATGGAACCAATTGTAGAAGAATTTTGTTACTTCACTATCACTGACATAATAAAGGATAGATTAGGGTATTATGATATTGGAGAAATATATTTTAAGAGGCGTGAACTTAGTTTACATAATGGTAGGAAATGTTTCAAGGATGATTTTGTTATTAGTGAAATAATAGCCACAAAGGATCAAAATAACTTTATCACTTTGTATGTGCTACATGGACAGCAGGGGGTAGGCAGAGGAGGGTCAAACTTGGGGGATGGGCTAAGTACTCATGGGCCTTGCTCAACTGGGCCATTGACAAACCCTAGGAATCCTAAGCTACCTATAAGAAGAAGAGAGCAGTTAGAAAGGGAGTCTGAGAGGGAAGACAGTGAGGAGGGAAGTAGGAGTGAGGAAGCAGATCTTGAGACTGAGGATGATGATGATGAGCTTTCAGATGATGATCTGGATGACTCTGATGTTGTTTTGAGTGAAGGAGACTTTGAAGATCAAGAGGATCATGATATTTTTACAAAGTTTGTAGATGAGGATATTGATGAGGGCATTGATGAAGGTGTGATTGGGAGTAATTTTAGAGAGGATTTGGAGGTGAATCAGCCACCAGAAGATGATCTTGTAGAAGATTCAGATGAGTATGGTAGTGATGTAGATTCTGATGATGAATCACCTGTGTATCCCATTTTCAATCCAGCCACTGATTTCAAGAAGCCTATTGAGCTAAGTGTGGGATTGAAATTTCCTTCCAATGATGTTTTTAGAAAGGCTTTAAGACATCATGCCATAGAAAACAAATATGATTTCTATTACTTGCATAACAACCACTCTAGGGTACAAGTTTACTGCAAAAACAGGTGTGAATGTGAGTGGAAGGCAGGGAGAAGAGTGAAGTGTAGCTGCACAAGTGAATTTAAGTGTCCATTTAGGGGTTATGCAGCAAAAGTGAAATTGGAGGAGACTTTTCAGTTGAAGAGTATGAATTTAACCCACTGTTGTCAAAGAAGAAGGGAGGAAGTGTCCACAAACCCCAAATGCACTTCTGAGTATCTAGCAAAGAGATATATTGATGAGTGGAGGGATGACTGTAAGTCCAGCATGAAGCTACTTAGGAGGAAGGTGATGAGAGAATTAGGAGTGGAGATAGGATACTGTAAAGCATACTACACAAAGCTTAGGGCATTGCAGATGATCCATGGATCTGCCACTGATGAGTATCAGGCTGTTTGGGATTATGCAGCTACAGTAAAGAAATACAATCCAGGGTCCAGTGCTTATGTTGCGGTGAGTGAAATTGAAAGGCCTCCACCCCTTTTCCAAAGGTTGTATGTGTGTTTACAACCTTGTAAAGAAGGATTTATAGCAGGTTTTAGGCCAATTTTAGGAGTGGATGGAACTCATTTGAGGGGACCTTATCCAGGGGTTTGTTTGGTTGGAGTAGGAAAGGATGGCAACAACAACCTATACCCAGTGGCCTATGCAGTGGTTGATGCAGAAAATAAAGACAGTTGGGCATGGTTTCTGGAGTTGCTGACCAAAGACTTGGGTTCTGTGGTTGATTCTATTACCTGGGTGCATGAAAATGATGATGAGGATGAGGCACTTCAACTTGCAAGGCCAAATATCACCTACATGAGTGATAGGCAGAAGGTTAGCCACTCTTTGTTGTTTTAAAATTATGTGCTCAACATGTGTATTAATTAATTTGTGCATGAACTAACTGTTATGCTATATTATCAGGGGCTTTTGGATGCTTTTGCTAAGGTGGTACCTAATGCAGAAATTAGGTATTGTTGCAGACATATATGGGCTAATGTTAAATTAGCCTTTCCTGGTCAAGCATACAAGGATTGCTTTTGGAAGGCAGCTAGGGCAACAACCAAGGTCAGGCAGTTTTCATATTGTTCACTATAACCTGTCTCCTCCAATTATGTTTGTTTTGATTGTCTATGTTATTATATCCATGTATTAGGAAGAAAAGGGTGACCTTCAAAGAAGAAAAGGGTGAAGGAAGTTGGTGAGGGGGAAGAGGTTCCAAACAGGTTTGTTGTGAGGCCTAGGAAGCCAAATCAGTGCAGCAGGTGTGGTGATTATGGCCACAATATGAGAAAATGTCAAAATAATCCATTGCCCCCACAAATGAGAGAAGTTGAACCAAAGAAAAGAGGAAGGCCAGCTAAAGGTCCAACAACTGTGAGGGGAACAGGAAAAAAAAAGAAGAAACGAGGGCCTACTGTTGTCCCTAATGCACCCACCAATGCTACAGGTGCACATACTGCTGCTACAGGTTCACCTACTGAACCTACTGCTACCCCTACTGAACCTACTGCTGCTACAAGGGGTGCACCTACTCCAACACCTAGTTCACAGCCCTCAACATCCCAACCACAACCAAGGAAGTAAACAAGGAAGAAGAAAAGGTTGGTGGCCCTAAGTGACCTGGAGAATGCAACATTGGACTCCCAAGAACAAGTGAGCCAGACCCTGAATTACTCACAAACAAATTCAGATGGCAACTGATGGATGATCATGTTTTTTGCTGAACATTTAGGCTGTATTTTTTGCTTTTTGCTATAACAAAGTCCACATGTTTTGTGGCTGATGAATTCAGTTATTAAGTCCACTTTTAAAATTGTGGCATTTTGTTTTTTGCTTAACATCAAATTATGAAGCACTCTTGTGATTGTGACTGTTTTTTGTGGCAATATATTTGCAATTTCAAGCTTATCAGTGCAACCATTCATTGTGACTGTTTTTTTTGTGCCAATATTTGTTCAAATTCAAGCTATTAGTTCAACCATTTAGAAACAACCAAAGTAGGGATTCTCATTCATTGAATCACAAAACAATACATTACATCACACCCTTCTCATTCATTGAATCACAAAACAATACATTACATCACACCCCTAATCTAAGTCCCTTAATTTAACTCCACATTACATTACATCACACCCCTAATCATGCTTACAACAATTTCACACATATAATGCTTACAATAGCAGATATACAAACTACAACAACCCATTGAAAACCATCAAAGTGCTTCACATTTGCTGGGAGGCTCACTTTTTTTGCCTTCAACTTCACCTTATCCAATTGATGAGCAAGGTTTAATTTTTCCTCCTTCACCATAGCTAATTCTTTCTTTAGATTTTTCACATCATTGAGCAGGGTCTTCTTCTCCATCACAAGATCATTTATTACATTTCCTTGCCAACCAGTGCTGCCATCATCCAACCAACAAAACATACTACATCCCCTACTCCCAGTTTCGGGATTGTAGAACTTGCAACCAACAAACATCCTACCTGGATTATCTTTTGTCCAAGACCTAACCTTTACAACAGGGATGCCACAACCACATATTGTTGGAATTCGAGTGCTTGAAGATGACCCCCTTGACATTATCAAATCCCTAATTCAATTCCGCAAAAAAGAAACCCTAAATTACACAAACTTCACAAAATAAAGTGAAAGGAAGAAATTCATGTAAGTATAAAGAAATTTGGAACTAACCTTGGTGAGAAATTGTTGGATTTGGTTGAGTGAAGTGCAGTTGAGGACAAAGCAGCTTCAATTAATTTGGGGGAAATTGGGGGAATTAGGGATTTAAATAGTAGGAAAGGGAGGTAGCATGAGAGAAAAGAAAAAAAAACAATGTTTTGGAGGGAAAAGAAAGTCAACACCGGAATGTTGACAAATGAGCCGGAAAATCATAAACTGGTGTTTAGTTGCCAACGGAAGTAATTTAATTGGTCCTTCCCACCAAAAAAAAAATTAAGTGGTGTTTCCCCACAAAAAGTCTCTTTTATTTGGTCCTTCCCCACAAAAAATCCTTTAATTAGAGATAATATTTCTTAGTTTATATTTAGTTTATGATATATTTTTTCAAGTTGGACTTTCCTAGTTTTACCTAAGTTAGATCTTATATGATGTACTATAAATACCTTTTGGGTTAATAATAATTCCAACAATTTTTCCTTCAATCTATTTTTTCATGGTATCAAGAGCAAGTTAAGATCTTAGGTAAAAACTCGAAAAAAATTATTCTGTCGGTGGGTTTGAGTTTTAAACCCACCACCTGGATTTCCCCCCTCTTAAATTAGAGATTTTTTTTTTTCCGATTATCTGAGCTTTGGTTCTCGTCCTTCCGCCCTATTGAAGATAACCATAAACTCTCTCCACCTATGCAGAATGAACCTAACTTATTTGGTTCTTTGAGCATAAAATCTCTTTACCAATTAAAGATCCTAACTTACTTGGTTCTTTAATCATAAACTCCCTCCATCAATTAAGAATCTAAATTACTTGGTTCTTAATCATAAATCCCTCGGCAAAAAGTTTTGGCTGATCTCCCTATGTCATGGGATAGGGCCTCTTTTTTAGCTCTCCATGTGTCATGAGACAGGATTTATTGGTTCTCCTTGTACCATGAGACAAGGGTTTTATAATAAGATGTGAGCATGGTTTTAATTTGCTGAAGAAAAACCATTACCTGATGTGAGCTTGGTTTTGCTCCAGAAAAACCTACAATTTTTTGAAGCTGACATCACTAGTTTGTGGAATGACTTCACTGAAGACAAGTTTTAGCTCATCCGATTGATCTGCAACTATTAATGATACTATATATTTTTAATAATTATTTTATATCCAATCCCAACGTGTGTATTAACGCCGTTATGATTGCGGGAGGGTGTTAGGATAGATTTAGGAGTATTTCCTAAATCTGTCTATCTAGAAGCGTTTATCTAGATATATCTAAAAGTTTTTATATAGAGATAATATTTCTTAGTTTATATTTAGTTTAGGATATGTTTTCCAAGTTGGATATGACTTCCTTGTTCTATCTAAGTTAGTTCTTATATGATGTAGTATAAATACCATTTTGGGTTAATAACAATTCCAACCTTTTTCGCTCCAATCTATTTTGTCAAATCTGTCCTAACACTATAACAATTAGGAAGATCCTGAAAAAACGGATTGAGTATACGATTTAAACAACAAATAATTGTCAAAATTACATTGACGATGGTAGTATAAACAATGTTCTATAATTAGAAATCAAAGATATTAAAATTAATATGATAGTAAACATTAATTCATTTTGATATATAATTTTTTTGATAATTCTTATATTATATTCACTTCAAAAAAAAAAAATTCTTATATTATATGATATTATTCTTTCAAAATTTAAACAAAATGTTGTGCCAATCAAGTTGGCAAGTTCAACCCTTACCATATCTAAAAAATTTTACTCGTTCATTGGATTCGAGTCTTTTCAAATTAGATCAAAATAGCTTGTTCAAAACCCACACAAAATTGAAGAGATCGAGTCCGATTTTCTCCATACACCGCATGTATATCTTGCCTTTCCCCCATTTTTTTAAGTAGTAGAAATATTTAATCGAAACATTAACTCTTGGTAGGCTACTAGCCTGTAAGATACACCAGTTCAAAGACTGTGCACAAGGCTTACAACTCAAAAAAAAAAAAAGGTGTAGAAGCCCATTGCCACTATAAGAGAAAAATTCCCCAAATTATTATTTGAATGAAGATTCAAATCATGGGTAAAACTTTTTCCCTTCTAAAATGGCAGAAAACCGCTTCAAAAAAATCAATGGCAACAAATACGATGATCCAATCAGATGACAGTAATCAAAACTACAGCGTAAGAAATTATTTAAACGAATTTAGACATAAAAGCCAAGCGAAACGTACAGGTGTTACTTCTTTAAAAGGGGACAAACACTTTTCAGGTTGTTCCACAAACTGTGAGATAGAAAAATTATAAAGTTTCAGTATAACACTATTTGCTTATATTTTTTCACCAAAAAAAAAAAAAAAAAAACTATTTGCTTATATTAAAAAAAAATTGAAAATTCTCAATAGTGGGCTCTTATTCTTGAGAATTACCAATGGTAGATTCAACTTCTTTTTTTTCCCATTGCTAGGCCTCAACTATTGTTTATTTGCTAAATGTGGCATTAGTGGTAATTTTCTGTTAATAATAGGGGGTTTGACTTTAATTAGCCTGTTAACTCCATAACTATGTTAAACCTAAATTAGCTACCCACCCCATTACTCTCCCCTCTCTTTTTTTTTACTGTTGCCCACACTCCCTTCATGTATTCTCCTCTTCAATAGTGTTCATCTCCCTTAATGGGGATTTGATGTTCCTTTGTTCATCTCCTCTTCAATACTGTTCATCTATACTAATAAAACACAAACTTGTGTTTATTCATAAAAGATAAGATATATCTATACTAATAGCTAAAAGCAAGGCCTCAGAAATGCGCTTCGAGGATTGGCGGTGGAAGGCAAAAAAAAGAAAAACACGCCACCAAAGAAATAGTAGGAGTTAGCCAATAGATTAGATATATTTATACTTAGAAGTTGAAAAGAGGCTTTGGACTAAGCATCTCAGTTGCCAAGGAAGAGTAGATGATGTTTGTTCTTTCGATAATCTAGAGGTTTACTGAGCAATTGGATACAGTTTCTTTGTGAACATGGATTTTGGCTGCTACAATCTTATTGGCAAACGATCCAATTTTTTCACTAACGATAATCTGTTAAGTTTATTAAAATTTTCACATTTGGGAACATGCAATACTAAATAGAATTCTATTAACAGAATTATTATTAAAACTAAACAAAAATATTAAAACTAAACATAAAATTAACCTTTAAACCTTATTAATGCTACATTTGGATAAATTAGGAAAATTGATGCCTAGCAATGGGAAAAAAAAAGTTGAATCTACCATTCAGAATTCTCGAAAATAGGATCCTACCATTGGGAATTTCCCTTAAAAAATTTAGTTTGGCTAAATTTTCTATAGCTAGGTAAACAATTTGAAAATGACGGACCTCCGTAAAGTGATCGAAGTTATAAAATTACCCTGACAACGTTCATGAGATAAATTCAGAATATCCACAGTACACTTAAAGAGTATTACATATATGGTAGAGTTTTTTGGGTTAAAGGGGGCATAATATTAAAACACTAATAACAAGTTACAAGTTTAGAACTAAGTAGCATAGGGAGTTGTCCTTCCTTTATTAGAACAACTACATAAATGTTAAAACTTAGTTTCTTCCAAGCTAATGTTTAATTCCACCCAAGATTTGGAAAACTGACGGAATACATTAACCTCCCTACTCCCCTATCGAACAGTTTTAGCTAAAGTGTCTGCTTCATGAGTTTGATCCCGCTCCACTTTTTGCACTTGGTTCACTCGCCCCTCCTGCAATAACTCCCTGCACATAGTAGTATAATGAGTATATCAGTCTCTGATCCTCGTATTCCCATTTATATTGTCTAATGCTACCAAATAATCCGAGAGGATAAGGCATGTAGGCCATTGTTTTCTCTTAATCCAAATTAGTGTTTCCATAATTGCAATAATCTGGCAAAGATTGGCATCATTGCTCACAATATTCCTATAGATTCCTTCCACTCATTGACCTGATTTACTCTTGCATATGGCTCCCAAACCTGCATGAAGGTTAGTAGCATAGAAGGATGCATCGACTATGATAGTGAACTCATGGTTTTGAGAAATTTGGAGAGGATTAACGGTTTTAGGATTAAAGTTGGATTAGGTGTTGAGCAAGCAAACTCAGTAGCCAAGAAAACAAATTGGTGCCAAAAGTGCTCTAGTTTTAGATCATTACTACTTAACACCACTGGTTTCTTCTAATCCATATTCTCCAACAAAGGAAAGAAAAAAGCGTGGGCCAAGGAGTACATTTGAAATTGTGTTTTTGCTCATTTAGAACTCCACAATATGAATAATTGATAAAAATTGAGCTCTTAATATAAACAAAATAGTTTTGGATGTATCATACTCATAATTTATAGTTATCCAGATGCATAGTAGAAATCAGCGTTTGAGGATTTAGCTAATTATAATTAAAGTGTTGATCTTGACATTACCGGCCAACAGTACAAGAGCCAGTAAAAACGCTCCTAAATCCATTGATGCGATGTGTTTTTATTGCTTCCGTAATCAAACATATCTGACCTCCAATCATTTGTGCTTTCACCTGTTCATGCATATGTTGCCGCCACATTTCTGAAGGATATTAATCATTTTTTTGAGTGACGTAAATGGTATCACTATCAAATGCTCTTAGGTGGAAATATCTCGATCGATAGCTAAATTATTGTCAATGGCATGGAATTGTACTCCATATAAGTTGCATGTTTGATGATAATATTTGCTACGTTGTCAGCTTGCCACCTGTTTATACTTTTAAATCTACACTTACTTTGTCCACAAGGTAAAATGGAGACCCAGCTAAGTGGAATCCATAAAATGTGCCTTGTGAAAATTTTATACAATGTAGATTGGAATTTAGTGCTCCCACCTAGGGCTGGTCATAACCAGACGTGAACTGCCGTGTGCTCAAGTGCTTAAATCTATATGACTTTTACTGACTTCGAATACAAAGATTATACTTGTCTTGAACTCTATTAGGTAGCTGCAGTTTAGTTGAAAGCGAATTTTTGATTCAAAACTTAGAGTGGCACTATAATCATTGTTCAAAAGATAAACATATATATAACTATTTTTATTTTGGTTGATGTTTGGCTTTATGATAGTATTCAACTTTTGCAGGTTAAGGAAAATTTTCAAAAAACTAACTTTTATAAACAACTTTTTAAAAAAAACTACCTTTTAAAAATTTTCTTTCAAAAAACTAGCCTATATAACATATTCCTTTCAATATACTACCGTGTTACGTTTATATTTAATATTAATCAATAAATGACAATTGCCCTAGGTGTTGCTGCCGGTGGAGTAGCGAGAAAAAAAAAGAGAAACGATAGACGAGGAAAGAATAGCAATTTACGGTGATTCAATTATTAGTGATTAAACCCCATTTATGGTAAAATGGTAGTATATTGAAACAAATTTGTTATATAAGGTAGTTTTCTAAAAGAAATTTTTTAAAAGGTAGTTTCTTAAAAAAAAATTAATTATAAAAGGTAGTTTTATGAAATTTTCCCTACTATAAATTACCAACTTCTATAACTCATACGCGCTTGGGCCAACTTGTAAAGGTGATCCTCTCTCTGTTCCTTATTGATGTTCTTAGTTGGAATCCTGGAATTATTTGTAATAATATAGAATCTTCTCTATTTTTCTCAATATATATGAAAAAACATAGTCACGTGGGACCTTGTTTGATTTACGTATCTTGGAATTTTCGCTTGTGCCCTTTGTTCCAGATGGAATAGGAAGCTCCTAATGCAATTGATTAAATAAAAATGCAACGAATCATAAATGTCATATGACATCTTCCACTATCGGACACTACTAAACTTGATTTTGATGGCTCTTCGGCCTATTTATTAACTATTCGTGTAGAACTTAGATAATGCTTTCTCGACTGCCCCATCGATTGTTGGGGCAACAGCTCTTTGTAATTAACGATATTATTTCGGCCAAGGAACTTGGAGTTTCTAATCTCATTAGTGACAAACCTATGGTGTTTAACATCTTTTGGGGATCATCTTAGTGTCCTTGGAGCCTTCACGACATTATTGATGATTATCACCAACTCATTGTCCCCTCTAGTATGTTTCATTGACATCATGTACATCAATGACATAACACTAATCCAAGGTTTAATAACCAACAAGTATATTATTCAAGCACGTAGCCTCCCCCCTCTCTCTCTTTCTCTCTCAAACCCTAGCTTCCCCTGCCCGTTCTTCATCAGTTAGGGGCTGCCATAGATGATTTCATCCATGGTAAGCCCATTTTCCCCTTTTATTTTCAATTTTTAATTCATTTTCTTGTTTTGTTTAATATATTAGTCTTTCTTTATGAGATCTTTTCAAACCCTGTTATGGGGTTTTTAGTTTCTGTTTTAGAAATCTCCTTCTCCCCTATAGGAGTTGTGAGTATGGTTTTTTTTGTTTTTAGGTATGAGAAATTGTTCTCATTGGTTGAAGTTCGAGACTTAACATGAAGGTATTAGAATCTCGGATGCGGTCAACATGACTCGGTCAAGAATGTTCTTCCCAAACTACATCAAAATGATAGACTTCCTCATCAATAGCTGCTTGATTCAGCAAATACAAGGGGGCTGCGTTGTATTGCTCGACCTGGTTCATTGTAGTTCCTTCGAAGACGAATTTGATTTAGCCTTGTTTAATTGTATCTTGTTTTTCTTTAATACCTATTGTAGATGCCGTTTGACCTTCAATTAATGAATTTTCTCTTTTAAAAAAAAATGTTTCATTGACATCTACAGAGAAGCCAATCAAGTCATTAAACTTTCTAAACTATCTTATGATATTTCGGTCAGGTTGGTACAAGGTATGATTATCTATCCCAATAGGTACTTGTTTTTACTCATTTATTTTTTATAAACCCCTCCTTTAAGGGTCACCAAATCTTTTATTTGTACCTTCTAGAAAAAATACATTAAGAATTGTTATTTTTTTCACCTCAAATTCACTTACATGAAATAATTGAAACTTATTTAATTTCAGTGTAACTTCATTTAAAACTTATTTAATAATAATAATAATAATAATAATAATAATAATAATAATAATAATAAGAAAAATAATAATAATAAAAATAATAATAATACTAACAATAAAAATAATAATAACAAAAATAGAATAAGAATAAAAACTATAATAATAATAATAATAACAATAATAATAATAATAATAATAACTATTATTAGAATGATAATGATAAAAACAATAATAAAAATATTAATAATAATAACAAGAACAAAAACAATAACAATAACAATAACAATAATAATAATAATAACAATAACAATAACAATAACAATAACAATAACAATAACAATAACAATAACAATAACAATAACAATAACAATAACAATAACAATAACAATAACAATTAATAATAATAATTAATAATAATAATTAATAATAATAATAATTTTAATAATTATAATAATAACAACAATAATGATATTAATAAAAATATTATTAATAATAATATTAATAAATATGATAATAACAATTGTTTCGTCCGCTTGTCCAACAAGTAAGCTGTAGGCTTAGCTTCCTTGTCGAGCAAGTAGAGTAGTATCTTGAGTGTTCTTCGGATGGAGACTTGTGCAACAATGCCCGAATTATAGCTTGATCCCGAGCCTTGGCTTCGCTCCCGAACCCTGCACAAAGGGACCCACCCCCGGAGGTTTGGGTGGTGGTTCCCCTCCGATGCTTAAGTCAGTTATCAGGAGTTGTAAGAGAAAGTGGAGATAGAAAGAGAAAATGAGAGAGAATTTATCAGAGTAACTTTACACTGTTTTCATTGAATGTGTTTTTCTCCTGATTTCAGGGGTATTTATAGTGATAGCAAGTTGACAGCTAACCTTAAAATCGACCTACAATAGTGGCCTCGATTGGCCGAGGAATCGGGTCACGCCACGTGGCAGACAATGACCGGGGAATGTCTATTATCCACTCTCCTTCACCACTTGGCACTGTTGGGCTTCGACTAATGGGCCGAACTTGATCCTTTTAACTCATGAGTATAGCCCGGAGATTCGTTTACTCTTATGTTAAAAATAGGGCGACACGTGTACGACTCTGATGAGCCCATGTGTCGTGAAGGGAGCCGTAGATATTATGCTACAACATTTGCCCCTAAAAGGGCTTTCACTGTAGGCCCATCTGACGGTTGATGCCCTTTTACCCAAGGTAGTTTTGGTTGGCCCATCTGCTAGTTAGGGCCCGTTTTACAGAAGGTCGCATATTCAAAATGGAGGAAATGACGAACCCCCGGCCTTGTGCTATACCGGTCATATTAGACCGTTTGACTCTTGTTTCGGTCATTCTTGACCGTTTGCGGTTTCTTATTCCTCTATAAATATCCTTGGTGTGAAAACATTCAACCATTTACCACATCGAACAAATTTTTTCTAGAGAGAGAGACTCCGCAATTTTCTGAGAGAGAGAGAGATCGTCCAGCTTCAGCGCTCCTCATCGAATTTCCCAGACGTTCTTAGCAGGTATCGTTTCCTTGATCCTTTTATTCTTCTTTATTCTTTATTTTTTCTTAAAAAATCAATAAAAATGGAATCATCTTCGTCAAATAATCCTAGTCGACCAAGAGCTTGTCTTGACCCTAGAACCGATACTTCCTCTTCGGCACATTCTAGAGTTGGGCCTCTTTCGGCCGAGTACATATTTTTTCATAGTTTTGGCCGAGAAAGTCGACGACCCGGTCTTTACCTGTGCGGGGTAATGCGCGCGCGTCAAGCAAACGGCCCGTTTAAGACGAAAAGCAATAATTCCATCGAATAGCTCGGATATGGAGGAATCAACCGGACGAGTGCCGGATGAGGCAAGAGAGGTCCAAAGTGCTCAATCTTTGGGCCGGCCTCCTTTGATCATGATGAAGAAACTTCCGAAATAAGGACCGAGACCCGATTTCTTGGCCGGGATGCCGATACGGAGGAGATCGGCGAAGGTAATAACGGTAGCGATCCCGAGGCTGCCGAAGAATCGACGAAGCCTCTACAACCTCGTCGGAGATTAGAAAACGCTTAGGTCCCCCTCTCGATCCAGGCTTCATTTTAGTTAACCGTAAGTGGTTAGAGAAACTAGGACCAGACCCTAATTTCTTGTCGTCTTTCATGCCCATGTCGGGCTTCTCCTTTGTCACTCCTAATAATGACGCGACGATCCCGAGTGCCCCCCGAGAGCCATTTAGCCGTTTATAAACCGGCCCTTGACGCCGGACCGAGGTTTCCTCTCCATGACTTCATAGAACTAGTCTTCGCAGTACTACCATATCGGCCATAACCAGGGGCGCCAAATGCTTGGCACAACATCCCGACGTTTATTGCCGTCTGCGAGTTACGCGGCTTAGCCCTTTCCCTTCAAGCCTTCACCCATATCCATTACGCGTCTAAGGTACCTGGGCTATGGACGGAGCTCGGCTAAGCATCGGCAACCGTCCGGGCTTCATGACAGCTTGGGGGAAATCGTCAAAGATGCACGATTGGAAAGCCGATTTCATCTTTTTACGGGCGGCCAGCGACCATGTCACGTAAAGCTACGATTTTATAATAGATCCGTCACCAATACCGGACGAAAGCGGTCTTGGCTGGAGCCGGAGGATGAATTTGACGAGGAAGTGGTGGAGTACTTCGAGTGAAGGAGTACTCCGCCCGGCCAGCGATCTTTTAAGGGACCGTCCAACCGGATACCCTTTAAGGAGATGTTTTACCAAGACGACTTCTTGGTAGCCGCCGGCTTGCGTTTGGCCGAGGATAGAGGTATATTTAAAATCATCCAAGTAAAACCCTTCGTCCATAACTCATATGACAGACGTATATTTTTTTTTTATTTGTATTTACAGACTCGGCCAGACAACGCCTCGACCCATCTTGGACAGGAGAAATCAGCATGTCCCAATTCACAGATAATTTGTGGAAGGAGTATGCAAAGAGCAGCGCCGAAAAAAGGGCGGAAACAGTGGTAATAATAATATTTTTTTTTTTTTTTTTTTTTTTTTTTTTTTTTTCAATTCTTGGACGTGGGTCACTCCAAGAAGGAGAACGTCCAAACCTGGACGGTCATCTCCTTGGGCCCACGCTCGTCCAAGAACTGGTGTCCAATTCTTGGACGAGAATCAACCAAAGAAGGAGGTCGTCCAGCCTTGGACGACCAGCTCTTTGTCACCATGCTCGTCTTAGAACTGGTTCCCAATTCTTGGACGAGAGTCATCCCAAGAAGGAGGTCGTCCAGACTTGGACGACCAGCTCTTTGTCACCATGCTCGTCTTAGAACTGGTTCCCAATTCTTGGACGAGAGTCATCCCAAGAAGGAGGTCGTCCAGATTTGGACGACCAGCTCTTTGTCACAATGCTCGTCTTAGAACTGGTTCCCAATTCTTGGACGAGAGTCATCCCAAGAAGGAGGTCGTCCAGATTTGGACGACCAGCTCTTTGTCACAATGCTCGTCTTAGAACTGGTTCCCAATTCTTGGACGAGAGTTATCCCAAGAAGGAGATCGTCCAAACTTGGACGGTTACCTCTTTGGGACTATGCTCGTCTAAGAATTGTTTTTCAAATCTTGGTCGAGGGTCGTCCCAAGAAGGACAACGTCCACAGTTGGACGGTCACCTCTTTGGGACCCATTCTCGTCCAAGAGTTGGTGTCCCATTCTTGGACGAAGAACAACTAAAGGAAGAGATCGTCCAGACTTGGACGGTTAGCTCTTTGGGACAGTACTCGTCTGGATTCTTGCATTCAAAAAATTTTTTTTTGGGGAGGGTCGTCCATAGAAGAACGTCCAATTTTTTGGACGGTCACCTTCTTGGGGCCATTCTCGTCTGCATTTGTACAATAGCAGTTATTCCGTTTTGTGGACGATCAGTCTGATGCCTTAACTTTTTGCAGAAAAATGCTCCTACAAACAAGCTTCCCCCTGGGAAGTCGTCCTCGTCCAGGAAGAGGCCTACTGCCGCCGCTGACCAGCCTTCAGCGAAGAAGCCCAAGGGCTTTACAAGGAAGAAAGCGGATAAGACGGCCCCTGCTGCCGAGAGTGGGGAGAAAAGCATGCCTCCACCACAAGCGAAGACTCATAAAAAAGGGCCGTCAACAGCTGGATCGGCCGAGGAGTTAAGGGATGCACACGCAGCTGTGCCGCTCAGTGTTTTGCCGGCCGGCTCTGCCGAGGTCAACCAAGAGTCTGCCTTGGCTTTGGTTGCGCCGGGAGCTGTTGCTGCTGCCGAGAACTATCCCGGGTTCAGCGGCTCAGTGGCAAAGCTGGTGCCACAGATGCCCCTAGCTGTTAGGACGGCATCGATTTCGTCTGGTGAGTCGTATTACCCCAACATAGTTAGGACGATGCGGGTCGGTGGACGGTCCATGAGTCCGTCCAATAGACAAGCCATCGTCTTCCCTATCAAGATAACTGACTCTCCCCCTCTTTCAGATAAGGGCAAAGGCTCTGCTATTCCCCCAACTCCTCCCACCGCCGATTCGGACGAGGAGTCTTCTCCCGCCTTTGCCAAAATGTCAAAAGCTGGAGAAAGAGCGGCTGAAGCAGGAGCTCTTCAAATGCTTCCCCTGAATCCTACATCAAGGGATTAAGGGGAGCGTCCGCCGGGCATGTGGGCTACATGTCTCAGCTTGCTGCCGAGGTATTGCTTTATGACTGCCTTGTTTTATATTTGTATAAATTTTCGCTTTGCAAATCGTCTAACAACTTGCCTTGTTTTCCTTGCCCCAGCTTCTGGCTCGCAGCATGCTGACTGAAGATTGGGCAAGGGAGCTTAGGAAAGAGAATAAGCAGCTCGTCCATTTGGCGACTACAGCCGGCGACAAGGCCATCCATGATATTGAGATGGCTAACACTCTCCATCGTCAATCCCTGGAGGCTTTGGAGAAGAGGTCGGCACTCCTGAGTCTCGAGAACAAGAATCATCTTGTTAAAATCAACCACTATATGCCGAGCAGGATCGTCTAAGGATGATCATAGACGCTCTCTCTGATGAGTTGAAAGGCGAAAGGGATGTCGCTCTTATTGCCGCCGCTGAGCTGAGAAGAGAGAACATTCTACTAAGGGCAAGGACTGCCCGTCTGGAAAGGGAGGCGGCCAAGGCCTACGACGATGCCAAGGAAGGGTTGAATCAAGTCATCAATACGACCAAGGACTGGGCCGTCAAAGCCTTTGGGATGCTGGCTGAGGAAACTGAGGTCCCCAGCTTCGTTCGTCGTCTGGAGTATCAAGAGAGCGTTCATCGGGCTATGGTATGCGCCGAGGAACCTCCTGAGTTTGAAGAGTCAGACGACGAAGCTGCTGCTGAGGTGGAGACCCCTAAAGACGACCAAGGGGCCCATTCTGAAGACGAAGCCTAAGCTTAGGTTTATTTTCATGCTTCTTTGTAACTCTTCAGCTCCTACTTTGTAATTCTTCACAAATCATATATGAAAGAATATTTTTGTCAATTCCCTGCCTTTTATCTTTCTGAACACTAATTTTGACCAAGTATAATAGCACCTTCGTCCTAAATCATCGGACGATCTGCTTCTCATGAAAATTCACAAAATTCAATTTCAAGTAAAAAGGTGACTCGTCCTGAAAAACTGGACGGTTTACAATATGAGTTTGATAATTGCATATGCATCCAAGTACCAAAAAAAAAGTTCGTCTCGTCATTGAACGATTACAAATCTTTGGACGAGGGTAACCATTGAAGGAGAACGTCTATACTTGGACGATCATCTTCTTGGTGCCACCTTCGTCTGGAATTTGCCTCCAATTTTGGACAAGGATTATCAAATAAAGGAGAGCGTCCATACTTGGACGACCACCTTCTTGAGGCCATCTTCGTCTGGAATTGGCCTCCCTTTTTGGACGAGGATTATCAAATAAAGGAGAGCGTCCATACTTGGACGACCACCTTCTTGAGGCCATCTTCGTCTGGAATTGGCCTCCCTTTTTGGACGAGGATTATCAAATAAAGGAGAGCGTCCATACTTGGACGACCACCTTCTTGAGGCCATCTTCGTCTGGAATTGGCCTCCCTTTTTGGACGAGGATTACCCAATGAAGGTGAGCTTCCATACTTGGACGTCCACCTTCCTGGGGCCACCTTCGTCTGGGGCCATCCGGGTTTTTGGACGACCTTCGATCAATAGCTCGTCCTATGTACTTCTGTAATCCCCCCGTTCTTGGGCTTAGCTCGATCAAATATTGAAGGAAGCTAAAGTCTAAGAAGGAGAGCGGCCAGACTTGGCTGAGCCTGTTGAAGTTGATGGGCGAGCATTAGACTCAGGTTCACATAATGTTTTAGCCGGCTTCCTTGAGGGAGCAACACTCGTCATTAAGTAGCGATCCCTTACTAGGGTCTGAACTACCTAGCTGTCCGTATTTTTTGAAAGTAAGCATCCTTTACTAAGGGCTTATTTCAGGCCAGCTTTCTCTCAGAGACTATTGACGTTACTTCTTACTAGAGGTTTTGTCAATTTGACGGCCATATATGCATTGCTGGCCGGTCTCTTTGAGGGAGTGATGCTCGGTGTAAATGCTAGCAATTCTGACGTTCTGCTTTTGTTTGTATTTTTTGTCCAAGTTATTGTCACTTTTAGACGAGTAACTGATTTTAATGCCCCAAAGTGAAGCAACTTGGTGAAAATAAACAAAGAGATAAGATAGTAGGAATTGTATTATATGGATTTTGCTTGGCTGAAAGCCAAGATGCAGGTATACAATTCTTTTCTTACTAATATGTGCCGTGGCACTTTGGAGTAAATACAAAGTACCCTACTTATATCTGACCAGGACCTGAGCTAGACGTGGTACTTCTTTAAGTTGTCTGAATTCCAGGTACGCTGAATAGGTCGTCCATCTAGACTTTGCAGACGAAAAGTCCCACTGTGTATTTCCTGGACAATCAGATAAGGTCCTTCCCAATTTGGTGTTAGTTTTCCCAACTCTTTAGCTCGTCCAATCGCTTCCATTTTCCTCAGAACAAGATCCCCCACCTTTAGCGGTCGTCTAACAACTCTTTTGTTAAACTCCCGAGCCATACGCAGTTTATATAATTGCATTCTTAGCAAGGCATTGCCCCTGACTTCTGGGACTTGGTCCAAGGCCGTACGCAATGCGGCCCAGTTGGCTTCCTCTGTGTATAACATGACTCGTAGGGTGGGCTCCTCGATCTCAATGGGCAAGACGGCTTCAGTACCATAGACTAGCATGAAGGGCGTCTCGCCTGTAGAATTCTTAGCAGTTGTTCTAATGGACCATAATACCAATTGCAGTTCTTCAACCCATTGCCCTTTGGCATTGTCCAACTTCTTCTTGATTCCATTTGATAGAATCTTGTTGAAGGACTCGACTTGCCCATTAGCTTGTGGGTGGGCGAGCTGCAAAGTGAGCTTTGATTTCTCTTTTCGACGCCATCTTTCAGCTTAGGCGTTTCGAACTGTGGACCATTATCAAAGACGATTGACTGAGGCATGCCAAATCGAGTTATAATGTTCTTCCAGATGAAGCCCTTGACGTCGCTTGTTGTTATTCCTCGCATGGCTTCAGCTTCTATCCATTTAGTGAAATAGTCCATGCTACAATCACAAACTTCTTTTGCCCGGCGGCCACGGGAAAGGTCCTAGGATATCCATGCCCCATTTGGCAAAAGGCGAGAGGAACAAAATGGGGGTCAAATAGTTGGACGGCTTCGATGCACATTCCCATGCTTCGACAACCTGTCACATTTCTTTGCATAGCCTATAGCATCCTCCTTTAAGGTAGGCCAGTAGTACCCCGTCCTTAAAGCCTTCTCGCCTAAGGCTCTTCCCCCCAATGTGAGAGGCACAAGCTCCTTCATGGAGTTCTTTCGGGACTTCCGGACCATCTTCTCTCGGTGACGCACTTGAGTAGAGGGCCGGTTGAACGACTTCTTGTAAAGTGTCTCGTCCCATAGTTCAAACCACTTGTCTCGGCCTTCACATACTTGGCCTCTACAGGATCCGAAGGCAATCGCCCCGTCTTCTTGTATTCAATGATCGGCTCCATCCGGACATTCCCTCGGCGAGAAACATAACCTCCTCTTGGTCGATGCTCTTTTTGGGTTTGACTTCCCAAAAAACTGTTCTTGGTACCTCACCCTCGGCCGAGCTGGCCAACTTTGAGAGAGCGTCGGCTTGATGATTTTCTGACCTTGGTATCTGGTCGAGAACAAATCGTTTTAGTGGCTCAATCTCATCCTTGATCAGTCGCATATATTTGCTCATTGATGCTTCTTTTGCATTCAAAATCTCCGTTGACCCGGGCCGACAACTAGGAGAGAGTCCGATTTTGCCTCAATTTCTACAGCTCACCGCCTTGCACATTTTGATTCCGGCCAAGAGTGCTTCATATTCAGCTTCATTATTGGACGCTTTGAATTGGAATCTTAATGCATATTCAAATTTGTCCCCTTCGAGAGATTGACAAATGATCCCTGCTCCACTCCCATTGATTGTGGACGATCCATCAACCATGAGCGTCCAATGCTTCCTTCCTTTAGCTGGATCAGATATTTGCTTTATGGTTGGCCGAGTAAGCTCAACTATAAAATCAGCCAAGGCTTGCCCCTTAATGGCCTTCCTTGGTTCGAATGATATATCAAACATGTTGAGCTCAACCGCCCATTTTAACATTCGCCCAGCAGCTTCCATCTTTCGCGGAACTTGCTTCAAAGGCCGATCGGTATAGACGAGTATATCCGTGCGCCAAAAAGTAGGGCCTTAGCTTTCGCTGGCCATGACGAGGGCCAATCCAAACTTTTCAACATTAGTATACCGGTTTTCCGCGTCCTTGAGCACGTGACTCACGAAGTATATTGGAATCTGGACGGATTCTCTTTCACCAACAGACAAGACTCACGCTTGAGTGGATACGACCAAGTATACAAACAATTTTTCCCCCTCATGGGCCGACCAACCTAGGCACTGTTGAAGATGATCTTTGACCTGTTGGAGGGCCGCTTCCGCCTCTGTTGTCCATTCAAACTTGGCTTTTTCTTGATCGTGGCAAAGAAGTGATGGCACTTGTCGCCCGACTTGGACAAAAAATCGTCCAAGGGCAGCCAAACATCCCGTCGCCTCGCACCTCTTTTTACCTTCGAAGGAGACTTCATGTCTAGGACGGCTTGAATCTTTTCGGGGTTGGCTTCTATTCCCCTTCGATCCACCAAGAAACCTAAAAACTTGCCCGACAAAACCCCAAAGACACATTTCTTTGGGATTCGACTTCCACTTGTATTTCCCGAGAGTTTCAAAAGTTTCTCTCAAATCATCCACATGACTTTCTTCTTGTCGGCTCTTGACTATCATATCATCAATATATGCCTCCATATTTCGTCCTAACCGTGGCTGAAAAACATCATTGATCAATCTTTGAAAAGTGGCCGAGCATTTCGCAGCCGAATGGCATCCTCGGCCCGCCGTACCCCTTTTTCGTTATGAAGGACGTTTTGTCCCGATCCTCTCGGCCACATGGGGATTTGATGAAAACCCGAATAGGCGTCCATGAAGCTCAAGCAAAGCATGACCACCGTGGAGTCTACTAGACGATCCAACTTAGGCAAAGGGAAACCTGTCCTTAGGACATGCCTTGTTGAGGTCCGTGTAGTCCACACACATTCTCCAACCGCCATTGGGCTTCGGCACCATAACCACATTTGCTATCCATCTGGATAGTAAGTTGCTTTGATGAACTTGGATTCCAACAACTTCGGACTTCTTGGTCAACGGCCTGGTTTCTAGCCGGTCCCAAATGTCTCTTCTTCGACGAACCGGTTTCGATTTGGGTCGACATTCAAACGGTGGACGGCTACTTCCGGATCAATTCCCGGCATCTCTTCGACGCAATAGGCAAAGACATCTTGAAACTCTTTCAACAAGTGGACTAGACGACCCTTCAAACCGGACCGAGCGAAGATCCAACTTTGAGGGTCCTTTCGGACGAGCCTCATCCGACATACTTCTTCGGGGGCTTCTACCGGCTCGGACGTTCTACCGATAGTCCCATAATGGCCATTACTTCTTCGGACGAGGAGGGTTCTTCCTTGATGATTTCATATTTCCTCTTCTTCTTGGGGAGATGTTCGACGCCTTCCTTGAGGGAGCAAGAGGCGTCCGAGGGCTCCCAATGGTCGGCTTTAATCCAGACGTTTTCCTCTCGCCGGTCATCTCGCGTCTGTTCTTTTTCTCGTCCCATACGTTCTCCTTTCGCTATCAACCTTCGTCTCGATCTTTCTCTTTTCCGGACGTTTTCCTTTCGCCAAGAACTTGCGTCGGTCTTGCTTATCGTTTTCCATGATGATGGTTTCGAGTAGTTAGGTAACATTCCCTAGCCGCCCGTTGGTCTCCATACGGGAGCCAATCTTGCCGTCATCACACTCATACTTCATCAACATCGTGTGAGTTACTATCACAGCTTTGACATGATTCGGGGTTGGTCGTCCAAGAATGACATTGTAAGCTGTCAAATCTCGGACCACCAAAAACTTGATAAACAGAGTTCTTGAGGCTTCCTTCTCACCAACTCCGGACGGGCAACGTGACCGTTCCCATGGGGTGGATGACTCCTCCCCCAAACCCAATGATGGGATGGTGGACGGGGACCAAGTTCCGTTCGTCAAACCTCAACCTGGACAAGCAATCGGCACTAATGATGTCCGTCGAACTCCCGGTGTCGATCGGGATTCTTCTCACTCTCAAGTTTGCTATTTTCATTTCTACGACCAAGGGGTCATCATGGGGAGTCCTCACCTACCCCGATCTTGCTCACTAACTACCACCCTTGGGAAGGGCTCGCCTTCGTCGATCGCCTAACAAAACTTGGCCGAGCTCCCTAAGGTAGTTTTTGTGCCCTCGATTAGTTGGTCCCCAAGCAGCAAAACCACCCGAGATTACGAGAACAACATCTTCGTCTCGTGCTTGCACTCTCTTTCTTCTTGTTATGCCAATCATCTTTCCTTGGGAACTTCCTTCCCCCTTGCGGCATGTAGGAATTCATCTTTCCTTTTCGGGCCAACTCTTCCAAAGCTCTCTTCGAGTGCTTACATTCATTAGTCTCATGACCACAATCCTTGTGGAAGTGACAAGATTTGCTCTTATCCCTATTTCTATAAGGTGTTTTCATCTCGCTGGGGCCTTCAACTCATATTGATCCTCGATCTCCATGAGAATGGAATATTGGTCTTTGTTAAACTCAATAGGATTGGATGAGGATGGCTCGGCCAACTTTCTCTTACTCCTTCGGACGAAGTGGTGGTCGCAGCTATAGCCCGGGTCTCGGCCTTTTTGGGGTTGCTCTTCTTTGGCCGAGCAACCTCTTCGAGCTTCTTGGACTCGGGATGTTTTGCTTCAAGCACACACTTCGGTAGCGTGGATAAACGCTTCCGCCTCTCTCAAAGCTTCAAGCAAGAGTGGAGATTTTCTTCTTAACAAGGTCAAACTTGAAACTTCCCGGCCTTAGACCCCCGATGAAGGCGTCAAAGGCTACCCCAAAGATTAAGATCTTGGATCTCAAGTGCTTCTAGGTTAAATCTCTTAACAAAACTCCTAAGGGCCTCCTTAGGTCCTTGGACGACCTTGCCTAGGTGCATGCTTGTCTTTTGTTCTTGCTTGTTGGCAACAAAATGACTAGTGAATAAGAAACCGAGTTCAGAAAATTATTGACTCGAATTGGGGGAAGATTATTGAACCACTTCGGGCTACTCCCTTCAAGGTAGCTGGGAAATTCTTACACCAGTAGCATCGTCCACTCCTTGGACGTACATCCGATGTTTGTAAGCGACATGTGATCATCGGGATCGGTTGTTCCATCAAAAGGCTCAATGGTTGGGAGTTTTACCTTTGGGAAGGGGCGCCTCCATGATCCGGCCGAGAATGGGGTAGGCCGTTGATCCGGAGGGCTCCCACTGCCCTCAATGGGTATGAACTCCTTGCGATACTCTTTCATTACAGGATTGGATGAAGTGTTGGCTGGTTTTGGACGCCTATAAACCATGGGCCGAGCCACGGTCTTCTCCTGTCGTGGATGGACAAGAGAGTGGCTTAAGCTTCGGCCTTCCCCTCTGGACGACAACCTCAAAGGAGGGTCTCTCGGGTATGGGGTAGATCCTGTAGCTGAACGTTGCAAAGCCGCACTTTTTGCCTCTAGATACTCCCCGGCGTCGGTTTCCATTCTCGGCCCACTAGGATGGACATGGTCCTGGGTCCTCACCACCGGATTCCATCCATCTTTCTTCTCTGTTCGGTATCCTCTGGCCGCTTTCTCTCGCGGTCCTTCTTGAGGGTTCCCGACGAACAGTCGACTAGGACCCGGACGATCTACTTGAGAACATCCTCTAGGACGAGGTGGATTGTTAGCGGGCTCGGGTGGTGATGAAAAAACAACATATTGCTTTTAATCTGTTCCTGGACGACCTCCGCCATCCTGGTCTGGAAATCATTCAAAACATTCTCCAGATGGGCGGCAGTCACCGGACGATCTAGATTAACCTGGATGACCGGCTTGGCTTGGTCCAGAACATTGACGATGGATGAGGCCTATCTCTTCCTCGAGGTGGTCTTTCATGCTCCACCGTATCTTCGACATTAACTGAAGGCTTCGATTTCTTGCAATGTTGGATGATTGACAATCGTCATTGTTACGTCTCCCCACGACGGCGCCAAATGTTTCGTCCGCTTGTCCAACAAGTAAGTCGTAGGCTTAGCTTCCTTGTCGAGCAAGTGAGTAGTATCTTGAGTGTTCTTGGATGGAGACTTGTGCAACAATGCCCGAATTATAGCTGATCCCGAGCCTTGGCTTCGCTCCCGAACCTGCACAAAGGGACCCACCCTGGAGGTTTGGGTGGTGGTTCCCCCTCCGATGCTTAAGTCAGTTATCAGGAGTTGTAAGAGAAAGTGGAGATAGAAAGAGAAAATGAGAGAGAATTTATCAGAGTAACTTTACACTGTTTTCATTGAATGTGTTTTTCTCCCGATTTCGGGGTATTTATAGTGATAGCAAGTTGACCTAACCTTAAAACCGACCTACAATAGTGGCCTCCGATTGGCCGAGGAATCGGGTCACGCCACGTGGCGACAATGACCGGGGAATGTCTATTATCCACTCTCCTTCACCACTTGGCCTGTTGGGCTTCGACTAATGGGCCGGAACTTGATCCTTTTAACTCACCGAGTATAGCCCAGAGATTCAGTTTACTCTTATGTTAAAAATAGGGCGACACGTGTACGACTCTGATGAGCCCATGTGTCGTGAAGGGAGCCGTAGATATTATGCTACAACAACAATAACATTAAAAATAATAATAATAATAATTTTAATAATAATAAAATAATAATAATAATATTAATAATAATAAAAATAAAATAATAATAATAATAATAATAATAATAATAATAATAATATTAATAATAATAATAATAATAATAATAATAATAATAATAATAATAATAATAATAATAATAGTAGTAGTAGTAGTAGTAGTAGTAGGCCTTGAGGTCATGTTGGTTTGGAAAGTCTTGTTATAGGGTTCATATGATTTGTCTCAATTAGTACTTTATTAATATTCAATAGTTATAATTTTTACTAATATATAATGAAAAACATTTAAGTTCAAAGACATGCATTGGGAGATGCGCACAAGAAAGTGAAGAGGATAAACAAAACAGAGGGAGTACTACGTAATATGATTTATATGGATGGTTGAAATGTCTTTGAATGAATTGGATGAAATTCTTCTTAGATAACAATAATAATAATAATCGTTAAATAATTTTCTTTGGATATTTGTGTTAAAAGATCCTTGACCTTTTTTCGTTCATTTGATAAATTGGGTCTTGAGGTAAAGGATATGTAAATATCTCATAATAAATGTTTTATATTTCATAATTTGATGAGCTATTGAGCTTATAACTCGAACGATATACAATTCAGTATGCATCGCTTAATATACTCGAACTATAGTTTTGAGCTAGAGGTTCGCTTATATCAAACGAACCAAGATTGAACATAAATTCTGACTGGACCGATTCAGAATTGTTCACAAATTGTGTTGTTACAGTTATATAATTAAATGTGTTCGTAGGTTATATATATGATATTTATGATACTTGGTGTTGTGGAGTATAAGTATAATATAAATTAAGAGGTTTTAAATGTGTCTTTTGGTGTGAAGCGACACCTTGTTTCAGACATTTCCTCTATCTATCTCCTACACTATAAATAGGGAGGGTCATATGTATTGTGAATATGTGATAAATCATTCCCATGGTATACTTGCTTAGATAATGAAGTTCTCTTGTGTTTTCTCTAAACAAAATCAAACTAAAAACTCTTGTTGGGATTGTTTCTTGTCAAAAACCAAGATTCAATGTTTCTTCTTCGTATCTCATAAGTATTACCGCAATACTCGTTGTTCTTAGTGGGTCGATAAATAACTTATAGGAAAGTGTATTAGTACGTACTTGGTAAGGTCCTCGTGGGAGCCCAATGGTAGGTGCTCCCATCTCCCAACCGCAAGGTCGGGTGTTCGACTCTCATCACTCCCCAATTTGGGGAGTTTGTATAAAAATGTTTGCTTGTGGGTATAAATCCCCACCCACCAATGAGCCAATGGCGGGTGTGCTAAGCTAGTAGCCTAGCAGGGGTTGGTCTTCGGACCAATTATCATTCCTGAACAAAAAAAAAAAAAAAAAAAAATTAGTATGTACTTGGGAGATTATTTATCCGGTTACTCACTATTATATCCATCACGTCTTTAACAAATTGTTATGTTCACATCACCTATAGATCTTACAGTAGAAGTTTAAATATCATATGATATATAATTAATATGGATGATTGACTTGTCATTGAATGAATTGGATGAAATTATAGGATCATCAAACGCGTCACCTAAATGTGCCCTTTTGCAATTTTTTAAAGTAAGTTTATTTTGAGTTTTATAGAGAGAAAAATACACATAATGAGTTTTAAATAAAAGAAAACTAGATTTTTATTTTGATTAAACAACCATTGAATAATATGCAATGTAATAAATAAGTAGAACCCGAAGAAATACAAAATTTTATATAAAAAAAATGAACGGCTTATATTTATTAAAATGGCGTAGCGAATAGCATAAGTACAAAGTTTTTACAAGAAGTAGTTCTAAACAAAGAGTAAGAGTAAATCGCAATATATATATCTATACATACATATATACATATACATACATACATGCATATCAACGAATTTATTGAAAGGCTCTCTATTGTGACAAAGAATATATATGTTCCAAGCTAGATATATATTTAAACATATAATATATTTTCCAATTTTTCATTAATTGTTTTATATTTGAACGAAAGTAATTGCTAGGTCCTAATTACTATTCTATTATAAAATATACTTAATTTGTTGTATAATATAGCCAATAACGCAATGCCGGGTGAATATAATAATATCAATATGGCACAACTTTCTAGTAGTTTAAAGTGACTTCGATAATTGAATGTAATAGATTTGTTTTAGATTCTGGAATGTAAAGTTAGAAGAACTTGAGTGAATTTTTGTTGAGTTTATAAACTTCGAAGGATGAATTTGCCAAAAAAAAAAAATACAAGAACAAAAAAGCAATTAATAAGTATGTGAAATTGTTTTGTCACCGAATGCGAGAAGCTCTTTCTTCTTCTAAATGTAATTGCTTTTATCAGGAATGAAGCTTTATAGTGGTGCTTCATAGCCACCTTACGAATACAATCACTCTTCAATAGTGAGATTGGACAACCTCCAAATCTATAAACACCACTTCCATTATTAATCAAGAGAGATATAGATAAGGATAGGGCTCCTCCCATTTCCCACCTAACTCTCATAAAATAATAAAAATAAAATATTTAATATTTTTAATTATACTAATAATAAGAATAATGATGCATATATGATTAATAAGAAGACAACCTTCCTTATATTAATTTGGTTAGTGGCATGAATAATTTCAATGGCCAATAATCTCTGTCATCACTAAAAATTGCTTTAATAAAACATGATTAATATGAATTAAACATAATCTAGTGTATATAAATGACTCCAACAAAATTGAAACACCACTAATAAAGAAATAGCCCCAAGACAATAAACATGCTTTTGTAAACGTTATCTAGATGTTTAATGGGCATGGCTTTTTAGGCATAAACGATCGGATCATTTGGACCCTACAAAAAGAACACCGTGCCATCTTGCCCCTCCTCTCCTTCTTAGCCATATTTTTTCACAAAAGAAATCAATAAAGTTGCATTTTACGTTGCATGATTTGATCATTGGGTCCCACTCCTACTATATTGCACATACCAATTTCCCATCAAATATCTCAATACTAAGACAATAAACTGGTTGAATTCATGTCAATGCAAAGTGCCTGGCTGGCCCTTTATGACATCATATAGTAAGTTAATGAGTGGATCTCAATAGTTTTTATAAAAGATGTATTGGAAATTAATAATAAAGCATTTTTCCGCCCATTAAGAGGAAGACGTATCCATATGTTCTATCATGCAATTTTTCCGCCCATCAAGAAAGAATATTGCATGAACATTCAAAAAAGAAAGAAAAATTGTATTCCGCAGTTTTAAGGCTTGTAGTAAAAAAAACAATTAATTTATCCTACACAAATTCTTGGATATAATCATTACACCATAACTATGGAACTAAAAATTAAAATGAAAGTGTACCAATTAAATAAAATATTAGTATTGGAAATTAAAATATTGGTATCGGAAAAAACAATTGTTTCCAATTTTCAATTGTTTTTCAATTGCTTAACACTTAGTTCACTTTTTCAATTGTTTTTCGAACTAAAAACAAATATATTGGTACAGAAAAAAATAGTTTCCAATTTCTAGTTGTCAGTTTCTAAAATTAACATGTTTAGCATAAGTATGACTAATTTTAAGTTCATTATATTTCTTATATCATATGACTTTTACATTCACTAAATAAAAAAAAATGAAATCTATAAGTTATCCCGAACGAGTCCTTAATTATTAGACATATATATGTCAAATAGCAATAATGGGAGGATATTAACATTTAGTTCACTTTTCAAATTGTTTTTTGAACTAAAAACTAAAATATTAGTAGCGGAAAATATAGTTTCCAATTTTCAGTCAGTTTCCAAATTTAACATGTTTAGTATAAGTATGACTAATTTTAAGTTTATTATATCTCTTATATCATATAACTTTTACATTCATCAAACCAAAAACTGAAAATTTTTTAGTGATCCCGAACGAGCCCTTAATTATTTGACATTCATATGTCAAATAGCAAAAATGGGAGTTCCACATCCAGTTCACTTTATATAAGGCTCCATAAACTTATATTCCTTGATATATATAGATATATTTTTTTTTTTTGATAAGTTGATATATATAGATATTTAACAAATAGCTATTTAACAATTCTCTTAGCTTTATCAAAACTTGAAAATGCTTTTTTTGCCATAATAGTTAATTTACCAAATGTTAAAGAAATAGATGAATAATGAAAGCTGACATACTAATATCTGTCTATTTTAAGATTTTTTTATTAGATGGTTTACCTTATGGGTAAATGCAACTTTCTCCATATTTGTACTAGTGACTTACTTTTTTCTTTAATATACTTTGTAGTTTGTGATGGACTAGTCTAAATAAAAGAAGTTTTTTTTTCTTTTTTCTCATTTTTTCATATACTAGCTATTTTTTTTAACCAATGCAATCTAATTTTCTACGTTTGTGTTTGTGGAATAATGACCATTAATAGTAGTAATTATCAATTAGTAAGAAAAATTAGAAACTTGGTTTTATATGTTGAGTATGTGTTGAAGATGATCAATGAAGCTGTGTGTGTGGAGCATTGTGTGTAGTGGTATATGTGTGTGTTTGCGGTGGTAGTGAGCAAGGATGCGTGGAGTCAAGTGGCATAGCACAACCAACAGCCCGCAGGATGTGGCGAGGTACTAGCCTGCGCCCGCAGCTCTAGGCGCTGCCCAGCAGCTTTGTGTACTGCCAGCCCGCAGGTTGTGTCCTGCGCCCGTAGGAAATTCCGCCCAGCACTATGTCGCTTCTTATTCTTTTTGGTTTTTCTTGATTTATTTTGGTTTCCTTTGTTAATTAGGATGCCTAAATTATACCCTAGTATAAATATGTTTGTAGTCGTTATTGTTCATGTTATACCATAGGTGAAAAAAGAGAGATTATTCTTAAATCTAGAGAACCTAGAGAGAGGTTAGAGAGTCTAGAGAGATCAAAGATTTCTCCTTGTATCATCATCTCATATTAAAAGTCCTAGTGCAGTGTTTGTGGTTTTCTCCTTATTCAAGGGTTTCCACGTTAAATCTTCGTGCGTTCTTTATTGCTTTATTTCTTAATTCCTCCGTCTATTATACTCTATTGTTCAATTTATTAGCGGAAACGATACATATTCATAACAAGTGGTACCAGAGCTAGGTTGAATCGTTTTGCGGCTAGATCGTGTTGAATAGGTATAATGGATGACGGAAAGGTGAGGATCGATAAATTCGATGGTAAGGATTTCAATTTCTAGAAGATGTAGATTGTGGATTATCTGTACCAGAAAGACCCGTACCAACCTCTGTCGGAAAAGCAGCCTGCTGCAATGGAAGATGAAGATTGGGTAACGTTGGATCGGAAAGCACTAGGTGTGGTTCGGTTGACATTAGCAAAGATTGTTGCTTTTAATGTCAAGGACGTGAAAACAACGGCGGGTTGATCAAGACTCTTTCAGACATGTACGAAAAGCCTTCTGCTATGAATAAGGTATATCTGATGCGTCGTTTGTTTGAACTTGAGATGATTTATGGTGACTCTGTTGCTGAATTTATTAATGAATTTAGTAAAATTATTAGTCAATTGGCCTCTGTGAAAATTACCTTTGAAGATGAGGTAAAAGCTTTGATTTTATTGTCCTCTTTACCAAAAGAATGGGAGATCGTAGTTGCTGCCATTAGTAATTCCACAGGGAAGGAAGCACTAAAGTTGGATGATGTTAGGGATTTGGTGTTGAGTGAAAGTACTCGGCGTAAGGATTCCGGGGAGTCATCCGGTGGAGATACAACACCGAGGGTAAAGGGAGGAGACAACATGGGAGATCTAAGCGGGGAAAGTCCAAAGGAAAGAGCAGTGGAAGAGTTAGTAAGGCAGAAGTGGAGTGTTGGGGATGTGGCGAGAAAGGTCACTATATGAGACAATGCCATGATTCCAAAGACACTGATAAGGGGAAGAAATAGAAGAATGAGGATCAAGACAACGATGAAGAGAGTGATGCTTCGTCGAACTCTATAACGGAGTATGTTTGTGATGCTTTGGTGGTAAGCAGTGCAGAGAACTCAACAGGTTCATGGATCTTAGATTCGGGTTCTTCGTTTCACTCTTCGCCCTGTAAAGAGTTGTTTCAAAATCTGAAATTTGAGAAACTCGAGAAAGTGTACCTTGCAGATGATAGACCATTAGAGGTTGAAGGCAAGGGAGATGTGAGCGTGAAGCTTGCAAGTGGGGACGTGTTTGAGTTGAAGGCTGTCAAGTTCATCCCTGATTTGAAGAAAAACTTGATATCAATTAGTCAACTTGAACTTGACAAGTCCGGCTACATGGTAGTGTTCGAAGGTAGTTCCTGGAAAGTTGCTAAGGGTGCTATGGTAGTAGCTCGAGGTACAAGAAGCGGAACGATGTACACCATGGGAACACGGCAAAGGTAGTTATGGAAGGGATGAAGAAAACTTCACAAAGAGTGTCATTCAGTCAAAAGTCTGTATACAGTAGGCCTGTGAAGAAGAATTGTGGTAGTAAAGTCGGTGTCTCTTCGGCTAAAGTGGATCGTGGAACGAACAAGGTGAAGAAGGCACACATGAGTGTGGTGCGTGAGAAATCGAGCCTAGCAAAGGATGTTTTGTTCGGGTGGGAGCATTGTCGGGATGCTTGTAGAACTATGAAGAGTCCTTATGGTTCGTGTTGTGATGATGGAGACTCGGGGTCAAGTGAGACCTCGGTATTGCTTCCTATGTGAGTAGGAAGTGTGGTTCTGCACTAGGTGATATATGGAGAGTGATGATGACAAGTTGAGATTGTGGCTACATATTTATAGGGGTGTGTTCTTCATTCATAAGGATCTTTAAGGTGGGAGATTGTTGAGTATGTGTTGAAGATAATCAATGAAGGTGTATGTGTGGAGCGTTTTGTGTAGTGGTATGTGTGTGTGTTTGCGGTGGTAGTGAGCAAGGATGCGTGGAGTCAAGTGGCATAGCACAGCCAACAGCCCGCAGGATTTGGCGAGGTACTAGCCTGCGCCCGCAGCTCTAGGCGCTGCCCAGCAGCTTGTGTACTGCCAACCCGCAGGTTGTGTCCTGCGGGCCCAGCACTATGTCGCTTCTTCTCGGTTTTTCTTGATTTATTTTGGTTTCCTTTGTTAATTACGATGCCTAAATTATACCCTAGTATAAATATGTTTGTAGCCGTTATTGTTCATGTTATGCCATATGTGAAAAGAGAGAGATTATTATTAAATCTAGTGAGACTAGAGAACCTAGAGAGAGGTTAGAGAGTCTAAAGAGATTAAAGATTTCTCCTTGTATCATCATCTCATATTAAAAGTGCTAATGCAATGTTCGTGGTTTTCTCCCTATTCAAGGGTTTCCACGTTAAATCTTCGTGTGTTCTTTATTGCTTTATTTCTTAATTCCTCCGTATATTATACTTTATTGTTCGATTTGTTAGCGCCTACGATCGATACATATTCCTAACATTATAAAAGTATATATATTAAGACGTGCCTAACAAAATATGGCATACTTATGTTTATAGTTACATATAATTCATTAACTATATACGGTCAAATTGGAGTATGAATGTATGATGTATATAATATCAAAATACAAAGTGTATGAGATCAGAGTGAGAGATAGCTCAGTTGGTTAGAGCTTCTCTCCCGTTTCCAGGAGGTCTTGAGATTTATTCTCACTCCTTGCCCTTGTGGCTCTCTAAATATAAAAAAAATATATACAAAGTATATAGATTAATAATAATGGAGGGAGTACTCATCAATTAACAGATCCCTTATCATCAAATAAGGAAGATGTTGGAAAGTTTAGGTGACAATACCTTTAATCTCTAATTAAAGCTCACATTTTTTTATTATAATATTGCTTTATAATTTGAATGGAGGAGACTAATATCTTGTCTACCATAAATCATACACCCCATCACTTTATTTAGGACTAAAACTATGTTATTTAAGTATATCTTCCTAATATCTACCACCTAATGAAATTTATAATATCTACCACCTAATGAAATTTATATTGATCGAGTTAGTGCTGTTACAGGATTCATAATATCTCCTTGTTTTGACAAGCAATAATTTTTCGAAGGTCATGACTTTAGGATCATGCTCATGTAATTAGAAAGCAGTAAGTTACATCATAGATAATTTAAATTTAATTATGAAATTATAAAGTTCCATCGAGGATGCTATATTGCTATTCACGCTTACTTTAGAGTAGTTAACCTCGTTTTGTACTCAATCTGACAAGGTTAATTACCGGTAGAGGCCTATATAAAGATAACAAATCGGGTAAACCGTCTTAGTCCAAGATGTATGCATAACTGAGATAGGTAGCATTTTAAGTACGCCATCTATTAGTTTAAGCTATACATATATCAATTTTAGCACAAATAACTATCAGTACAGTTCAACCCAAACATCTATTAATTTAACCCAAGCATCTAAAAGTTTAACACAAAACATATCACTTTTACCAAGACATCTATTAATTAACCCATAACATCTATCAATTTACTCCATAACATCTATCAGTCGTTTAACCCACAACATCTATCAGTTTAAACCCATAAACTAATAGTTTATGCCAATAAACTGATAGCAGGACCTCGTATCAGTTATTTTATCTCGGCCTGATCCTAAGTAGAATCTTAGTACGATTCTACGATTCGATCCTATTATAAAAAATTCATAAAGTTATTTCACATATGTAACAGCCCAACTATTTAAAGCAGATTTAATTAAAGGCTAACTATTTATCTATCCTTAATTATAATATTTGATATAAGTTTGAAGGATTTTTGTAAAACAAATTTAGTCTTTTAAATAAAAAAAAAAGAAAAATAATAAAAATAAAAACCTAATTCATCTCCTTTACTCCCTCTATCGTGACTTCATGTAAAATAGACACATTATTGTTTTGTTGTCAAAACTTGGTCTCATTTCAACAAGATAAAAGAAACCCCAAAGCTCTAGTTTCCTTCTCATTCTCGATCATCCTATTCTGCTTCTCTCACAGACATTCTCGCACCTCTTTCTCGATCTGTTTCTCAGGCACCGTCGCTGCTGTTCAAGGGTGTTGGCTGCCGTTTTCCCCTCTCCTTGTTGTGGTCGCCGACATGCATGAGCTGCTGCCCATTTTGTCTTTCCTCTTCAGGTCCGCTGTGGTTGATTCTCCGGTGAGTTGTGAGTGTTGCTGCTGCCAAGTTTTCCCTCTCCCTCAGCTCTATTCGCCGCCGCTGCTGTGGTGGTTCGACCACCACCGGTGCTACTGTGCGTTGGTATCGTTATGGGTGTGTTTCCTTCTGTAATTCATTGTTCATATGCTGAAATTATGGGTTTAGTTCAATTCATTCCTTAAATTTTGATTATAAGAGGGATTGGTATCCAAGTTTTGATCTTTGATGAATTCTGATTTCTTTTATTGATTTGGGTTTAAGCTCTCACTCGTATTTCATCAATGGATATATGATTTACATGGGTTTTATTAACTTTCACTAATGGTTAGTTTACATCTTGTTATTGATTACAAAAAAAATCAGTTTGCAAACGATTTACTAAGAATGATTATGTTGGTATTTAGACTAATTACTTTCAGAATCCCAAAATCAGTTTTACAATTTCGGAAAAAGGGGATTAAATGCAATATAGATTCTTTCCTTTGGACGTATTAGTATTGTTAAAGGAATTTGAGTTAGCTTGTAAGAGTTGAGTCAAGTAGTATCTGTTTGAGGAATTCTAGTTGAATAAGATTATATAAGAAGGAATGAGATGGACTAGTTTCCAAGTATAAGAGTTTATGAGTAGATTCTGATTCTTACTTTGTTGTTGTTGATGTGATCACGAAGATAATTATGGAATTCAAGCTCTTTTGAGCGAAAATAATGGATTATTAGAATCAATTTCGTGGCTTGAGCAATATTTGAAGATTAAGTAAAGGTACATACATGTCCTTCCACTTCCAAATATATTATTGATATTTCGATCGATCACATAAACTATATAAGTTGATCTTGATATGTTTTCATAAGTTAAACTTAGGTTGTATTAGAAGTGTGAATTGTGTACTATATGGTTTGTGAAATACATGTTTATGAGTTTTAAGAAAAGGCAGAACTAAATCGCATGTTAAGTTCTATTGGCTTTAAGTTATGTTGTTTTGAGACTCAATAGTATAAATTTGTTTGATGAACCATGTTTTGTGATATGAATAAGGCATGGACATTTGGTTCTAAATGAGAGTTTCACTATATTTTCGATATTTATAAGTTTGATTATATGAGTTCGGTGAGTTATACAATAGAGGAATGGATAAGGTTATGAAGCTCAATTATGATTTCAGAAAAGAGTTCGTTTATATATGGTTATAAATGTATAAACTTTATAAGAACATGATTCTTGTAAGTTATTGAGAACCTCGGTAGCACATCTTGGTAAGATTAATTCTTGTTCGAGTTACGTGTATGAATTTTTAAGAAATCAATTATGATGTTTGATTACCCATTTCGAAATACATGCATTAGAGGTTTGAAGATATGGGTTCAAAGTTGTAGTTGTAATTTCGGAGTACGTTATAACATGAGTTTTGGAGGACTACTATTTGAGTACAAAAATATACATGTAGTAAACTATGAACGAGTATAGTATGAACTATTATTATAAGGAGAATAAGTTCAGATTAAAAAGGTTACATTATGTCATAGAAGGATACCAACAAGGACTATTTGAGGAATTTGGGATTTGTAATATTGGAAAGTTATGTCAAAGTAGTTGTGGGACAAATTAGTAGATCGAAGAATTATGTTTGAGAATGTTAGATATTATTTGAAAAGTGGAGTTGGGTGATTGTGTAAGTTTTGGAGTGCCAACGTCAATTAATGGGTCAGTGGCCGATATAAAAATTATATGGTTGTTAAAGATCATACGACTAAAAAAGTATATATTGGAAAGTATATATATAAGGAATGAGAAACTCTCAGCGTTGGGACATAGAGTTAAATAAATGAGTTCTATAATAGTGATATCGATATAGAGGGGCTGGAGTGATGGTTTGGGGAAGTATCAGACACTAAATTTGAATTATGTTGTCTAAGTCGAGGGAAGGTGATAACTGAGTTTGGAAACTTCTATTATGGGTATCAATGAGGAGCACAAAAGAGCTTAGGAATCTTATTTTCTAATTGGAGGAGTAAGGATAGGAAATGGGAAGGTGGGGAAGAGTATAAAATGTTATGTATAGAAGTCAAGTTAGATATCGAAGGATAATTATTTGGAAGTGAATTTTGGAAGTTCAAAATTAATCTAAGGGTTAATGGAGTGGTTACAATAGGTTTGTGAGTCCAAGAGATGTTATAACCAAAATAAGTATTTGAGACGAAATATTAAATATTGAGAAGTAAGATCTGAAATGTGAAGGTCATATCTGGAATTGGATTAAGTAAGAAAATTTAAAGATATACTTTTCTAGTAAGATAAGTATGGTTACGTAAATGGAAGTTAGGGGAAAGGTAAATCTAGTGTAATGGAGAGTTTAGGAGTTAATGATGTGTATTGATATTGAAATAATAGAGTGTTAAGACTAATATGAACATCAATTTTAAATATTTGGGGTTGTATGATTATGAGTTATATAATTAAGATTGATTAAAATAATGAGTTTAAGTATCTGTAATTGTAAATTTTTGGGTGAATAGTTGAGTCATGGAATATTTGTTTATGACATAGAAATATGGAGTGAGATATCTTGATTTACAATAATAAACGTAGATGATTTATTATGATATAATATGGTCATGGGAAATCTGAGATATTAATGTGATAAGTTGGACATACAAGTATCATTCTAGCAATGTTGAGTTCATGTAATGGGGATAAGTAATCCTTTAAGGAACATTCATATCTTGAGAATTCTTGGAGGCTATAGTGAGTTGCTAGAAGTAAGGGACTAAAACCGTTACAATGAAGGGGGAATTGCCAAAAGGAGTTAGAGGAAATATTATGGTCTATAAAGTTAGAAACCATAGGTTATACGTGCTTAGTGTTTGATTTCGGCAATAATTCACCACCTTGTAAATCTTTGAGAAGCATATGTTACATTTTGACTACGTTATCTGTTCCAATTGTGAAAAAACATTTACTATAAAAATCTGTCAAATGATGTTAAGGAGATAAAGATAATTCGAGATTTCAGATTTTGAATAATACTAAGTAATTTATAATTGTGTAATGGATTTGGCATATGATTTCTAAGTCAAATATCCATCATTTCCAAAGTATGTTTCCAAAAATATGAACATGGATTTGTTATGCTATTATAAGATATGAATATATGTTATATGAATTCTCAGAACCATGTATATGAGTTTCGAAAAATATGAGTTTGTGAAATTAATAATTGAGTATGGCGGTTATGTTTTGTTTTAAAAGGGAAGTAGCTGCGAAAGCAGTGACGAACAACATGCGTAGAGCGGGTATTGCTCATTATGTGTTAGAGCAGGTGTTGCTCCGGAGCGAGTATTGCTCCGTTACGTAGGGCCATGATCTAAAAGTCTTGCAAGCAGAATATAAGAAAGGTGGGGAGGCGTTTTTTAAAAGTCTGGAGACGTGGTTTACCCCTCTCCATTCGTGTTCCTTCCCTGAGTAAATATTATGATGCTAAAGTATTGAGAAAAATTTGAGTTATGTTTGATAATGATGCTGATATAGCCAGATAATTAATGGAAAGCTTTTGGAAAGTTACTCAGTATACTCTTTGACATGTTACGTTTGCATCCTTGGTATCTATCGAAGAATATCTTTGTATTTTGAGCAAGTATAAAATATTTGGGATGTATAAATATTTTAGTTATGCGGAATCTTTGATGAAAAGATATATTTTTTGTGATTTTGTTTTAAGTACATTGATCCATGAGATATAAAAGTTCACATGTTAAGGTAATTTCTTTATTACGTATTTATTCTCTATAAAATCACACTCAACAACTTAAATGTGTTTTAAGCCACCAAATAAAAGAATTTCTGGTTGGACAGTGTGTACTCAGTTTCGCTGATTTTGTTCTTGGAACCTGTCCTATGGTGGGGGCAGTGTTCATTGCTAGTGATTTTGCAGGTATTATAGGAGTCCCTGAGATGGATAGTGGAAATGGACATAAGTGTTATATGAAATGACTTCCAGATGAGCAATGGCGGAGATGATATAGTTTAGTTAAGAAAATTTCTATGGTGTATTATTACATAGTTTTGGAGACTTGTTTTAGTTTAATTATTTGTATATACATTTTGGAATGTTATATTGTGGGCCTTGACCCAGGTCCATGATCATTTTATAAGATATGTTTCCGCTGCAAGATGAGTGAATTTGAGGTTTATGAATGATAATTGAGATTTATGAATGTTAAGTATGATTAGCTAGCAGCTCGGAAGTGCGGGCTAATACAAGTGGTATCAGAGCATGGTTGTTTTAGAGTTGTCGTGATCTTCATATCATGGCATATGAGGCTAAGAAAGATATTTGGGATTGTTTGAAATTGATTTGGGTTATTAGTTGGTTAAAAATTGAGGAATAGAGATTGAGATATTGAAGATTGAGTTTTGAGTTTCAAAATTTGCTAAAGTGAAATGTTATGTTGGGGTTTTAGCTTGGAGTGGCTATTGGAGAAAGATCAAATTATATTGATTGAGATTATGGAGGAATTGGGTTCCAGATTAGTGATTATATGTTCAGGAAGCAATTAATCTTTTGAGTTATTGGAGTTAAGTAAGAGTTGATTTGATTGATTTTTTGTTAAAATTATTTATGTGATCTCATTCGTTTACAGATGTTCAAATGCTTTGTGTTCTCATGTTTCGAGGACGAAACTTATTTTAAGGGTGGTAATATGTAACAGCCCAACTATTTAAAGCAAATTTAATTAAAGGCTAACCATTTATCAATCCTTAATTATAATATTTGATATAAGTTTCAAGGATTTTTGTAAAACAAATTTAGTCTTTTAAATAAAAAAAAAAAGAAAAATAATAAAAATAAAAATAAAAACCTAATTCATCTCCTTTACTCCCTCTGTCGTGGCTTCATGTAAAATAGACACATTATTGTTTTGTTGTCAAAACTTGGTCTCACTTCAACAAGATAAAAGAAACCCCAAAGCTCTAATTTCCTTCTCATTCTCGATCATCCTCCTCTGCTTCTCTCATCGACATTCTCGCACCTCTTTCTCGATCTGTTTCTCAGGCGCCGTCGCTGTTGTTCAAGGGTGTTGGCTATCGTTTTCCCCTCTCCTCGCTGTGGTCGCCGACATGCATGAGCTGCTGCCCATTTTCTCTTTCCTCTTCGGGTCTGCTGTGGTTGATTCTCCGGCGAGCGGTGAGTGTTGCTGCTGCCAAGTTTTCCCTCTCCCTCAGCTCTATTCGCCGCCGCTGCTGTGGTGGTTCGACCACCACCGGTGTTGCTGTGCGTTGGTATCGTTATGGGTGCGTTTCCTTCTGTAATTCATTGCTCATATGCCGAAATTGTGGGTTTAGTTCAATTCATTCCTTAAATTTTGATTATAAGAGGGATTGGTATCCAAGTTTTGATCTTTGATGAATTCTGATTTCTTTTATTGATTTGGGTTTACGCTCTCACTCGTATTTCATCAATGGATATATGATTTACATGGGTTTTATTAACTTTCACTAATGGTTAGTTTACATCTTGTTATTGATTACAAAAAAAATAAGTTTGCAAATGATTTACTAAGAATGATTATGTTGGTATTTAGACTAATTACTTTCAGAATCCCAAAATCAGTTTTACAATTTCTGAAAAAGGGGATTAAATGGAATATAGATTCTTTCCTTTGGACGTATTAGTATTGTTAAAGGAATTTGAGTTAGCTTGTAAGAGTTGAGTCAAGTAGTATATGTTAGAGGAATTCTAGTTGAATAAGATTATATCAGAAGCAATGAGATGGACTAGTTTCCAAGTATAAGAGTTTATGAGTACATTCTGATTCTTACTTTGTTGTTGTTGATGTGATCACGAAGATAATTATGGAATTCAAGCTCTTTTGAGAAGTAAAGGTACACACATGCCCTTCCACTTTCCAAATATATTATTGATATTTCGATCGATGATATAAACTATATAAGTTGATCTTGATAGTTTTCATAAGTTAAACTTAGGTTGTATTAAAAGTGTGATTTGTGTACTATATGGTTTGTGAAATACATATTTATGAGTTTTAAGACAAAGGCAGGACTAAATCGCATGTTAAGTTCTATTGGCTATAAGTTATGTTGTTTTGAGACTCAATAGTATAAAGTTGTTTGATGAACCATGTATTGTGATATGAATAAGGCATGGACATTTGGTTCTAAATGAGAGTTTCACTATATTTTCAATATTTATAAGTTTGATTCTATGAGTTCAGTGAGTTATACATTAGAGAATGGATAAGGTTATGAAGCTCAATTATGATTTCAGAAAAGAGTTCGTTTATATATGGTTGTAAATGTATAAACTTTATAAGAACATGATTCCTGTAAGTTATTGAGAACCTCGGTATCACATCTTGGTAAGATTAATTCTTGTTCGAGTATCGTGTATGTATTTTTAAGAAATCAATTATGATGTTTGATTACCCATTTCGAAATACATGCATTAGAGGTTAGAAGATATGGGATCGGAGTTGTAGTTGTAATTTTGGAGTACGTTATAACATGAGTTTTGGAGGACTATTATTTGAGTACGAAAATATACATGTAGTAAACTATGAACGAGTATAGTATGAACTATTATTATAAGGAGAATAAGTTCAGATAAAAAAGGTTACATTATGTCATAGAAGGATACCAACAAGGACTATTTGAGGAATTTGGGTTTTGTAATATTGGAAAGTTATGTCAAAGTAGTTGTGGGACAAATTAGTAGATCGAAGAATTATGTTTGAGAATGTTAGATATTATTTGAAAAGTGGAGTTGGGTAATTGTGTAAGTTTTGGAGTGCCAACGTCAATTAATGGGTTAGTAGCTGATATAAAAATTATATGGTTCTTAAAGATCAGACGACTATAAAAGTATATATTGGAAAGTATATATATATATATATATATATATATATATATATATATATATATATATATATATATAGGGAATGAGAAACACTCAACGTTGGGACATAGAGTTAAATAAATGAGTTCTATAATAGTGATATCGATATAAAGGGGCTGGAGTGATGGTTTGGGGAAGTATCAGACACTAAATTTGAATTATGTTGTCTAAGTAGAGGGAAGGTGATAACTGAGTTTGGAAACTTCTATTACGGGTATCAATGAGGAGCGCAAAAGAGCTTAGGAGTCTTATTTTCTAATTAAAGGACTAAGGAAAGGAAATGGGAAGGTAGGTAAGAGTATAAAATGTTATGTATAGAAGTCAAGTTAGATATTTAAGGATAATTATTTGGAAGTGAATTTTGGAAGTTCAACATTAATCTAAGGGCTAATAGAGTGGTTACAATAGGTTTGTGGGTCCAAGAGATGTTATAACCAAAATAAGTATTTGAGACAAAATATTAAATATTGAGAAGTAAGATCTGAAATGTGAAGGTCATATTTGGAATTGGATTAAGTAAGAAAGTTTAAAGATATAATTTTCTAGTAAGATAAGTAAGGTTATGTAAATGGAAGTTAGGGGAAAGGCAAATCTAGTGTAATGGAGAGTTTAGGAGTTAATGATGTGTATTGATATTGAAATAATAGAGTGTTAAGACTAATATGAACATCAAGTTTAGATATTTGGGGTTGTATGGTTATGAATTATATAATTAAGATTGATTAAGATAATGAGTTTAAGTATCTGTAATTGTAAATTTTTGGATGAATAGTTGAGTCATGGAATATTTGTTTATGACATAGAAATATGGAGTGAGATATCTTGATTTACAATAATAAACGTAGATGATTTATTATGATATAATATGGTCATGGGAAATTTGAGATATTAATGTGATAAGTTGGACATACAAGTATCATTCTAGCAATGTTGAGTTCATGTATTGGGGATAAGTAATCCTTCAAGGAACATTCATATCTTGAGAATTCTTGGAGGCTATAGTGAGTTGCTAGAAGTAAGGGACTAAAACCGTTACAATGAAGGGGAAATTGCCAAAAGGAGTTAGAGGAAATATTATGGTCTATAAAGTTAGAAACCATAGGTTATACGTACTTAGTGTTTGGTTTCGGTAATAGTTCACCACCCTGTAAATCTTTGAGAAGCATATGTTACATTTTGACTACGTTATCTGTTCCAATTGTGAAAAAACATTTACTATAAAAATATGTCAAATGATGTTAAGGAGATAAAGATAATTCGATATTTCAGATTTTGAATAATACTAAGTAATTTATAATTGTGTAATGGATTTGGCATATGAATTCTAAGTTAAATATCCATCATTTCCAAAGTATGTTTCCAAAAATATGAACATGGATTTGTTATCCTATTATAAATTATGAATATATGTTATATGAATTTTCAGAACCATGTATATGAGTTTCGAAAAATATGAGTTTGTGAAATTAATAATTGAGTATTGCGGTTATGTTTTGTTTTAGAAGGGAAGTAGCTGCGAAAGCATTGACGAACAACATTCGTAGAGCGGGTATTGCTCCGTTACGTAGGGTCATGACCTAAAAGTCTAGCATGCAGAATATAAGAAAGTTGGGGAGACGTCCCTCAAAAGTCTGGAGACGTGGTTTACCCCTTTCCATTCGTGTTCCTTCCCTGAGTAAATATTATGATGCTAAAGTATTGAGAAAAATTTGAGTTATGTTTGATAATGATGCTGATATAGCCAGATAATTTATGGAAGGATTTTGGAAAGTTACTCAGTATACTCCTTGACATGTTACGTTTGCATCCTTTGTATCTATCGAAGAATATATTTGTATTTTGAGCAAGTATAAAATGTTTGGGATGTATAAATATTTTGGTTATGCGGAATCTTTGGTGAAAAGATATATTTTTTGTGATTTTGTTTTAAGTACATTGATCCATGAGATATAAAAGTTCACATGTTAAGGTAATTTTTTTATTACGCATTTATTCTCTATAAAATCACACTCAACAACTCGAATGTGTTTTAAGCCACCAAATAAAAGAATTTCTAGTTGGACAGTGTGTACTCAGTTTCGCTGATTTCGTTCTTGGAACATGTCCTATGGTGGGGGTAGTGTTCATTGCTAGTGATTTTGCATGTATTATAAGAGTTCCTGAGATGGATAGTGGAAATGGACGTAAGTGTTATATGAAATGACTTCCGGATGAGGAATGGTGGAGATGATATAGTTTAATTAGTTAAGAAATTTTTTATGGTGTATTATTACATAGTTTTGGAGACTTATTTTAGATTAATTATTTGAATTTACATTTCCATGATCATTTTATAAGATATGTTTCTGCTGCAAGATGAGTGATTTGAGGTTTATGAATGATAATTGAGATTTATGAATGTTAAGTCTGATTAGTTAGCAGCTCGAAAGTGCGGGCTGTTACAACATATTATCTTTCTCCTATCAGATTTTAGGTGCATGTTACTTTAATAATTTTAGAGTATTGAACTAGTATTATCACGATTTGCAGATGACATACTCCCTCCGTTTTTTATCTTTCTCACTTGGAATCTTGACACTATTCTTACTTAGAGATAATCTTCTCAATTTTCTTCAATTAATAAGAAAAAATATAGTCATGTGTGGGGTCTTATTTGATTCATTTCAATTAGTACTTTATTAATCATTAAATTTTTTACTAATATATAATGAAAGGTATTTAAGTTCAAAGACCACTACAAAAATAAATCAATTTAGCAACAGTAAAAAATTGTTGCTATTCATTAGAAATTTGTTGCTAACTCGAGTTAGCAACAAATTGGAAACAAAAAATAGTTGTTGCTAAAAGGCTTGTTGCCATATGATTTTAGCTACAAAATCTGAAACATTTTTGTTGCCACATCGCATCCATGAAAATATTGTTGCCATGTTGGTTGCTATATGTGGTGCATTTGTTGCCAACTCTAGTGACGAGTTATAAATGATTGTTGCTAATATTGCAACAAATTATTAATATTTTGATGCTAGAAATTAGCAACAAATTATTGACATTGGTTGCTAAAAATAGAATCAAACGTTTAATTGTTATAAAGTTACACTTTGACTAATGCACTATTCGTACGACGTAGATTAACCTCATGATTTTTGTAAATTGTTTGATAATTTGATAAACACGTTTATGCAAACCAACAAAGATGATGAGTGTCAGTCCACTTACAATTGTGAATGATATTTGCATAATGATACTAATAGAAATTGATAATAGTGTATGAAACTTCTTAACATATAAGGTGGTAGTTTGGCTAATTTTTCTTCGATGTGGGACACATTTTGAGGAAAAATCTGATGTTACTTCAGTAACAAATAATAAAATATATTGTTTCCAACGACAACAAATCAAATATCTATTTCCCTATTTGTTTCTAAATGGCAACAAATTTAAAATATGATGTCATCTATCAACGAATCATAAAATTAATTGTTTCTATAATGCTCTAATTTTTGTAGTGGACGTACATTGGGAGATGCGCACAGGAAAGTGAGAATGATAAAAAGAAACAGAAGGAGTAATTTATTATTATTGTGCATAAATTTTAACATGAAACTTTTACCATATTTATCTTGATTATCACTATTTTACCCAATTTTGTAGGATATTACAATCCAATCCTTGTTGATTCGACCCTACCAACCACACGGAAACCCATCCTCATAAGTATAGGGTCATTTTTATAATCAAATGTTGAATTTCGCTTGTCAATGATAGGCCAATATATAGGGTTACCATTGAGAAATTTCATTTTTTTTTTGCCTTGAAAAAAAAGCATTGATTACTTTGCTTTAAATATGAGCTTCAAAGAATAAATTTTTTGGATCCAGATTAAGAGGCCTCAGAACTACATTCACATAACAAAATTAAAAAATTAATAACGAGAACCTAAAATTTATTCACATAATATCATACTCCCTTCGTTTTTTTAATCTACGTACTTTGTACTTTGACACTATTCTCATGATTTACTTTGACCATTATTAGTGGTTTCTACATAAAAACAATATAATCATGTGAGATCTTGTTAGATTTATCCCAACATTTATTTTAATTTCAAAATATTAGACGTTTTTAATTTTACTTATTTGTAATAAAATATATACACATGGGCAAATTGTGTGTTCACAAGCGTGAAAAGCAAACTGCAGATTAAAAATAAATAAAGATAGCATTATTAATATGTTATGTTTTCAAGTACGATGAAAAATCAAAGCCTAGATAGCCTATTAGTGAATAGATTTGTGAATCAATGCACTTCATCCAATTTTTAATACTTGTAATATTTGTAAATAGCATATAATCCAAGGAGAAAGAGAGAGATATTGAAAGTGAAACATGGTTGATGTGCTAAATTGATGAATGAAGGCTTCCTTTGTATAAAAGTTTACCAAAAAGAGAAATGTTGAAGCATTCCAAAACGGAATGCAAGTATTAAGAATCGGAGGCACTATATTATTAAAACATTTGACCAAGAATTGCAAGTCGTCATGTGTTGCTCCATTGTAAGTGCTGACGTGGCACAACATTGTCTTTTACATGGCAAATTCTATGAAATGATCAAAATGCTTATAGGAGGTCTCAAACTCCTCATCTCTGACTTCAGATGTCATAGTCTTACCACCAAGTTATGATATCTTATTTGTAATAAATTTTTAATGCCAACTGCTAAGTCCTTTTGCCTAATTAAATTTTTTGAAAGATTGTACATTCAAATTCAATTTTTCGGGGCCATGTGGGTGAGTGACCATGTGCGAGGGCACCCCAAAGAATAATTCTTCTTACCAAGGGGTTTCAGGGAGGGGGCCCCAAAAAATTGATATTATTAAGTCAAATTTCAAACTCTATTTCTCTACCATTTGTGATCACCAATTTACCGGCACTTGACTTGCATGAAGTCGCACATAACCGTTAGCCGTTGCATTTTAGAATCCAATGCGCACGAAAATTAGCGTTCTCAAGTTGAGAATATTATTGCTTCCTTCACAAAAAAAAAAAAAAAAAAAAGACTTTGAGAACATTGGCGGCTTAAGGGTCAAGTTGACGTTGTGTTTCTCTTATTAAGGTAACACATCATACTCAATCGTTCTTTAGTTCTAGTCTTTGCTTCCTCACCGTTGGATTGATTTAATTCTACTTGACTACAACCAGACCTTCATCTTGCGATTACACGTCACCGATCCCCCTCGTGTATTCTTTTCTGATACAGACAATAAAGTAACTAGACTGTGGTCAAAACTCAATAACTCATGGTGCTTCAAATTTTCCAATGGTTCGGTCTACTTTTACAAAATTGAGGGGCAACTGTTGATGAATTACACTAGATGAGTAGTAATTGCTAGAATTGTGGAGATGCAACTTGGATATGGGTGATCACAAGGTTAAAATTTCCTTAAAAATTTAAACAATAAAGCTATGCAACGTGATTTTAGTGACAATAGAAAGACTGATATATACATATAGATTTGGATCGAATGATCCCTCAATTTTAGAATTCTTCTATAACAAGGTTTACTTTCACAAAGTTGAAGGGAAATTATTGCACTAAATTTATGAGTAGTAATTGATGGACGTGCAGCTTGAATATGAGTGATACAATATTAAAATTTTCTTAAGGAATGTAAATAATAAATGATGCAGCGTGATTTTAATAACAATAGAAAGACTAATAATACATGTAGATTTAGGTTAAATGATCGCTCAAATTTAGAATTCTTTTACTATTAATAAGCTAATTAAGTAGCTAAAATTAGTGTTTTCCATGAGTTGACAAACAGTCGTAGCCGTCCTTGTTATGAAGGTACACCATTGTAGAGGATGTACTTTATCATATAGATATTTGTACTTTGTCCTTATAAATTAATTAACTGATCGAAAAAATTAAAAAAATGAATCGTTACCCAATTTGATGGTCAACACCAGAAAATGAGAATAGGTTTCATTACCGGAAAATAAATCGTTACCCCATGTGATAGTCAACACCGGAAAATGGAAAATGGGTAGAGGTGGGGGCTGCAGGGGTGGGGTGGGGGCTAGTGGGAGGTGGTGGTTATGGAGGAAGAAGGAAAATAGAAGGGTCAACGCCGGAATTGAGATGGTCAACACCGGAAAATAATGGGAATAAGTTTCATCTTGCAAAAATATTAAGTTTCTTACTTTTTTTTTTTTTGCAAAAACTGCTTTAAAAGGTTTTTTTTCGCAAAATTAAACTTTTGAAAGGTTTTTTTGGTAATTTTTTTTTTTTGACGGGTTTTTGGTAAATTTCTCTATTCATAATGACAATTGTTTCAGAAGTAGTAAATATAACTATTAATTGGAAGTATATTTTCAACCAATACATAGGATCAATATTAAGATATATATTAATTAGCAGAAATTTATTGATTCGGTCATCTTTGTCCTGTCAATCGTTATATACTTAGCTTAGGACATATTTACAGGAGTAACTCTCTCACTGTCAATAAGAGACCAACTTAACCAAAAGCTTAAGCTGATGGTTGGTGTCCCAGGAATAGTTTTATACTCTATCAGGCCCCTCACACAAGAGCCCATTGGGCTTGAAGTGTGGATGCATCACAGGCCTCCCTCATACCTGGTGCTAAATATTCCACTTATAAAGGAGGGGTGGATGAGATTTGAACACGTGACCTTCATATCACGCTGGCTCTGGTACCATATCAAATGACCAATTCAACCAAAAGCTTAAGCTGATGATTGGAGTATAAGGAATAGTTTTATACTCAATCACTCACCAAAAATATTGCTTGACTTAGTTGTGGATATTGGTATAATTTCTTCAGTTTTGTTCAAGAGATATGAAGGCTCAAAATACCTGATTGACATAAAGTTACAGACTTTTCTTTTGTGTGACATCTAAACAGACATAAGCTCGCCTAATATGGCTTTCGCTGCAATTGGGGTTAAAAGAATTGATAGTTCACGGAATCTGCAATGTACACCATGTACTACAATCAAATATATTTACTCTTCGGTTCTATCATGATAAGAAGTTTTTTTTTTTTTAAAACGAGGTGTTACAACCTTCTTCCTAGATCATCATCACTTGAAATTGACAGACTAATAAATATATTAATCACACTAATTAACATTAACGTGCGTGGTGGCATATACGTTTTCCAAAATTTTGTAAAATTAACTATATTTTTTTTTTTGGTGAACATGTAAAATTAACTCCAGATTGTGAAAAAGTTCCTATGTCGAGATACACCGTACATACGATAAATATATGATGATTTTACTGCTACAAACTGAGTAGCTGGGATGGGCCCATGGATTGTGTCCTGTGCGAGGGCAGCCCAGAGGTTATTAATCTTACCAAATAAAAAAAAATAATAACTAGCTAGGAAAACTTATAGTCTATACATAAGGATATTATTCTAAAATTGAGAAAGCTACTAGATCGACCACAAAAATCTAAGGGCTCGTTCGGTATCACTGTGGTTTTCACTTTTTTGGTTTTTTGTATTTAAAAGTCATATGATATATGTCCTATAATGGATAAAAAATTAGTCAAACTTATTAGAAACATGGTGATTTTGAAAACTGACAACTAAAAAGTGAAAACCACTTTATCAGGTTTCCTGTTTTTTGTTTTTTGTTTTCAAAAAAACTGAAAACTGAAAACAAAAAACGGTAACGAACGAGCCCTAAGTTACGAACATGATGCAGTTATAATACTAGAGCTCATGAAACAATATAATATAATTAAGTTTCAAATTACTGTACTTTGTTATTTATTTTTTTGGTAATGAGGTTGATTAGACCCTTAATCCAATGATATCCATCATAATAACTAACATGATGCCTAGAAGAAATCAAAATTTAAGCAATTGCTTCATTGTCTAAGCATAATAAATCATAGAAACCCAAAAAAAGCAAAATATATAGTTGCAACAACCATAATTGGGTTTTCTTTTGAGATTGAGAATGAGTTTTTTCCAATTGAAGACATGTTAGTTAGATAGAGGGAGGGGATTCAAAACCCTCTCAAAAACTACAATGTATGAGTTGTAAGGCTTAAACCACTTGGTGGGTGACACATCAGAAAGATGTATAAGTGGGTCCCCTATATACTTGAGTCTTATGACCCTAACCAGTAATAGTAGGTAATAACAACTAGGATAAGAACATTAGAAGGTGCATAGGTTCAATAACCAAAAATAGCTACTATGAGTAATAATAACTTGATATAAAAAATTTAAATACATATAATTTTTAAATTTCAAAAAAAAAAGGACGAGGAAGGAGGGTGCATGCCAGGAAGAGATGTTCAGATAGTGGGATTACGTAAAAAGGCTGAATGAGAGAGAAACAACTTGAAAAGAAAGTATTCATAATATTTTTTTGTTTTTGAAAAAAAAAGGAGATGAAGATAGAGAGATAATCACTCACCACAAAAACACATCTTATGCAGTAGTACTGTTTCATTGCTACTTCCCTTCCTCTCTCTCTCATAATATTCATTATTGCATGCAAAAGTGGTGATTTTAAAATTTTGTTTTTTTATTTTAGTCACTGTTTTCTCCACTATATAAAGGGTGATTGCCAACTCTTATCAGTTCGTCCAAGAGCAAGCAATAGCATTAAGAGAAATAGTTCAAGAGAGAGATATCTTTTAACCTCCCCTCACAAAGAAAGAGAGAGAGAAACAGAAAAACCAAAAAAATTAAATAGAGATGGATTTTGCTCACTTCTTTCAACACCTTCCATGGATTACCATCTTTGGTCTCCTAGGTATATTTACATTCTAGTTTAGGAAATCATTTCTACACTACGTTTCCATCTATAGTATACCAAGTAGTGTCTAAGTTAAATTACATATTCATAATAGTATATGTCGTATGCATCGACATGCGTTTCTTTATTATGTTTGCGGGTTGCTAAATATCGTTCTCTATTACCTATATTTCAACCTACACACACAATAAAAACTCTCTTTTATACCCTTTCTCCTTACCTCTCATAGCGATATTTTACAAAACTTTTTTCATTTTCACAAACAAAAAGAGAAGGATTTTTCTTTGTTATTATTAATCACAGTAGTGGGATATCTAATTATTTGATATTTTAAGCATGGGGTCGTCCATGAGTGCATAACAAAAGTCATAGATGCACTAATAATAATTTAATTGCACTTTTTCAATCATTTGTTTACATGATTACAACATAGATTATGATCCTTCACTAATAGACTCCTTTTTTACACCTTTGCCCTTCTTATAGGTAACACAATTTCCTTCATGGTCTTCCTTTCTCCAATGTAAGTATCCTTAACTTCAAGGTCTTTTTCATCATAAAAATAATGAATTCATTTTAATTTCTTATTATATTTTTTACAGCCCAACATTTTACCGAATCTACAAGAAGAAATCAACAGAAGAATTTCAAAGCATTCCTTATGTGGTGGCATTCTTCAGCGCCATGCTTTGGCTGTTATACGCCTATGTCAAGACAGATGTGATCTTTCTCGTTACCATCAACTGCTTTGGTCTCTTCATAGAAACCATCTATCTTGTTATCTTCCTCGTCTATGCGAACAAGGAAGCTAGGGTATGTACCTCAAAATATAATTATTAGCAACATATATACTATATAGTTTTGTTATTACTAATATCATGTATAAATATGTGTACTAACTTTACATAACCCAAAATTATGTAGATCTCAGCTGTGAAGCAACTCTTGCTATTCAATGTTTTCGGCTTCGGTGTTATTGTCTTCTTCACCGCGGTTATTGCTAAGACTACTCGTGTTCGGTTGTTGATCCTTGGATGGGTTTGCCTCGTCTTCTCTTTCTGTGTCTTCGTTGCACCCCTAGGTGTTATGGTAAGTACTTAAATCAATCTTATATTAAGCATATATATCCATTTCTTTGTATCTTTTAACAATAAGATTACTCTATTTCATATGGCTATATATCATTACTAATTAATTTAATTCTTTTTCACAGAGGAAAGTAATTCGCACCAAAAGTGTCGAGTACATGCCATTCTTCCTCTCATTCTTCCTCACCTTAAGTGCCGTGGTATGGTTTTTCTACGGTCTCCTCAAGCGTGACGTCTATGTCGCGGTAAGAATTTTTTACAGTTCCATACTAATTTAATAAATTTTTACAAATTCAAGTTTCCAAAACCTAATATGTACCCTTTTTTTTTTTACGAAACAGGTACCAAATGTGCTCGGTTTCACCTTTGGAATTGTACAAATGATCCTTTATATGATGTACCGTAGTGCTAAGCCAGTGGAGAAAGACATTGAAGTAGGGAAAACTAAGGATTCTTCAACTGATCAAATCTTCGTCGAAGAACCAGTGAAATCTCAACCTAAGAACACTCCAACTAACGATAATGGCGGCTTATTCGCCATTCAGATTCCTAACATTAATATGCTTAACCTTCAACACAACAATGATCAAGATCAGCCTATGAAGATGGGTCTGAATAATCATACTCCTCAACCAATTTCGGTCGCTGTCTAAGCATGCATTATTTTCATGGCACTACATTTGAAATAAACTTTGCATGGGTGTACGTCCATGTAAAGATCAACTGTAACTGTCATATAGATTAAGGATTATGTGCTTCTAGTATATCCCCCATATCCTGAATTCCATCTCTCTGTCTCACTCTCAACTTTCTTTTTCTATATTTTTTGTTACCCCTTTGGTTTTCCTTTTATATTTGATGTTCCTTGACATAATTTAATCTTTGTAATTTGTTGCTATCATATAATTAAATGTCAATAAAAACTTTGTAATTTCCTTTTATCATTATTGGAGTACTTCCACTCTAATGCAAGTCTCACTCTTTATTTTTTTGTATTATCCAAGATGTTTAGATTAATATATAATTACGTAATTTGCCTAATTATGGATGATATGGTGATTCATTACATATCCACAATTTTGGCTTGGTGTTGGGCGAAAATGATATAAATGAATGATTAATAACTTATTCATCATAATCTCTATGATGGGCAACTTGACATGAGTCGCCATTTCACTTTTAAAAGGATAAGTTGTGATAAGTTAGCTAAGGAGAAAAAGCGACGTCCCTTTATGTAGTAACAATGCTTATTACACGCCATAGATCAAAAGTATACTAAAGCTAAGGTGACGCTAATCGCTTATTAGTTGTATATCTCACATACGTGGAGTGCCTGGATAACCTTATAGTAAATTATGTAATTATAATTTTTCTTTGTTAATTTTGTCTTTTTGTACTAGTTTAATATAATATAACTAGTTATAGTGCTTTGACCCCTCTCTGGCCCCATTTCCCCATTATATATATGAGGCCAACTGTACAAAGATTTCCTCGTCAATAATATGCCCTTGTGTGGGAGTTATATAGTAATGTTTGCTACATGGGAGACTCATCGGTTCAATATGCTAAGAGTAACATACTTATTGGTTTGTATGGAGATGATTTTTTTTTTTTTTTTTTTTGAAGGGAGTTTACGGAGATGGTTAATATGAAAAGAAGTGGTAAGTGTTAGAGATATATCTTGGTTATTATGTTAATATTATCTCTTAGGCAGATTTGTAAAGGTTAGTTTCCTATTCCAACTCTTGTAAGTATTCTTAGTTTCCTGTTCCAACTCTTGTAAGCATTCATCCAAGAGATCAATGAGAAAGGCAGATCATTATTTTCCCAAAACCTATTACTTGACATGATATCTGTTTAGGTTTGTTCCTCATCAATTCAAATCATGGCCGGTGATGATGTCGCCATGCCACCACCTCCACCAAAAATTGACCCTTCTTCTCCGTATTATCTTGGCCTGCAAGACCGGCCCAGTGATATTCTTACTCCTAAGTAGGGGTGGGAATGAGCCGAGCCGAGCCCGAATAGTGTCAGGCTCGGCTCGAGCTCGAGTTTCAAAAACGAGGCTCGGCTCGAGCTCGAGGCTCGTCGAGCCTCAAAAATGGAGCTCGGCTCGGGCTCGTGTCATTAAATGCGAGGCTCGGCTCGAGCTCGTTTGGGGCTCGAGCTCGTTTGAGGCTCGGCTCGGCTCGTGAAAAGCTCGAGGCTCGAACACTATCAGTCAATCCAAAATTTTTGGCCCAAAGTATATTGGCTTACAAATCTACAAAGTCCAAACTTAGGCTCAAGATAGTGCCTTATTAATATACAAAGTCCAAACTTAGACCCAAAGCTAATAAGCAAGGCCAAGCTTTGATTGTATACAAATTGGAGCAAGTTTGTTTTCTTTATATAGATGTTACTACCTTCCTCCCTATTCTATTTGGCCGATGTGGGATTCATAACAAGCTACTGAATTTCAGTTTCTTTTGATGCATATACTTCACTCCTTTTCCTTCCTTGTTGCTACTGCCTACTGCTACTTTACTGCATCCTTGACTCCTTGTTGCTATAATCCATATGCTTTCGTCTTTTTTTAAAAAAATTCTTTAATTTAATTTGTGTCATTATACTCTATATTAATGCTTGTTCAAAGAGGCTACTTCACTCCGTCCTTGTTGCTGACCCAAGTTGCTAATGCTAATCAATATGCTTTGTCCTTTTTTTTTTTTAATTCTTTAACTTAATTTATGTCATTATACTCAATATAACTTAATTTATGTCATTATACTCAATATTAATATTTGTTCAACGAGGATTGTAACTGCTTAAGTTTATTTATAATTTCTAAATAACTTATACAAATGAGAATCATAGATTGGTCATTCACATTTGTTAATTACACAACTTGTCAAATTGTTTTAATGCTAAATAGTTATAGACTCGTAATATAACACCCCCTTACTAGTCTCCTTCTGATACATGACGATGTAGGACAATTAAATTTTTAATTCAACTCTATAAATATCTTGTTGCGGCGGCGGTGATATGCAGCAGCGGTAGAGACTCGGTTTTGTGAGTTTAGCTTCCTTAGGGTTTTCATGAGTTTTTGAGATTTTGGGCAAATGAGTTTTGGTGAGTAATTTTTTAAGTTTTGTTCAAACTTCAAACTGAAGAGTTGCGCCACTGCCCACTAGTATTTGTTTTTTTTTTTTTTTTTGAGGGAATGTGAGAGTACTTGCTTTTTGGTTGTATTTTTTTCCCTATTTTAATATATAGTATATATTTTTAGTGTTTTGCCTTTTTTTTATTAATGAATAATAATACTATTTTTTATATTTTTCAAATAAAAAATAACTCGAGCCGTTCGCGAGCTTTTCGAGCCGAGCTTAGCTTAACTCGTGGATCGTATAGTTAGGTCTCGAGCCGATCCCGAACTCGAGCCGAGCCTTAGCGAGCTGAGCCCTGGCCGAGCTTTCACCGAGCCGAGCTCGAACTGTTCACGGGCAGGCTTGGCTCATTCCCAGCCCTACTCCTAAGCATCTTCGTGATGACAACTACGATGACTAAGAGGCTGATATTCAAACGGTCCTTGCAGCCCACCGCAAGTTTTGTTTCATTGATGGTAGCATCACCTCGCGCTCCTCCCCGTGTACAACTGTGGATTGGGTAGCTCTACAAGCCATGCTCATCTCATGCCTCATGAACATCATCACTCTGGAAGTAAAAAAACTTCCATTCCAAAATTCAAAGATCCTCCTTGTCTTCAAGACACTCTTAAAGCTCGTTATGCTGTGGCCAACGGCCTCAAATTTATCAATTACACACAGCCATCGCAAAGTGTGAACAGACGAAAACCATGACGGTGACCTCTTATTTTTCTCATCTGCACGTTTTGTGGGAGGAGTTGCACATACATGAACCTCTTCTGGATTGCTCATGTTGTTCTGCGTGTGACACCAACAACCGTCATGCCAAGTGCCGTGAAGAAAGTAATGTTCATCAATTTTTAATGCGGCCTTATTCCTTATATTATGACCAGACTCGTGTTGCTATTCTAGCGCTTGAAGCTCTTCCTTCCCTTAACCGAGTCTATCAAATGGTGATTCAAGACGAGAGGGTCCGACTTGCTACCCAGCTCTCTGATTTCGAGCCGCTAGAAGCTGTCGATTTTTTCTGTTCGAGTGGATTCCACTCGCGGTCGTGGTCGCAGGGATCATCCTGGTCGTTCTCACTTAGTCTGCACCCATTGCAAGAAAAGTGGCCACTATGTGGCCACTTGATTTGAAATAATTGGGTACCCACCTCATTAGCATAATGATGGTGGTCGTTGACGTGGTTGCATATCCAGGCGAGGCCGTGGGACTCCAGCCCGCGCCAACGCAACCACTCTTAGCGGAACTTCAGAATCTTCTTCGAGCACTACACGCTCTCCATCTTCCTTTTTCTCGGTCGACCAATGGAAGGTTCTCGCAGGCATGTTCGGTAATTTTAGAATTCCAGAAAACCGATTGACTGGTATGTTTGAAACTCATTCGTGGATTCTTGATACGGATGCTACTCACTATGTATGTCATTGCTTATCAAGAATGCTCTGTTCGGTTATCTAGCACTATTGTTCTTACTCATGTGCTTTATGTGCCTCAACTTCATTGCAACTTGTTGTCTATCTCTAAATTGTGTGATAATTTGGATTGTATTGTCCAATTGGATTTTCATATGTGTGCTATACAGGACCAGTCGATGGAGCTTATTGGAACGGGTGTTAAGCGGGATGGACTTTATTACTTTGGCGGCATGGATTTTGTTCAGCATATTATTGTTTCTAGTGAAGCATCTGCTTTGGACTTATGGCATCGTCTTATAGGACATCCCTCCGTGAAAGTTGTAATGTTGCTTCCTCCTATCAGTCATTTTAAGGGTAGTTTCAATAAAGCTTGTGACATTTGTTTCTATGCTAAAAATTCTGAGGACACTAAAACAACTAAAACCACTCGTATTTTTAAGAAGTTCATTGTGATTTATAGGGACCTTACAGACACGCTTCTTCTTGTGGTGCCCGTTATTTTTCGACCATAGTGGATGATTATTACTGTACTGTGTGGATATATTTATTGGTCAATAAAACTGAGGTTTTATGTTCATGTCCTTTATTGCCATGGTTGACGGACAATATTCTCAAACAATCAAAATAGTGCAAAGTGATAATGACACTGAGTCTAATTGTCTATCGTGATTATTTTGTTACTATGGGTGTTCTTTTCCAAACCTCTTGTGTTCATACTCCTCAACAAAATGGCAATGTTAAGCGTAAACACCAACATATCTTGAATGTAGGTCGTGCTTTACGTTTTCAATCTCACCTTCCTATTTATTTTTGGGGTGAATGTGTTCTAGCTGCAGCTCACTTAATTAACCGCACACTTACACCTTTGTTAGACAACCAAACTCCTTTTGAATGTTTAACGGGTAATTCTCCTTATTATGATGCTATTAATAAGAGTGTTCATGGGTGGTTAACCTTCCCAAAACAATATTTCAGTTCGGTAACCGAAAGTTTCGGTTCGATCTTTTTGTGAATCATAACCGTGACCATTTAGACCAGTTACCGCCTAAGCGATTAACCGTTTTTTCGGTATGATTTTTCGGTTAACCATTAATCGTTATTCAAGTTATACTATTATATTTTACATAAAATAAATATATATTTTCTATTTTTTTGTACATATACTTTAATATTATATATACTTTAATAATATATATACTACAATATAAAATGTATTATAAAGTGGATAATAAATCCATTGAAAACATAATAAGACTAAGAATTTACTCCATTTCCTAATTATAGTGTTTAAATTACTACTAATGTTTTCGAATAATCACATACATCCTCTATTTGTTGTACTTAGTAACAAATATTAGAATTAATGTAGTTGTTGGAAAATATTTCACAATAATTAAATAGAGGAAAAAATATTTTAGTTTTTTGGGTTAACTGTTCACTCAGAAATCATAATCGTAACCGTACCGTTTAACTGTTACTTTTACCGGTTCGGTAACCGTACCGTTTAACTGTTACTTTTACCGGTTCGGTAATCGTACCGTTTTATCGGCACGGTTACCACCCATTTGGACCTATTTTTTGATTTCTCGGTATCGCTTTTTTATGAACACCCCTAGCTATTAAGGTGTTTGGGACTTTGGGTTTTGCTCATAACCACAAAACTCGTGGTGAAAATTTTGCAAAATTAAGTAGAATATGCATTTTTGTAGGATATCCTTTTGATAAAAAGGGACGGCATCTCTTGATCTTGAGAATAAGGAATTTTTTTATCTCTAGAGATGTGAATTTTTTTGAGGATGTTTATCCATTTGGTACTCCGGAAAGTGTTGATACTGTTCCGAAATATATTATTGAAATTGATCTTGACATTCATGAAGATTTTACAATTGTTGATCCCATTGATTCACTCTCTCCGCGCCTCATAGCCACGTTCCTCGAAATCAAAATTCTCTCCTAAATAAACTGACCCAGCTCAAATTCTACCACTCTCCTGCTGCCTTCGGTAACCCAACCCAAACTCCACCAAATAATTCTCCTCAAATCTTGCCCTATGTTTCCCTTAAATCTCCAAAAAGGCCACGAACCTAAGCCCACCAATTATCCTCGTTCTCCCTCCCCAATTGCTATCGGCCCCGCTTTCTCTAAATCTCACTCACCCAGTTTTGTGCAGGCTGGGCTAGGCCCCCTTTCTCCTGCCTAGTAGTGCTTCTGCAGGGCCTACTCCCTTGGCTTCCAGTTTCGGTTCTCTCCCTTCCCCATCTAGGCCTGCCATGCTGGGCCTCCTTCCATGGACTCCTATACTGAATCCTCTACTCTTGGGCGTGGTCTTCGCACCAAAATGTCGTTTGTTCTATTACATGACTGTGTTACTCATAATGTTGCTGTTAAAAGTCCTTCCCCCGCTTCATCCGGTCTCGTTGCTCCTCAGGTACTTCTTACCCTATTGCACACTATATCAATTGTGATAGTTTTTCTGCAAATTATCGTGCTTTATTTGACGCTTTTATCTCTACTCAAGAGCCCAGGTCTTTTAAGGAGGCCATGAAAGATGAGAGCTGGCGGAGGTCTATGCAAAAAGAAATCACTGCTCTTGAAAACAATGGCACTTAGACTATGGAGTATCTTTCCTCCTGGTAAACGGGCACTAGGCAGTCAGTGGGTGTACCGCAACAAGTAAGGTAAAGGTATACCTCATTGTTGTTCGGCTCATTTTCAGTATGTGATTAATAGATGTTATAGTGTAGTTGCATAATTCGTGTGCCTTTAGTCATAACAATAACTATGTACAAGACCTTTTAGTGAAGGGCTGCGGTTACCAAGAAAACACAGCCCTTCAAACTGTATGAAGGGCTGCGGTTTTTAGGCCAACCGCAACCCTATTAATGTAGGGCTGCGGTTAGCCCAGAAACCGCGAAGGGCTGCCTTTTCTGGGATAACCGCAGCCCTTCACATCCCGCCCAAGCTAGCTAAGCCTTTAGTTTTGCGCGCACCACACAGTACACACTCACTCGCAAATTTCCCTCGCTCCCTTATTGGAAAAAAATTCACTCCCACAATCACCCCTATCCCTCACACTCACTCGCACAGCCCTAACGCCCATCACCGGAGCACCGACACATCGCCGGAGCGCCGTCCCATCGTCGGAGCACCGTCATTGACGCACTGACGTCGGAAACGTTGCATGAGTCCCATCGCCTGCGCTCCTTCTTCTTCTATTCTCTAAGCGCACCTTGACGCCACCACCACCACCACCACTACTGCATTGTCGGTAATTCCCCTCTCACTCTTTCTCCTCTTTTTCATTTCTCTAATTAATTTGTTTTATTTAATTTCTCTTCTATATTGTGTTGTAAAATGTGATTGTAGGGGGTGGGGGAGGGCTTGGGGAGGGTGGGTAGGGGGTGGGGGTCTTTGGGCGAGGGGATGAGGGGAGGCCGGGCATGGGGTGGGGGGAGGGCGAGGGGATCTTGGACGGGGGGTTGAGGAGGGTCGGGGAGGGTGGATAAGGGTGGGGTTCTTTGGGCGGGTGGTGGGGGAGGGCGCGGGGGTGGGGTGGGGAGGGCTGTGGATGTTGGGCGGGGGGGGGGGGGGAGTGGGGGGGGTGGGGGAGGGCTGGGGATGCGGGGGTGGGGGAGGGCTTAGGTATAATGTAACTATTGTGTAGATTTTTAGGCTTCCATCTGTTGTTGGTTGAATTTCGAAAACGAAAATTAAAGGTCATTTTACGCCTACATGGCAATGAGGGAGTGCAGTGGGGGGCAGTAGTGGCGGTGGTGGTGGGGCTGTTGTAAATGTGGAGAGTCAGGTCACATGGCAATCGAAAGCCCATCTGGTGCTCTCCGCATTTATAACAGTTTCAACTCCGCCGCTACCAGCTGATGGCCATTCCATTGCCATGTGACCTGATTCTCGGGTCATTTTAGGCCTATTTTCGCCTTTCATGTCTAATTCGTACCAGCTTATGGGAAGTTCGGAGGGTTTGTACAGTGTATGTATATTTCTTGATATGAGATTGTATGAAAACGCAATGTCATTTCGCTATGAAATCTACAAGTTATTTGAATTGTCATCATATGCTTAGATACCCGTTCAAGACTTACTCATTAGGAGTAAGTCTTGAATAGTCCCCGGTTTGGGATTGTTCTTGGACGTTTGATCTCACTTAGGTGGTGAATGTGTGTCTTCTTTTCAATTCTGAGGAAATTATTGGCTTATCGTTTCTCTGCATTGTTCTCTGGGTACATATGTAGATAAGCAATTATCTACATTGTGTACTTGGAGAACTGTAGGGAAATGCTGCCGGATTTTCCTTAAAATTGAAAAGTTGGCATATATTCATTAGTGAAATTAGACGTCCAAGGATGGGTTAGGTTGGAGTGATAAGGACCTTCGGCTGCATGCATATACAATTGAACATGTCACTATCTTAGCTTGCTCTATACGTGTGTGATTTGAATATGTGAGTGTATGTACTTAAATAATGATTGCTGCATTATAATGAATGGTTGTGTTTAATTATTAGAGGTCTTCTTGAATGAGATGGATCGTACTTAGATGTATGGTAGTCGTGAATCGATTGAGTTTGTAAAAGGGTCTCGGAATTCTGTACAACTGCATTATAATATCAAACATCCTCTGGAGCAGACGACTTTTATTGTCCTTGTTTCGATTATAGAAATGTGAGCAAGGTTAGTAGTATACATGTGGTTAGGGGGCATGTCTTTCGCCATGGGTTTAGGCCTCAATACCACGTAGGGGTTTGGCATGGTGAGCAGGGGAAGTATATAGGAAGCTCTAGAGTAATGAACGATGTATGTGAAGAAAAGAAGGATTTAGAGAATTGGGATGATGAGTTCGGGGATGAGAATTGGGATGATGAGTTTGCAGATGATGATAGGGATCTGGTAGACGAGATGATACACGAGGTTGAAGATCAGTCGTGTAAACGACCTCGTATTTTTTAGTTTATGTCTGAGGCTGCTGAAAAGCCGTTGTATCCAGGTTGTACAAAGTACACCAAACTTTCCACGGTGATAACACTGTTCAACATTAAGTCGAAAGCTGGTTGGACGGACTCTAGTTTCATATCGTTGTTGGAAGTTTTAGCTGAAATGCTCCCTGATGGAAATGAACTGCCAAAGTCGTACTATTATGCGAAGAAACTGATGTGTCCTTTCGATTTAGAGTACGAGCGGATACATGCTTGTCCTAATGATTGTGTGCTTTATCGTAATGAGTATGAGCATTTACATGAATGTCCACATTGTGGATTGTCGAGGTACAAGCGTGAAGGAGCTGGAGGTAGTGAAGGACCACCAGCTAAGGTGTTGTGTTATCTACCATACTACCTAGATTTAAGCGCATGTTCTCAATTAAAGGAGATGCGAAGAATTTGAGGTGGCATGCAGATCGTAGGAAGAAAGACGGTCTGCTCAAGCATCCAGCTGATTCGCCTGAGTGGAAAAGTATCAACAGGGTGCATAAGGCATTTGGTAATGAGGATAGGAATCTGAGGCTTGGATTATGTACGGATGGCATGAACCCTTTTGGCAATCTCAGTTCGCAGCATAGTACATGGCCAGTAGTTTTAGTGATTTATAACTTGCCTCCTTGGTTGTGCATGAAACGCAAGTACATGATGCTGTCGCTTCTTATATCGGGGCCAAACAACCTGGAAATGACATTGATGTATACCTCCAGCCGCTTGTTGAAGATTTACAAAAGATGTGGAACGAAGGAGTGTTAGTATTTGATGCGTATGCTAATGAGATGTTCACTCTGCGTGCCATTCTTTTTTGTACTATGAACGATTATCCAGTTTATGGGAACTTATCTGGGTATAAGACTAGAGGAAAACAACCCTACCCGATTTGTGTAGATGACATGAAATCTACACACCTTAAGGGCTGCAAACATGTGTATATGCGCACACGAAGGCTCCTCAGACGCGACCATCCCTATCGGTTTAAGAAGAAGGCATTCGATGGGATGGTTGAAGAAGAAGTTGCTCATAGACCATTAACTGGTACTTAAGTTTATAATCAAGTGAAGGGCATTGAAACAATCTTTGGTAAACCTGCTAGTGAGGTTGATCGACCTACAGGATTATGGAAAAAGGAGTCCATTTTTTGAAAACTCCCATATTGGAAAGATCTAAAGGTCATACATTGTTTGGATGTCATGCACATAGAGAAGAATGTTTGTGAAGCTATTCTTGCGACACTTATGAATATTCCGGGCAAGACAAAAGATGTTAAGGCGTCACGACTTTACTTGGAAATGATGAAACTCATAAAAGTAAAAAGAAGGTGGAGGATTCGGAGAAGAATTATTTGGCACCAGCTTGCTACACGATGTCGCGTGCAGAGAAACGGATTTTTTGCGAGTCATTGTATGGCATTAAGGTTCCAACTGACTACTCATCGAATATGAAGCGATTTGTTACCTTAAATGGTGAGTTGAATTTATCGAGTATGAAATCTCACGATTGTCATGTCATGATGCCAGTATTCTTACCGATTGCAATTCGTGGGATACTTCCAAAGCATGTGAGGCACACCATTACAAAACTTTGTTCATTATTCCATACAATATGCAGCAAAGTCCTAGATCCGTCGATCCTCGATTCCTTGCAGGCCAGAGTAGTTGAAACTCTATGCAAATTTGAGATGTTTCCCCCCGCACCCCGCATTCTTTGACATTATGGTCCATCTCATTGTCCATCTAGTTCGAGAAATTAAGCTGTGTGGTCCAGTGATTTTGAGGTGGTGCTATCCTTTTGAGAGATATATGGGCACTTTGAAGGATAAAGTTCGGAATCCTGCACAACCAGAAGGTAGTATAATTCAAGGGATTGTGGGTGAAGAGATCAGTAATTTTGTGGTTGATTATTTTGCTAGTGTTGATCCTGTTGGACTTCCGACATCCCGACACGAGGGAAGACTTCAGGGCAAGGGTACAATTGGTTCAAAATTGATCACACCTTCCGTAGAAAAGCGTAAACAAGCTCACTTATTTGTATTGCATCACGTAGCAGCTGTCCATCCTTATTTAAATGAACATATGGAGGAATTACATGTTAGCAATCCTGGAAAAGGAGTTAGGGCATTGACGGAAATGCATAACAAGACTTTTATTGATTGGTTTCATAAACGAGTAGTGAATGATTTGGATGAAAGTGTTCCTAAAACAGTCAAGTGGTTAGCATTTGGTCCTCGTGAAGCTGTACGCTCTTATGAGGAGCCATTTGTAATTGCATCACAAGTTAAGCAAGTATTTTTTGTAATTGATCCTGCTGATAATAAGTGGTCAATTGTTGTACGTGGTAAAAGGAGTATCCTCGGTATTGGTGATGTTGATAATGAGGAAGAATATGATGCATTTGAGGACATCCCCTTTTACCTATCCTGAAAATAGTGTGGAAGATGATGCGAATATGTCGGAGAACTATATGCGTGTAGATCACACGGAAGGGATACATGTACTTGAGGATCCTAAGAAACGGCGGAAGGTCAATAAATCATGAGACATAAACTCAGGTCTGTGTAATTTCTCTAATTTGTAACTATTGTGTAGATTTTGGTCGATTCGCGTCATTTAACCCCAAATTCTTTTTGAGCATGATTATATGAGGTATAATGTAACTATTGTGTAGAGTTTTAGGCTTGCATTTGTTGTTGGTTGCATTTCGGGAACGAAAAGGTCATTTTAGGCCTAGTTTTGCCTTTTCGCTTCCAAATCGTACTTATCGAGTCATTTAACCCCAAATTCTTTTTGAACATGATTATATGAGGTATAATGTAACTATTGTGTAGAGTTTTAGGCTTGCATTTGTTGTTGGTTGCATTTCGGGAACGAAAAGGTCATTTTAGGCCTAGTTTTGCCTTTTCGCTTCCAAATCGTACTTATCGAGTCATTTAACCCCAAATTCTTTTTGAATATGATTATATGAGGTATAATGTACCTATTGTGTAGAGTTTTAGGCTTGCATTTGTTGTTGGTTGCATTTCGGGAACGAAAAGGTCATTTTAGGCTTAGTTTTGCCTTTTCGCTTCCAAATCGTACTTATCGAGTCATTTAACCCCAAATTCTTTTTGAATATGATTATATGAGGTATAATGTACCTATTGTGTAGAGTTTTAGGCTTGCATTTGTTGTTGGTTGCATTTCGGGAACGAAAAGGTAATTTTAGGCCTAGTTTTGCCTTTTCGCTTCCAAATCGTACTTATCGAGTCATTTAACCCCAAATTATTTTGGAACATGATTATATGAGGTATAATGTACCTATTGTGTGGAGTTTTAGGCTTGCATTTGTTGTTGGTTGCATTTCGGGAACGAAAAAGTCATTTTAGGCCTAGTTTTGACTTTTCGCTTCCAAATCGTACTTATCGAGTCATTTAACCCTAAATTCTTTTTGAACATGATTATATGAGGTATAATGTACCTATTGTGTAGAGTTGTAGGCTTGCATTTGTTGTTGGTTGCATTTCGGGAACGAAAAGGTAATTTTAGGCCTAGTTTTGCCTTTTCGCTTCCAAATCGTACTTATCGAGTCATTTAACCCCAAATTCTTTTTGAACATGATTATATGAGGTATAATGTAATTACTGTGTAGTGTTTTAGGCTTGCATTTGTTGTTGGTTGCATTTCGGGAACGAAAAAATCATTTTAGGCCTAGTTTTGCCTTTTCGCTTCCAAATAGTACTTATCGAGTCATTTAACCCCAAATTTTTTTTGAACATGATTATATGAGGTATAATGTAACTATTGTGTAGAGTTTTAGGCTTGCATTTGTTGTTGGTTGCATTTCGGAAACGAAAAAGTCATTTTAGGCCTAGTTTTGCCATTTCGCTTCCAAATCGTACTTATTGAGTCATTTAACCCCAAATTCTTTTTGAATATGATTGTATGAGGTATAATGTAACTATTGTGTAGAGTTTTAGGCTTGCATTTGTTGTTGGTTGCATTTCGGGAAGGAAAAGGTCATTTTAGGCCTAGTTTTGCCTTTTCACTTCCAAATCGTACTTATCGAGTCATTTAACCCCAAATTCTTTTGGAACATGATTATATGAGGTATAATGTACCTATTGTGTAGAGTTTTAGGCTTACATTTGTTGTTGGTTGCATTTCGGGAACGCAAAATTCATTTTAGGCCTATTTCTGACTTTTCGCTTCCAAATCGTACTTATCGAGTCATTTAACCCCAAATTCTTTTTGAACATGATTATATGAGGTATAATGTACCTATTGTGTAGAGTTTTAGGCTTGCATTTGTTGTTGGTTGCATTTCGGAAACGAAAAGGTAATTTTAGGCCTAGTTTTACCTTTTCGCTTCCAAATCGTACTTATCGAGTCATTTAACCCCAAATTCTTTTTGAACATGATTATATGAGGTATAATGTAATTACTGTGAAGTGTTTTAGGCTTGCATTTGTTGTTGCTTGCATTTCGGGAACGAAAAAGTCATTTTAGGCCTAGTTTTGCCTTTTCTCTTCCAAATCGTACTTATCGAGTCATTTAACCCCAACTTTTTTTTGAACATGATTATATGAGGTATAATGTAACTATTGTGTGGAGTTTTAGGCTTGCATTTGTTGTTGGTTGCATTTCGGGAACGAAAAGGTCATTTTAGGCCTAGTTTTGCCTTTTCGCTTCCAAATCGTACTTATCGAGTCATTTAACCCCAAATTTCAACATGATTATATGAGGTATAATGTACCTATTGTGTAGAGTTTTAGGCTTGCATTTGTTGTTGGTTGCATTTCGGGAACGAAAAGGTCATTTTAGGCCTAGTTTTGCCTTTTTTTCTTTCAAATCGTACTTATCGAGTCATTTAACCCCAAATTTGAACATGATTATATGACGTATAATGTACCTATTGTGTAGAGTTTTAGGTTTGCATTTGTTGTTGGTTGCATTTCCGGAACAAAAAGGTCATTTTAGGCCTAGTTTTGCCTTTTTGCTCTCAAATCGTACTTATCGAGTCATTTAACCCCAAATTATTTTTGAACATGATTATATGAGGTATAATGTAACTATTGTGTAGAGTTTTAGGCTTGCATTTGTTGCTGGTTGCATTTCGGGAACGAAAAGGTCATTTTAGGCGTAGTTTTGCCTTTTCGCTTCCAAATCATACTTATCGAGTCATTTAACCCCAAATTTTTTTGAACATGATTATATGAGGTATAATGTACCTATTGTGTAGAGTTTAGGCTTGCATTTGTTTTTGGTTGCATTTAGAGAACGAAAATGTCATTTTAGGCCTAGTTTTGCCTTTTTGCTTCCAAATCGTACTTATCGAGTCATTTAACCCCAAATTCTTTTTGAACATGATTATATGAGGTATAATGTACCTATTGTGTAGAGTTTTAGGCTTGCATTTGTTGTTGGTTGTATTTCGGGAACGAAAAGGTCATTTTAGGCCTAGTTTTGCCTTTTCGCTTCCAAATCGTACTTATCGAGTCATTTAACCCCAAATTCTTTTTGAACATGATTATAATTACCCCCTTGCACACCCCTCCCCTAGCACACATACCCCCCTCCCCCGCACACCCCTCCCCCCCACCGCCGCCCCCTCCTCCCCCTCCCCCGCACATCCCTCCCCTTGCACACAGACCCCCCCCTCCCCAATGATCCCCTCCCCGCACACCCCTCCCCCACCGTTGCCCCTTGCACACGTAACCCCTCCCCCCCCACCGCTGCCCCCCCCTCCCCCTCCCCGCACACCCGTCCCCTTACACCACAGACCCCCTCCCCTCGCACACCCCCTCTCCCCCACTCCCCGCCCTCCCCTCCTCCGCACACCCCTCCCCCTCGCGCCTCTCCCCCCCACTCTTCGCCCCTTGCACACGGAACCCCTCCCCCTCACCGCTGCCCCTCCCCTCCCTCTCCCGCACACCCCTCCCTGCTTGCTCCCCCCACCGCTGCCCCTTGCACATAGATTCCCCCTCCCCTCCCCCCACCTTTGCCCTTTGCACACAAAACCCCCTCCCCACACCTCACCCCCCTTAGTGGCAATGTGAATTTTAATTTTTTTTATATTAATGCATATATTTGTACAATTTCAGGGAGATGGCGGAGGTGCATACGGATAACAGCACGAGTGCTGCTGAACACACTATCGAGGATGAGTCTTTCGATGCGAGAAAGGAACGGGGTAAATTAGCTCGAACTCGCCGTGAAGAAATAAATGCACAAATGCCTAGGAAGTCATTGGCGACGAAAAAGAGAAAAGTAAGGGGACCTACAAAGTCACTAGGGAAACACACAAATATGACTTTGGAGTACGATAATATGGGTCAACCTTGTGGAAAGTGGCGTCAAAAGTATGGCATGCAAGTTGGCATTTGCATGCATAAACTCTCCATTCTGCACTCATGGAAAGAGGTGCCCGAGGGATTGAAGCGGTGTCTATGGGAAGATACCATGGTAAGCTTCACGTACAATAGCGTTTAGTTTCTTAATTATTTAATTAAATATATGTGTAATATTACTTATAGCATATAAATTACAACATTTGCGAAAACTAATTTGTGAACTGCGTTTTTTGTAGAATCAATTCAATATCGAAGATGATGAAGCCAAGAAGAATGTATTTCTATCCGCGGTTGCCCAGAGATTCAGAGATTTCAAGGCTAAGTTAGTGTGTGGGTGGATCATTAAACGGAGGAAAGTAGTAGGTACAAAGAAGAAGAACATCTACGGCGGAGAAACACAAGCCGGTTCTGAGGCTTCACCGGAAACATCATCTGCACCATCCAAATTGCCATTTCAAATATGGAAAACTATCAAACCTAAAGGGTGGGAATCATTTGTTGCCAAAAAAACAACCCCACAAGCTATTGTAAGAATATTTTATTAAGATTTAATACACTTAGATCCAGTATTATTATATAACACCGTACCTAACCTTTGTTTATAATTGTGTGTTTTAGGCAAGTCGTGAGAAAAGTAGCGCGAGTGCAAAAGCTAGGAAGTATTATCATCATTTGGGTGCTCATTCGTACAATGAGGCGAGCGAGAAGTGGATGTTCAGCCATTACCCCACAATAGGGTCGACAACGGCAACGGGGACTAGCTCAACAACGACAGTTGCACAGCCTCGGCAACCAGATAGATCATCGATTGGTGGTGTTCGATGCATGGGGTTGATGCAAGGGGAAAAGAGTCTTGCCTGATCCCGGAACATAATACGAGATGACAATTGCTTACAAAACAAAGCCGAAGTGAAAGAGTATCTCGATATGAGTTTCAAAGCATCATCTCGTTTTGGATATCATCATATCATTCTTGTTCCTTATATTGAAAAGTATGCTTGTTAAACTCGCTTTACTTTTATTATTCGATAATTAAATTGACCAATTAGTTGTAGGGCTCATTGGACACTGCTTGCGATATGTTTGTCACGTAACGAAGTCTACCACTTTGATTCTTTGCGTCGACAACCACCACAGTCCTTACTAATCAAATCATTGTTAAATAGGTAGCCTAATCGAAACTCAATATATGCGCACTTATTAATATTACACATTATTCATCATCTTTATATATATAAACAGTTAATTAGTACATCTAATCTTATAATAATGTATTCATGTAGTGTGATGAAGCATATTAGTGCAACAGGACTTCGAGCACCAAAAGCTCCTGTTTGGATATCAGTCGAGGTAACATGACTAATTTATTTGTCCTTATATAGAAACACTTTTAGCCACATACTACACATCTAACATTGTATGCATCCTTTGGTGAACATTTAGTGTCCGCAACAAGATGATGGACTTGCATGTGGCTATTACGTGCTGAGGTACATGTTTCATATCGTCAACCATTGCACTAACGTCGATGATCTTCAAAAGGTATGTAACTTATTAGTATATGTTAGTTTAGATTAGATCGATTGGTAATAGGTATTAATTGGTTTAGAAACCAAAGTAGCACATGCATATATTTGGGAACGAAAATGTCATTTTTAGGCCTATTTTTGCCTTTTACGCTTCCAAATCGTATTTATCGAGTCATTTAACCCCAAATTCATTTTGAACATGATAATATGAGGCATAATGTAACTATTGTGTAGATTTTTAGGTTTGCAATTGTTGTAGGTTGAATTTTGGGAACGAAAAGGGCATTTTAGGCCTATTTTTGCCTTTTCGCGTCCAATTCGTACTTATCACGTCATTTAACCCCAATTTCATTTTGAACATGATAATATGAGGTATAATGTAACTATTATGTAGATTCTTAGGTTTGCATTTGTTGTTGGTTGTATATCGGGAACATAAATGTGAATTTAGGCCTATTTTTGCCTTTTCGCGTCCAATTCCTGTTTCTTGAGTCATTTAACTCCATTTTCTTTTTGAATATGATAATATAAGGTATAATATAACTAGTGTGTAGAGTTTTAGGCTTGCATTTGTTTTTGATTGAATTTCGGGAAGGTATATGCCATTTTTAGAACTACTAACTACGGTTAATGATTGAATTCTTATATTATGTGTTTATTCCTTGGTTGTTTTGCAAGGTTTATATGAATAACATACCACGTTTGAGGGCCTTCACCACAGACGAATTACATGAAGTTCGGGATAAGTTGGCGTCCTACATTTGTTATGATTGCTTATGATACATTTTGGTGGAATTCGTGATATAATTAGCTACATCTACTAGTTTGTATCAATTCTATATACACTTTTAACATTATTAAATATACATATTTAAAGTTAATTATTATGTTAAAAAACTTGTCATATATTATTGCAATTTGATCGGTTTTTATTTTTTTTTGTGTCGAAGGGAGGTTTTGGGTAGGGGGTGGGTTGGGGGGGGCCGGGTGGGCTATGGGGCTAGTTGGGTGTTGGGGTGGCTAGCAACAATGGGTGGAGGGGCTAGCGAGAGGGTGGGTCTGGGGTGGGGGTGCGGGGAGTGAAAGGGGTGGGGTGGGGTGGGGGCGGGGGGGGGCGGGGCGGGCGGGGAGTGCGGGGGGGGGTGGGGTGGGTAGGACTTGGGGGGGAGTGCGGGGGTGGGGTGGGGTGGGCGGGGCTTGGGGGGGAGTGTAGGGGTGGGGGCAAGTGGGCAGGGGGGTGGGGTGGGGGTGGGAGGAGTGCGGGGAGGCGGGGTAGGTGTGGACTGGGGTGGGGGGGCGGGTCAGGTGGGAGTGCAGGGGATAGAGGCGGGACGGGTGGAAGTGCGGGGGCGGGACGGGTGGGAGTGCGGGGGTGGGCAAGGCTTGGGGGAGGAATGCAAGGGGTGGGGCAGGTGGGCGGGGGTGGGAGGGAGTGCGGGGGCAGGGCGGGTGTGGGGTGGTGGTGGGGGCGGGGCTGGTGGGAGTGCGGGGGCTGCGGGGGGGGGGGGTGGGGTGGGCAGGGGGGGTGGGGGGGTGGGGGGGGGTGGGGTGGGCGGGGAATGCAGGGCAAATTTAATTAATTTTTTTTTTAAAAAAATATGAATTTGAAGGGCTGCGGCTGCGTTTTTGGCCTGAACCGCAGCCCTTCGTTGTGAAGGGTTGCGGTTAAAAACCGCAGCCCTTTTTTTCTATTGAAGGGCTGCTATGGAAAGGGCTGCTGGCCAAAAACGCAGCCCTTAGGGCTGTTTTGACCGCAGCCCATCCTTATTTTTCCACTAGTGTGGGGTCAATTAAGTTCAATACTCAATTCGATTTCAGAGGATCACAGTCAATTTGGTTGTTTAATATTCACAAGTTCTTATTTGTTTTTTAAAAAAATCAATAAAAGTAGTGATATATATAGTTTAATAGGAGATATATAGTTAACGAATTAAGGAAGCTATTAACAAGAAAAATAATATTACTAGATATGAAAAGCGGAATTAATAGACAATGACAGAAGCAATTTTAACGTGGAAATATTCTTCACAAAGCCAAAGTGGAAAATACACCAAAGCTATAGCTAATAAAAAACACGACTACTAGGTCGAATGAGCAATGTTCATTATTGACCATTGTATTATTAGCATATGCTGGTTTGTTTCACTTAACCATAATTTACATGCATGATGGGTAAAGTGGGGCTTCCACTTCATACAGTTTTGTTAGAGTATAATCAAGGTACAAAATCTTTACATATTTATATACTCTACTAATAAGTTACATATCTAAATTTTAGATATTTAGCCAGTCTTATAATATAACAGCACCTGTTAAATTTCGAACCTCCGACGCGCTAACTCTAAAGGCCCATCTAGAACCAAAATATGAAGGAATGCGACTGATTATCGGTAGTTTTAGATAAGTAAGAAAGAAATTTATTTTGATGGAAAAGTAACCATCATGCAAACTTTACAGACCCAAACGACAGGATCGAAGCTTAGTTTCCAGGAAGCTTAAGACTTGCTGTTCCAAACTATCTAACCATACAAAAGATTTAACTGTAGCTTTCTTGGGAAGAATAGAGTAAATTCTACCTAGAACTGTTACAACGAATGTGCAACGAGACAGAGCACAGGAATATTAGAACGATCTTATCTGAAGGTAGGAAACAAGAGTTGAGAAGATGGTTGTGACTTGCAGAGATCCACTGTCCTTAAAGGTGATTTCAGCGCAGCATGGGGGTAAACTTCCTCCCGGCGACCACGCTCTAGGATTGGCACATCGCTGCCCGTCCATTGTTCTTAAAGGTGATTTCAGAGAACTAGAAGAGAAAGGGTAAGAAAATAAATTGGGAGGAAAAATGGCATGACAGCTGCGACAATATCGACAATAATTGATTTGCTGTTACAAATCGATTGCATGAAAACCGCAAAGCAAAATCCTGGAAAAAACGGTTACTAAATGAACCGAGACATAAAAATAAACAAAACCACAACGCATTCGCCACGAGCCCAATCCTGAGCCCGACGAGTGGGCGCGCGCGTGTGTGGTTTGCCATTCCTTCTAGCCCATTACCTAACAAGACGTAGAGGACTATGGTGATAAATAAACAAGGCAAGAGCTTCATTCAATGTGAGTCTTATGCATTTCATAAACAAAGGCAAACAAAACAAGTACCCTATAGGTACATAACTTTAAGGCTTTATTTCCAACAACCCCCACAAGAATCATAGTTAGGAGAAGCAGGAGAAAGAACAAAACAATTCGGGCTTTATAAAAGAAGTAATGCATTAGTGTTAATGTCGTGCAATTTGTATTAACACTTAGTGAATTAGGTTCAGGAATCTCGTTCAATTAAGTGATGTTTATTTTGAACTCAAAAGAACTTAAGACCTTTATCTAAACCACACATCCATCCTTAGAAGAATTAGTCACTCTACGATCAATGTGGCGCCTATACTAGACATACGCCTTACCTGGATGCTCAAAGATGGTCTAGAAAAATGACATATAGCTTCTCATAGGAAGCGGCCCCACTTCCACATTTAAGTAGATGAATCCAATCAAGTGTGTACGACTACACACTACCACACAACTGTGGATATGGGTTCATTAAGAGCCTATTTCTCAACCTTAGCACAAGTGATATGCACTTTCAACACAATTTTTTGTAAGAAGTATAGAAACTAATAAGTGCTTTATTACTAATGTTGCCCTTAGAACTCTACTTGCGTAGAGTAGAGTTTCATTATTATAATTAAAATGGGTCTCAATCCCATCCCTTTAGATGCACCCACAATTACATTTCTAATAATACCTTTAGTAATCGAATCCGCTAGAATCTTTTTGGATTTTACATAGTCTGCTGATATCACTCACTGCTTATCAAATCATTAACAACCTTGTGTCTGAGACGAATGTGCCTTTTCTTTCTATTCTAGACATTGTTCTATGCCACTGTAACCGCTACTTAAGAGTCACAATACAATGCAACCGAAGCAGATAGTTTCCCCCACAATGGAACATCCTTTAGTAGGTTTCTTAGCCATTCTGCCACATTTTTTGCCAGCTCAAGTCCAACAAATTCATATACCATAGATGACATAGCAATACAAGATTGTTTACAAGATTTCCATGAAATTGCACCAACACCCAACGTAAAGACAAAACCACTAGTCAAGTTAATCTCATCATTTCCAGATACCCAGCATCACAATAACCTTCTAAAACATAATAAGAAGAAGTATAGTGAATGCCCCAATCCATGATTTCTCTAAGGTATCTAATCAAGGCCGGTTATGGGCCTCTGCGAGCTGACCGATTGCACAAGTGCTAGAAATTTTGGAGGCCCCCCTAAAAAAGTCAAAACGCTTCATCTCTCCCATCAGATATGCTTTTCAATTTTTCAACCTTCCATTAAACTCTATTAAATTCTCAAGATTCTTCTCCTCCTCTAATTGTAATTTCCATAAAATTTCTATATTCTATTATTCTCCAATTGTCATTGATTTCCTTGCTTTAACCAATGTTTTTATTAATACTTTCATTATTTCCTCTTCCTCTCTCAATCACGACGGGTAAGAAATCAAACAAAGACGAATGTCAATTGGCTAAACTAGCAAAAAAAAAAAAAAAAGGGCTAAATTTTTTACCCCCTATGTATTTCCACCCAATCTCAATAATTTCTCAAACAACCATTACACAAATCAGAATTTTAGCTGATAAAATAATTCAGATTCATAATTAAATACCATTTGATTGATTTGAAGTGCTCTACAAGTATCGAGTTCTCCATACTCCAGTATGGGCAATTTCAAGACTTCAATTGCATCACCAGAAAATTTGCTTAAAATCCCAGATTTTTATTTGAAACTATTCCATAATTAGAGGCATACTTTAATCTCGCATGTAGTTTTCTGTTCTTGCTGTTCATTAGTGCATATTTTTTCTGTTTGATTGAAGATGGTGTAATTTCTTATATAATTACTTGAGCAAGTTTCTGAATTGGTCGCCAATTGAATTATGGGTATAATTTGTAGTGTCACCTATTTCATGACCTAATGTCTTTGTCAAAACTACTGTAATTTGTATATGCATTTAGTTTTTCCATAGTTATAAGATTTTTAAAGATAATTATTTTTAGAAAGTACTGATAAATTAGTAGTGAAAGTGTTCGATATTCTAACTTTTGTTTGTTATTTTTGTTTGCCAAATATGAAATGGGAATGGGAATATGAAATGGGTATGTCAGCTACACATATACTTTTGCAATATCGATCCATTTTTTTGGTTAAAATTTATGGGTTAGATATTTTACCATGAATGTTGACTTCTATCAAATACTTTTGCCAAATATAATCGTAATGAAATAAAATTTTGATAATCACACATTTGTTTGTAGTAGGGGCCCGTTTTAAAGATTGAAAACAGTCGGGACCCGCGAAATTTTTAAAACGGCCCCGTATTTAAGCAAACTATGCAAAGCATCCCAAGTGATCCAAGCAACGATTATGAGTGTACCTAGTAAGTCTACTAATGGCATAAGCAATATCAGGTCTAGTGCTCTTCATCAAATACATAATGCTACCAATTACTTGCATACTCCGATTAACTCACATGGTCTCCCTTGTTTTTCACCAAGTGCCCACTAGAGTCATGAGGAGTTCTAACTGGGCCAACATCAAAATATTTGAACTTTCTCAGTACCTTTTTTACATAATGGGTTTGACTCAAACTAAATCAATGATGAGATCGAGAGACTTTAAATCCCAAAATAAGGTAAGCCTCACCATCACTAGTAGAATAATTGTAAATTGATGCGGTTGAATTGCTACGGTTTTAGCTATATGCAGCAATATACCGCCTGCTAAAAAAAATAAATGTTCAAAATATCCTATTGCTGCGGTTTTTTCTAAAAACCGCAACAATAGGTCCTTGGTTAGTATTAGAGCAGCTAGGAATTAGGATTATAAGTCTCTCTCTTTCACTCTTAGTATTATAGGCGTCGTTTTTTTTTTCATTTATATCCCTCTCTCTCCTCTCACCCTCACTCTCTCACGCCTCTCTCATCTCTTCTTCTTCTTCTTCACACTCTCTCATCTCATCTCATCTCATCTTATCTCAACTCATCTCATCTCATCTCATCTTCTTCGCACCTCTCTAATCTCTTATCTTCTTCGCACCTTCTCATCTTCTTCGAACGCTCTCATCTTCTTCGAACCCTCTTATCTTCATTGCACCCTCTCATCTCTCATCTTCGTCGCGACACTGCTCTCTCAATCCTAAACGCTTCGCTCGTCTTATTTTTCTGAACTTCGTTCGAACCCTCGTTCATTCCTTGTTCACTCCTAAAGTCTTCGCTCGTCGTCGTCCGCACCAAATTTGTTGTCGTCGTTCACACCTCTCTCACCAACGTCGTCATCCGCACCAAGTCTGTCGTCGTTCATCCTCGCTGACTCAGGATCTAACGTTCATCCTCGCATCATTTTCGTTCAGTTTCAAGATCTACCGTTCATAACTTTGTAATTTATTTGTCCTGTTTCAAGATCTACTGTTATCTTCCCTTTTTCCTTTATTTTTTATTTTTCTTTATTAGTGTTGTTTCATTATTAGATCTGTTTATTTTTTATTTTTTATTTTTCCTTTTTCCCTTTTCGTTTAATTTTTATTTTTCCTTATTATTAGTTCTGTTTTCATTTTTTTGTATATATTTTTGTAATTAGGATTTGTAAAATATCATTTTTATTGAATATATGAAGGTGCTTTTATATATTCTTTGTAATTAGTGTTTGTGAAATATCATACATCTCTATTGTAAGTTGTTTGTTTTAGTTACTATTGTGTTGTAATTGCACTTTAATGCTGCAATAGTGCCCTAGGATAAGAGAATGAATAAATTTTAATTTTTTTTAAAAAAAATCCTTAACCTATTGCTACGGTTTTGGGAAACAACCGTAACACTAGATTAATCTATTGTTGCGCCTTGATTTGCAGCAGTGCCAAAAACATAACAATAGACCACTTAAAAACCGCAGCAATTTTCAATTACAAGCAAGATTTTGAGAAGATTGTTTTGGATTCTTGGAACAACTTTCACAATGGAAATATTATGATCCAGATTTGGAGGAACCTCGAGATGATGAAAGATAAACTTAAAAGATTCACAAGCAAGATTTTGCTGACTTTGATGCTAGAATAGCTCACTATAGAGAGAGCAGCTTGACATTGTGCAAACTCAGATTGCTACTAACAGATTCAATGCAGATTTGTATAGTCATGAAGCTGATTGTATTAAAGAGCTGAAAAAATTTCTTGCTATTGAAGAGAGTGCTTACAGAGAAAAATCCAAAATCCCATGGCTTAAGCTTGGTGATAGTAATAGTCATTTTTTCTTCCAATCTATGAAAGAAAGATTTGCAAAAAATAGTATTGATGTTCTTTACAATGCTCAAGGTATCAGCTGATTCAAACCTCTGATATCCAGAATGAAGTCATGGGTTTCAATAAAGTATTGTTGGGTTCTGCTGCTACTCAATTACAAGGAGTAGATATTCCTATTGTGAGAGCAGGAGCCCAGCTAAAACCTGAAGCTGTGCAAAGCCTTATACAACATGTGACTCAGGCAGAGATTGATTTGGCTTTGGAAGGCATTGATGATGGCAAAGCTCCTGGCATAAATGGTTTTAACAGTTATTTTTTCAATAAGTGTTGGCATATTATCAAGGATAAAATTCAAAATGCAATCCGGGAATCCTTTGATAATGGCATTTTACCCGATGATATCGATTGCACTTTAGTCACCTTGATTCCTAAAGTTGCTCACCCTTCCTCAATCAAGGAGTATATGCCTATTGCTTGCTGTATAGTCCTGTACAAGCTCATTGCTAAAATTCTCACTATGAGAATGCAGAAGATTATGGGAGAAATTGTTGACTTAGCTCAAGCTGGTTTTATTCCTAACAGGACTATTTCAGACAATATCTTGTTGGCAACTGAGCTTATTAAAGGGTATACTACCAAGAATATTAGCACCGGATATATGTTCAAAATTGCTTTAAGGAAAGCCTATGATTATGTTGAATGGCCTTTCCTTTGAGTCATGCTTGCTGAGCTGGGGTTTCCTCCTAAATTTATTTCATGGATCATGACTTGTGTCACTACTATTTCATATTCAATTCTTACCAATAGCCCTCCTTTTCATGCTAAAAAAGGTCTTAGACAGGGGGACCCCCTATCTCCCTTTTTATTTGCTATTTGTATGGAATACCTCTTAAGATGTTTAGGAAGTCTCAAGAACAATCCTAACTTCAATTTTCATCCTATGTGTGCAGGACTTGGTGTAACTCATCTCATGTTTGCAATTGATCTCTTGATGTTTGCAAGGGCTAATGCTAGCTCAGTGCATTTAATTTTTGAAGCTTTTCAAAAAATTTCTTCTGCTTCTGGTCTAGATGCTAATCTTGATAAAAGTAATGCTTATTGTCGTTGGGATCTCTACTCATGACACTTAATATCTTCAAGAGATTTTACATGTGCCCCTTGGCAGCTTATCTTTCAAGTATTTGGGGTTGCCCCTAGCCTCCGGGAAGCTTTTTTACAATGAATGTAAGCCTCTGCTAACAAAAATCACAAAGAAGAATCAAAGTCCTGGATTGCTAAGAAAGTTTCTTATGCGGCAGAGCTCAATTAGTGGCTTCTATACTTCGGGGTTCCAATCTGTACTAGTGCCGCGATTTTTCTCCCTAAAAAGCTTCTTAGAGACATTCAGGCTACTTGTAGAATATATTTGTGGATAGGACTTTATTCTAACTCTAGGAAAAGTCCTATCTCTTGGGATACTCTCTGTAACAAAAAGGCTTGTGGTGGGTTAAACTTCAAAGAGATCATAGTATGGAACAAGGATGCTATTGCTAAGCACTTTTGGGCTAAAAATAATAAGCATGATAGGCTTTGGATAAGGTGGCTTCATGCTTACTACATCAAGCATGATGATATATGGTCCATGAATATTCCTCAAAGATTATTATGGCCAATGAAGAAGATTATTGAAGCAAGGAACCTTGAATCGATCTTGTAACTTGTCAACAGTTTGTTTATAATGGCAAATTCTCCATTAAAAAGCTTTATTGGAGTTTAAAGGGATATACACCCAAGGTTCCTTGGAGAAGAATTACATGCAAAAGTAAAGCTACCCCAAAAGCTCTTTTCATTAATTGGATCATGCTGCATGGTAGACTCACTACAAAGGCAAGATCAGCTCAATAGGGTATTGGTGATGAGCAAACATGTGTTTTATGCAATACAGGCAAGATCATGATTCTTGCCTTCAATTGCTAGGTTTCACCAGAAATACTCAGCAAAGGAATGATGAAATTAAAATAGCTGCCAAGATCAGTAGGATTACTGGTGAAAAATATCAGCTTTACAACATGTTCTTCATAGAGAGTGTTTATCACATTTGGATTCAAAGAACAGGAAATTTTTTTATAACACTCTTCTCAGTACTCAGCAGATGACTAATAATATTGTTTTTAGTGTTGCTTGTAGGGCTAATCAACCACTAATCCAAAAGCTTTTAATGTAATAACTCTGTTTGGATTTACTGTATTTTTGCTATAGTTGTTGTTGGTTGTGTTCTCCTGTGTGAGGGTTGTTTTCAGCTTCTCTGAGCCTGTTTAGAGTTTTTGTTGCTGGTGGTGGCCTTAGGGGTCCTGTCCTCAAACCCTTCCTAGAAGGGGGGGGGGACTTGACTCTTGTTGGTCATTACCTTATATGCTAGGTTGTATTATTTATCTCCTTTTTTTTTTGGTTTTAACTAATAATTTTGAATTGCCAAAAAAAAGAACCGCAGCAATTTACAATTATTCTACTAGTGCATGTCTTTCATTTTAAACTTAGTACTTAATGAGTCCTTCACTTCGTTCACAAGACCTAAGCTAGTCCCAAGAATTAATATACATCAACATATAAACAGATGATCACATAACCTCGAGAGTCGTTCTTCTAATAGACACATGTATTACTCTCATTTGCAAGAAACCCAAAATTGGTTATGGTGTTATCAAACTTCTAGCACCATCGTTTACTGGCTTGCTTTAAACCATAAAGAGGGACTTTACTAGCTTGCACACCTTGTGTTCCTGACTAGGGACTACACACCCTTCAGGTTGATCCATATAGATTTATTCTGCAAGGTCACCATTTAGGAAGCAGTCTAACATCCATTTGATGTACTATTTGGTCGTGTAAGGCAATTAAAGCCATCAAGGTTCTAATGGTAGCAATCTTAGTTATCGGGGAATAAATGTCAAAATAATCTATTCCCTCCTTTTGAGTGAAACCTCTTACAACTAATATTGCTTTATACTTATCAATGAAACCATTAGGCTTTAACTTCCTTTTAAAGATCCATTTGCTGGAGATAGGCTTACAACCCCTAGAAAGGTCGGCTAATTACCAATTACTCATAAGACTCTAGCTCACTATTTATGGCCTCTTTCTAAAACAAACGACATCAGCAGATTTCCTAGCCTCACCATATGTCTTAGGATCTTGTTCTAAGATAAAAACAGACACTAGATTCTCATTCAGGACATAACTTTCAGTAAGGAAGAAAGTGACAAAGTCAGAACCAAAACTATTCTCCTTTCTAGTCATTTACTCCTCCTAGGTTCTTCATCTAGGGGTGATGTCATTTGAGATCTAGACACAGGCAAAGCATGATCAACAGAAGAGGAGTATGAAGAAGGCCGTAGAACCTTTAAAAGGGAAAAACATGTTTGAAGAATTCAACATCTCTTGATTCAACAACGAAACCACAAGCATAAGAACCTCTAGCATCCTTAATAAGAAAGCGATAATCAGCTCTATGAAATGCATAACCAATGAAAATAGAATCAAAATTCTTTGGTCCTATCTTATCTCTTTTGAATGAAAGTATGGCAACCTTGGCAAGACACCCTCACACTTTCGTGTATTTGAGTTTAGGGATATGGTCTTTTCACATCTCATATGGGGTTTTGTCTAGCTTTTTGAGAGGTCCTCGGTTCAAGACATATGACAGGCAGACAAAATAGCTTCCCTCCACATGTTATCAGGAAGTCGAGAACTAATCAACATGGCATTCATCATGTTCTTATGGGTTCTATTCCTCCTTCTAGCTATACCGTTTTGTTCGGGGTTATAAGGGGCAGTAAGCTCATAGATAATCCCATTTTGTTCAAAGAAGGTCTTAAGGGAAGTAGGGTCATACTCTCATCCCCTATCACTTCTAAGTCTCTTGATTTCCCTATCCAATGGGTTTTCAACCTTAGCTTTGTACTTTAAAAACATTTCCTCCGCCTCATCCTTGGATTTCAGAAGGTATACTACACTATAGCGATCTACAAAGGTTATGTAATACTTCTTCCCTCCCCGAATTTCATGGTTCTTAGAGTCTCATAAGTCAAAGTCAATCAGTTCAAGAAGGTCAGATTTAAAGGGCATCCTAGCAAATTTAAGTTCAACACAAATTTTGCATTTGGGTAAATCAGAATTGGGGAATCTATGGATCATGTTGAAATGCTTTAGCCTTTTTATGGAAGCTACATTCACATGACCTAACCTAGAATGCCATAAATCAATAAACTCAGCAATATAAGCACAAGAAGTAGCACTAGATTTATTAATGAGTTCGGCGATAGCATCCAAAGTAAAGTGCCCCCATTATGGAATCCATTATCCACAAACTGCCCATTATGAGTAATAACAAGTCTATCAGAACAAAAGGACAATTTTAAACTAGCCTTAATTAACAAACTACTAATAATCAAATTGTTACGAATTTTAGGAACATGAAGTACATTAGTGAGAGACAAAAAAATCCAGAAGTGAGTTTGAGAGTAATCTTCCCTTTGCCGTTGACTTTCGTTGAAGCTGAGTTACCCGTGAACACATTTTCACCTTCCATATTTTCATACTAATCGAACATCACCTGGTTGGTGTAAATGTGCCTAGTTGCTCCTATGTCAACGATCCACTCAAAGACTAACTCCAACAAGGTTGACCTCATATACAACAACAACAATGATTTCATCCTCCACCAATTTTGCTTTTGTTCTTCTCTTTTCAAGCAGTCAGTATCTTTGTGACCAGGCTTACCGAATTCATGGCAGCTTCCTTTGAACTTGTATATCTATACACTTCCTTCTGGCTTGAGGTTATTGCTTCCCTTGTAAAGTCTCTTTCCCTTGTGTTTGTTTCGTCATCGTTGGAGTGTTTGGAGTCCACAAGATTAACTTTCGGAAAAAACAGGATGATTAGAAGGTTTATCCTTAAGGCGGTTTTTCCTCCTCAATTTTTAGATGGCCAACAAGATCTTCAAGGGTTAGGTCTCTCTTTTTGTGCATAAGCTGGTTCATGTAGTCCTTCCAAGAAGAGGGACCCTTTCTCAATAAAGAAAATGGCCTGGTATATTCGTAGATAATAATACCTTCAAGAACAATGTTGGTGCAAATGGTTTCGTATTCATGAACCCGGTCAATAATGGGTCACTCATCATCTACCATAGAATTAAACCACTTAATAATGCGGTAGCACTTGGTCCCAATGTCATCAACTCCATACTTCTTTTCTAGGGTTTCCCAAATGTCCTCAGCAAGGTTGTAAGCCATGTAAATATCAAGCATCGCATTGGACATATAGTGAAGAAATACCCCCTTACAAGTTCTATAATCCTAAGTAAATTTGGTACAAATGGTTTCATATTCATGAACCTCGTCAATAATGAGTCTTTCATCATCTATAATAGAATTAAGCCACTTACTAATGCAAGTAGCATTTGGTCCCAACGTCATCAACTCCATACCTCTTTTCTAGGGTATCCCAAATGTCCTTAGCATGGTTGTAAGCCATGTAAATATTAAGCAACGCATTAGACATATAGTGAAGAAATACCCCCTTACAAGTTCTATCATCCTCAGCAAACTTGGTCTCACATGCCAATTTTTCAGTCTCATCAGTGAGGACAGCATGATCATCAAGAATGTAGGCTACATCAATTTGTTCTACATAAAATCTAAACCTGATAGCCCAACAGCTAGAATTTGCCCCCTCCAAAGACTCGATTTTGGACATATCAGGAATGGAGTTACGAAAGGCCATGATAATAGAATATCAAAAATTCACCTTTAAGATTATTGCACCAAATACGCAAGGAGACGAAGCACAAGAAAATTAGAACAATCTAGCTTGAAGGGAGGAAACAGGAGTTAAGAAGATGGTGATTTCACTGCAATACGGGTGCAAACTTCTTCCCGGCGACCACCATCTAGGATTAGCTTAGAGCCTCCCATTTGTGTGCACTCACAAGCAAACGTACGGATGGAGTGACTTAATTCAACCCGAATTGAGAGAACACTTTTTCTAGAGAGAAGAGAATGAATATATATATATATATATATATATATATATATATATATATATATATTTATATATATATATATATATAGAAGAGGGATTTAAATAGGCTAGAGAACAAGAAGAGAAAAGGCAAGAAAAGACTTTTGGGGGGGCTTAGGTGTAATCGGTCTTCCTCTTCCGCAATCCGAGGCTGGAAGGATAGAAGGAAGCAGTAGGGGCTCTGGTTGGACCACCCGAAATTGAACGCGCGAGCAAAGGGGATAAAATCCTCCCTGTGACCCCCCTTTCGAAGATTGAGCCAAAACACTCATAAGACTCTAGCTCACTATTTATGGCCTCTTTCTAAAACAAACGACATCAGCAGATTTCCTAGCCTCACCATATGTCTTAGGATCTTGTTCTAAGATAAAAACAGACACTAGATTCTCATTCAGGACATAACTTTCAGTAAGGAAGAAAGTGACAAAGTCAAAACCAAAACTATTCTCCTTTCTAGTCATTTACTCCTCCTAGGTTCTTCATCTAGGGGTGATGTCATTTGAGATCTAGACACGAGCAAAGCATGATCAACGTAAGAGGAGTATGAAGAAGGCCGTAGAACCTTTAAAAGGGAAAACATGTTTGAAGAATTCAACATCTCTTGATTCAACAACGAAACCACAAGCATAAGAACCTCTAGCATCCTTAATAAGAAAGCGATAATCAGCTCTATGAAATGCATAACCAATGAAAATAGAATCAAAATTCTTTGGTCCTATCTTATCTCTTTTGAATGAAAGTATGGCAACCTTGGCAAGACACCCTCACACTTTCAGGTATTTGAGTTTAGGGATATGGTCTTTTCACATCTCATATGGGGTTTTGTCTAGCTTTTTGAGAGGTCCCTCGGTTCAAGACATATGACAAAGAGACAAAATAGCTTCCCTCCACATGTTATCAGGAAGTCGAGAACTAATCAACATGGCATTCATCATGTTCTTATGGGTTCTATTCCTCCTTCTAGCTATACCGTTTTGTTCGGGGTTATAAGGGGCAGTAAGCTCATAGATAATCCCATTTTGTTCAAAGAAGGTCTTAAGGGAAGTAGGGTCATACTCTCATCCCCTATCACTTCTAAGTCTCTTGATTTCCCTATCCAATGGGTTTTCAACCTTAGCTTTGTACTTTAAAAACATTTCCTCCGCCTCATCCTTGGATTTCAGAAGGTATACTACACTATAGCGATCTACAAAGGTTATGTAATACTTCTTCCCTCCCCGAATTTCATGGTTCTTAGAGTCTCATAAGTCAAAGTCAATCAGTTCAAGAAGGTCAGATTTAAAGGGCATCCTAGCAAATTTAAGTTCAACACAAATTTTGCATTTGGGTAAATCAGAATTGGGGAATCTATGGATCATGTTGAAATGCTTTAGCCTTTTTATGGAAGCTACATTCACATGACCTAACCTAGAATGCCATAAATCAATAAACTCAGCAATATAAGCACAAGAAGTAGCACTAGATTTATTAATGAGTTCGGCGATAGCATCCAAAGTAAAGTGCCCCCATTATGGAATCCATTATCCACAAACTGCCCATTATGAGTAATAACAAGTCTATCAGAACAAAAGGACAATTTTAAACTAGCCTTAATTAACAAACTACTAATAATCAAATTGTTACGAATTTTAGGAACATGAAGTACATTAGTGAGAGACAAAAAAATCCAGAAGTGAGTTTGAGAGTAATCTTCCCTTTGCCGTTGACTTTCGTTGAAGCTGAGTTACCCGTGAACACATTTTCACCTTCCATATTTTCATACTAATCGAACATCACCTGGTTGGTGTAAATGTGCCTAGTTGCTCCTATGTCAACGATCCACTCAGCACTAACTCCAACAAGGTTGACCTCATATACAACAACAACAATGATTTCATCCTCCACCAATTTTGCTTTTGTTCTTCTCTTTTCAAGCAGTCAGTATCTTTGTGACCAGGCTTACCGAATTCATGGCAGCTTCCTTTGAACTTGTATATCTATACACTTCCTTCCGGCTTCGAGGTTATTGCTTCCCTTGTAAAGTCTCTTTCCCTTGTGTTTGTTTCGTCATCGTTGGAGTGTTTGGAGTCCACAAGATTAACTTTCGGAAAAAACGGGATGATTAGAAGGTTTATCCTTAAGGCGGTTTTCCTCCTCAATTTTTAGATGGCCAACAAGATCTTCAAGGGTTAGGTCTCTTTTTGTGCATAAGCTGGTTCATGTAGTCCTTCCAAGAAGAGGGACCCTTTCTCAATAAAGAAAATGGCCTGGGTATATTCGTAGATAATAATACCTTCAGCAACAATGTTGGTGCAAATGGTTTCGTATTCATGAACCTGGTCAATAATGGGTCACTCATCATCTACCATAGAATTAAACCACTTAATAATGCGGTAGCACTTGGTCCCAATGTCATCAACTCCATACTTCTTTTCTAGGGTTTCCCAAATGTCCTCAAAGAAGGTTGTAAGCCATGTAAATATCAAGCATCGCATTGGACATATAGTGAAGAAATACCCCCTTACAAGTTCTATAATCCTTAGTAAATTTGGTACAAATGGTTTCATATTCATGAACCTCGTCAATAATGAGTCTTTCATCATCTATAATAGAATTAAGCCACTTACTAATGCAGTAGCATTTGGTCCCAACGTCATCAACTCCATACCTCTTTTCTAGGGTATCCCAAATGTCCTTAGCATGGTTGTAAGCCATGTAAATATTAAGCAACGCATTAGACATATAGTGAAGAAATACCCCCTTACAAGTTCTATCATCCTCAAGCAAACTTGGTCTCACATGCCAATTTTTCGCCCTCATCGGTGAGGACAAGCATGATCATCAAGAATGTAGGCTACATCAATTTGTTCTACATAAAATCTAAACCTGATAGCCCAACAGCTAGAATTTGCCCCCTCCAAAGACTCGATTTTGGACATATCAGGAATGGAGTTACGAAAGGCCATGATAATAGAATATCAAAAATTCACCTTTAAGATTATTGCACCAAATACGCAAGGAGACGAAGCACAAGAAAATTAGAACAATCTAGCTTGAAGGGAGGAAACGGGGAGTTAAGAAGATGGTGATTTCACCGCAATACGGGTGCAAACTTCTTCCCGGCGACCACCATCTAGGATTAGCTTAGAGCCTCCCATTTGTGTGCACTCACAAGCAAACGTACGGATGGAGTGACTTAATTCAACCCGAATTGAGAGAACACTTTTTCTAGAGAGAAGAGAATGAATGAATATATATATATATATATATATATATATATATATATATATATATATATATATATATATATATATATAGAAGAGGGATTTAAATAGGCTAGAGAACAAGAAGAGAAAAGGCAAGAAAAGACTTTTTTGGGGGGGCTTAGGTGTAATCGGTCTTCCTCTTCCGCAATCCGAGGTTGGAAGGATAGAAGGAAGCGATGGGGGCTCGGTTGGACCACCCGAAATTGAACGCGCGAGCAAAGGGGATAAAATCCTCCCCGTGACCCCCCTTTCGAAGATTGAGCCAAAACAAAATCAAACAAGCAAGGACAAAGCCAAATGCTAACCTAAGAAGGACGCTTGCGGGAGAGTTTTGAGAGTCAACCGCAACCGGTGGATGTCTCCAAGGAAGAAATCCATGTGTGAGGGAACTAGAGAAGTTGGCGGCCCTTGGGGGGGGAACTATACCGCATTGCATTTTAATAGGAAGTTAAAATTATGCTTGCTAACCCTCGCTTTGGTCCTAATTTCGCTTCATTTTGTTACTAAAAAGGGAGGAGGAAACACGAGTACCAAATGTTTGGCAATCCTTGGTAGAGCTTATTTATGATTTCGTCTTGAACCCGGTAAACGAACAAATAGGTGGTCTTTCCGGAAATGTTAAACAAAAGTTTTTCCCTTGCATCTTGGTCACTTTTACTTTTTGTTATTTCGTAATCTCCAGGGTACGATTTTTTCTTCGATTTTTCTTTTTGTCACAAGCCTACGCATTTTATAAATTATCCCAAGCAAAAATTCTTAACTTAGATAAGTTAAGATATGTCCTTCAAGATCGTGGAATATCTTTATTTCTTAAAAATGAAATAAAAGATTATTTTGGAACCCAAGGAATAGCTCGTTCCAAGCTAAAGACTAAAAAACTTACGAATTCTGAAATAAACCAATGGCCAATGCCTTCGGTCGGTAAGTCATTAAGGCCTGCTCTAGGTGACTTGGAAGTGCTCGAAGCTAAGAAGTCAATCTACTTTGACTTTCGAGTTCTAGGTCTTAGAAGCACAAGCGGGAGCCGTGGGGAAGGCCCTTGGGCCGCTAATGGAACTCCCTCTGCGATTACTAGCGATTCCAACTTCATGTTCTCGAGTTGCAGCAGAACAATCCGAACCGAGGCAATCTTTCCGGATTCGCTTCGCCTTACAACCTTGCTTCCCATTGTAATTGCCATTGTAGCACGTGTGTGGCCCAGCCCGTAAGGGCCATGCGGACTTGACGTCATCCCCACCTTCCTCCAGTATATCACTGGAAGTCCCTCGTGAGTGCGGCACGATACGAGGCGGATTTGCTGACCGTAACGAACTTGACTCTGCCCCTGAAAAAAAAAAAAAAAGAGCGGGGAGACCTTTGGCCTGGGCTGGGGGGAGAGTGGGATGGGAAGAAAAATGGCATGACAGCTATGAGAATATCGACAATAATTGATTTGTCGTTACAAATTGATACCATGAATCCCGCAAAGCAAAATCTCGAAAAAACGGTTGCTAAATGAACCAGGCCATAAAAAGAAACACAGACCCACGTTGCACTCGCCACGAACATGAGCCCGACTGACACGCGCGCACGTGTGTGGTTTGCCATTTCTTCAAGCCCATTACCAAACAAGAACTAGTGGAATATGGAGATAGATAAACAAGGCAATAAGCTTATATTCTTCCAATGTGGGTCTTATGCATTTCATGAACAAAGGCGAAGAAAACAAGTACCTTTTAATGGTACATAACTTTGAGGCTTTATTTCCAACAAGCGCGTGTGTCCTATTTCTTTCAACAACTATTATTCAAGGATCTACAAGGGAAGAATTAAATAAGGCATGGTTACTATGCATTCAAATATTCTACGTAAAAACCTATTACTATACAATAATGTGTATAACGCTTTTCTTGGACCACACATGTTTGAACTTCAGCTGCTTATATATTGACTATCTCTGGTTTAAGGCATAGCGTCGTAATTTGTATCAACTTAAATGTATATTATCCATATAAAATTTTTGATTCCCTTAATTTGTTAAAATATTGAATACAATCAATGGATACCGGATAGTCATGCAGTAACCATTTTTGGTTTAATTTTTAGATATCAATCCATTAAGATCTACCTCAGATAATTAAGACAAGATGTAATAATATACAAGTTCAGTTGGATTTTTGATGTCCATAAGCTTCTTAGTGTGAAATTCCAAGTAGGTTGGTTCGGAAGAGTGAAAAACCAAGAGTCCTACATTCAAAAAATTAAACAAGAAAGTATTTCGTTCTTTATATTATTCACTTCTCCTATAAGCTTTGTCAGAAGAGTAGAGGGATGCAACTATTTACCTCACACGTGTGCGAGCAATGGTCGGGCTTGGCTAGGGGAGACTATGCATTTTCGCAGGTGGGGGTGGCGTACATTTTTATAACCTGTTATGTTATTTAGGCCCGAAATCAACAAATCAATCTTTCGAGATTATTATCTAAGTGCTACATAGTCTCCTCTCGCAGATTTGGCTCCTTCGTTAGTGCCATCAGTTTCGCCTCTTTATGGCTGACGTTTTTTTCCTTCCTCCTCTACAACAGAGCAAGTCTAGCAAGATCGACACGAGAAAAATTCCTTCTTCGTCGTTCTATTTTCTCTGAACCTCGGATCTTTTTTTGGACAATATTAAGTGTGTTCTCATGTTATTTCTCTGCACTACTCCGGAGAGATAGTCATCATGTATCCCTTGAAGTTGGTTACCAAGAGGTCGTTAGTTTCTAACGAGGCAAATTCAACTTTAGGGAGTGATTTTTCACACCACGACATGTTCAGAAAAGTTGTTAATCGTTCTCCAAGTCCTTTCTTCTATTTAACCATTTTCCTTAGCTTAATGAATTTTCAAGTAACACGAACTTTCATTTATAAAAATCATACGATATCTACAATAGATATCTTAATAACAACGAAAAATAGTTCTAATAAAACCAAATAAAAATAAGAATCTAGAAGCATAAATCTAATTAAAGATTCAGCGCCTTATTGAAAATTTGTCTCAATATATCTTTCCGAAGTGGATCCGTCCCTCAATAAAGTTCGAAAAAAATATATTGTATTGATGTAGTAGACAGAAGACAAAAAATTAATGGCCAGTGTAAATTCGCATAACCAACCCTCGATAAATATCATGTATAGTAAACCATTAGAGCAAACATCATAGCCAATCAAAATTTGTTCATGTACCTTGTTTATCCCCTCTTATTGTGTTGTGTCATCTTTCCTTTGTAGAATAGACTCGTTTATGAAATTTGTCTTAACATCTTTTCTTGAGTGTCCTATTCTTTTGTCAGCTTTTGGTGTTTTCCTTTTCTTATATCAAAATTACTTTTAACATCAACTTTAGTTTTAATAATTGCTACAGCATCTCCGGAACTCAATAGAATAATTCCCGACAATTCAATGTTGAACCTAGGTTTCTGGAACACACGCATTTAAATATATAAATTTTGATGAGTTGTATTCAGTAACTAGCATTAAAACATGGATAGATAACCAAGATGCGAAGGAAGAAAATTCCACTGTACACTATTTGGGTAAAATGGGAGCTAGCTAGCAAACTTTTTAGTCATTAAACACTAAGAATAGAATCTCTATAATTCTTTTAAGGTTTCAACTACCTGAATTTTGGCCAAACATCCTTTGTCCTTGCTTACCAAGTCCCTGCACATTCATCCAAAAGGAGTAGATTCCTTTTGCTATTCTAGGGAATCTCTTTGCAAGGGGTGGCGATGAGGTTGTTTAACTACACTTTGTCAACTTCTACCCATTGTATTGAACCTGGAATTTTCAAGAAATACCAGGAAATCATGGACCTATTCTCTGGTTTTACTTTTATTCTTCCCTTAATTAAGTTGAAGTCATCACATAAATTGACCCATAGCATTTGATACTTGGACACTAAGATACAAAATTGTTTCTCGAAACTATAGTTATCAGCTACATGCTGGGGCTACTTTACTTACGTCGCTTGGGCGGAACTTCTGAAAAAAAGGTCGGGTTGCACGATACATGCAGGGAAATTGGAAAGAAACAAAAAATGGATCCATTAACGGTTTTTTTGACAAAAATTGTTTTCTAATGAATTTTGTTATAAAACATCGTATAAGGTGGTTAATTTTTTTTACAAAATAATGCTTATAGTTAAAAAAAAATCCAAAGCAAAAAATTAATGGTTAAATTTGTATCTTCTATAAAAAGTAAATTGGGTATCATTGAACCAATTAAAAACCAAACAGTTAGGCTCAATTGATCTCTTCAACTTTCCTAAACTTAATTTTTGTTGTTGAAATTACCCGACTTTTACCGAACTGAACATATTTTTGTTGAATTGTACATATCTTTGCTGAACTTATTCCTATCAAAATTATTGTGGTTGAACTTGAACTTATCTTTGTTGAGCTTATGCTGTATTTGCAATTTTTTTGTTAAACTGAACTTATTTTTATTAAATTAACTTATATTTAGTAAAATTCACTTACTTTTGCTAAAACTAATTTAATTAAGTTCAGTTGAACATGATCTTATTTTGAGACCGCGGATACCACCGAAAATCACAAACCTAAATACTTAGTCGTCATAAAAATTATAAATTGTTGTTTATATAGTGTTTTTCTTTTTTATTGGGGGTGGGGGTGTTGTACGAACACGTGGTTGTGCGAACAAGTGGTTGTTTTGATCACAGTGACATATCAGCACATCAGTGGTAGTGGATTACCAAAAGGTTTGCAAGACCAAGTACAAACGTAACAGAAATTCATTTACGTGTAAATGCCTTTAAATATGGAGGAGTTGAGTACATGAGCTCACAAGCTAAGGCCACCTAAGCATGAACAAGCACTTTGTTATTGGTAATCATTTACAACCTCCATAAGCATAACATCTTCTTTGCCTCACCTGTGTTTGCTTAATCTTTGTAATAATCTAAGGTGCGGGAGCATTTATCTCTCTTGTTAGGTGGAAAGTGGAAAAAATTGTTTTACAAGAAGGTGCCAACACAATAGATATATAGGCCTTACATTTTGCGGCCTATAAAGCAAAATTTTAATTATTGGAACTTTTTGTTGGGAAATACCTATTGAAATAACTATTTTGTTGGAAAAGACCTAATAAATTTTTTTTTTTTTCAAAAAGACCTATTATAATACTTCCATTTATTACATAAGACCACCTCAATAATTTTGAGACAAAAAGTCAATTTTCTAACACTGACTTTTCTTCCCCTCCTCTTCTCATTAAATAACACCAACATCTTGTTTTCTATCCTAATCCCTTAACCCCACCAAACCCTTTCCTCTTGCTTCCCATTTTAAGGGATTATGGTAGGGAAAAAAAGAATAGGTTGGTCCCATTTATTGAGAAAGGGAGGTGAAGGAAGTCAATATCGGAAAAATTGACTTTTTGGGCGGAAAATATTGAGGTGGTCTTTAGTAACAAAGGGAAGTGTTATAATAGGTCTTTTTGAACAATTTTTTTTATTAGGTCTTTCCTAACAAAATAGCTATTTTAATAGGTCTTTCCCAACAAAAAGTTCTAATTATTATCTATACGAAACTATGGTTGACTATAGCTAAGTGATTCTACTAATTCAAGGACTCATTCCCTCATGCACACACATTTGTAAAAATATTAGATTAATAACAGTCAAGCTACTAAATTTGATCTTTAATTTCTTACAAATTAAATCGTTATAGACACACACTTGTCCACAACTATGAGTTATGTACACTTAAACGAATAAATATTTGCAAAAACTCATTATACATATTATGAACAAATCATTACATAATTGCGTAATCTTATACTGTCATTGTGAAGAATTCATGGGCAGGAACTAACAATAACATTATTAAACAATATAACCCAATAAGACTTCACGTGAAAACTGTGAGAATTGCATCGAATTATGTGTTTAAACATTTTAATTCTCTCTCATGCTTTCTCAATCTAAGCCTTTACGTGTTTAAACACTTTAATTCTTTATCGAAATTTTTTTTCCCTAATTCTTTAAATTCATAATTATCTTCTTGCTGGAAAATCTTCTAACAACTACGGCAACTAATTAATCGTACCTAACTAGCAAAATTTGTTAGATATAATACATGTCGACTTGGAAAACAAATAGTAACATATCCATAGAGTTTAGTGCTATAAGAATGAGCATCTTTGTATCTAGGATCTGAAATTTACTTCAGCTACTGTAATAATTCTTCAAACATTGAAAATATGAAGTTAAGCTTTAATGTGGCGGTTATGGTGGATGATCTTGTTACTCTATTTTTCAGCTTATTTCATGGTATCAAAGAAGGTACAAAATTAAGTGATTTATATTGAATACTTTTATTTTTTGATCAAAATTATTATTTCTATAAAATCACAACGGCTATACTGATTGTTTGCTTTTTTCGATAAAAAAAAAAATCCTTTTTTTGAATCTGTTTAAGATTCTTTTTTCGGTTTTTTCACCCAGTACCCCTGAGTTTTCAAAAAATTCACCTGTTACCCTCCATGTTTTCAAAATTCACCAGGTACCCCTCAGTTTTATGTAAATACACCGACATGCCCCTAATGACTAACAACGGTTAACGCCGTTAGCCTTAAACCTCATTAAACTCTAATTAGCACTAATTAACCTAACTAAACTAACTAAATCCTAACATCTAACTTCTAATCCTACCTTAACCCTAACCCCTAATTTCAAACCCTAACCCTAACCCCACTACCACCCAACCAACACCCCCTCCCCTCCACCCACCCCACCCTACCCCCTGCAGCCGTAACCCCCACCGCAACCACCAACCCCATCGCAGCCCCCCCCACCCTCCCTCCCCCACCCCCGCAACCTCGTCGCCCCCTCCCCCACCCATTCGATTTCTCCCCACTCCCGCGCCCCCACACCACCACCACTCTGCGCACCACCGCTCTTCGAACACCAGGAACCCACACCAACAACCACACCGCAGCCCCCAACACTCCTCTTTCCTTCGCTCTCGGGCTCATTCCCTCCCTGTTTCTTTGCTTCCTTTGTTGTTGTGGTAGTCAGCCCGCTCGCGCCATGACGCTGCCGTCCTACTGTCAAGACTCGTCGGTGCTCGGTTCTCCCCTTCCCGCTATGCGTTTCTTCCCTAAAATCGAATGGGTGGGGGAGGGGTGAGGGGCTTCTTGGGAGGCGTGGGGAGTGGGGCGGGCGCGCGGGGGGTGGGGAGGGGGAGGCGTCGCGAGGGTAGGGAAGGGGAGGGGAGGCCGCAGCAGGGGGTGGTGGGAGGGTGGGGGGGGTGGTGGGAAAGGTTAGGGTTTAGGGTTAGGGTTAAGGTTTAGGGTTATGGGTTAGAGTTAGGATTAGGGGTTACAGTTAGGATTAGGGTTAGGATTAGGGATTAATGACTAACGACGTTAACCGCCGTTATTCATTAAGGGTATTTGAGTGTATTACAAAAAAACTCGGGGGTACCTGGTGCATTTTGAAAACATGGGGGGTACCAGGTGAATTTTTTGAAAACTCGGGGGTACTGAGTGAAAAAACCGTTCTTTTTTCCTAATCATGCTGTATTCTTACACGAGCTCATTATTTCTCGTCCTCCTTTGATTGTGTTACCACCATTTTTTGATGTCAAGTAACATTTATTATGATACCTTCACTAGGGTAAAAAAGGAAGGGCTACGTTTTTTAGAAAACGCATCCCTTCGTGTATGAAGGGCTTTGGTTTTCAAGAAAACCGCAACCCTTTTAATGAAGGGTTGCGGTTAACCAGAAAACGCAGCCCTTCGTACTGTATGAAGGGCTGCGATTTTTAGGCGAACCGCAACCCTATTAGTGAAGGGCTGCGGTTAGCCTAAAAACTGCAGCCCTTCATACACGAAGGACTGCGTTTTCTGGGCTAACCGTAGCCCTTCACAACCCATCCCACATTTAAGTTTTGCGCGCATACATACAGTAGACATCTATCCCAAATTTCCCTCCCTTACTTAGAAAAATTTGACAAGCGAAAAACCCCTCCCTCTCACTCACTCGCACAGCTAACCCTAACGCCCCATCACCGGAGCCCTGACGCCGGAGCACTGACCCAGCGTCAGAGCACCGACATTGACTTACAGTCGCCGGAACCATCGCCTGAGCATCGACCCATCACCGGTTCACCAACATTGCTTCATTCTCTGCTCCATTCACCACCAACTCAGTGCGCACCACCACCACGCAGCTGCACCATCTTGCACACCACCCACCTCGCGCAGCAGCAACCTCCACCACCACCACAACCCTTCTCTTTCTTCTCTTCTCTTCTCTTCTCTTCTCTTCTCCACCATTTGAGTGGGTTTAGGGTGTGGAGCTCCTCCACCACTACGCAACTCCACCACCCACAAGCGGCAGCAACGACTACCACCACCACTGCCCTACTCTTTCTTCATTGCTCTTGGGTTTAGTCAATTTTTTGCTTAGTTAAGTTTGAATTAATCTTGTTTTTAAGTTACTTTTATTTTTCTTAATTAAATTAAATGATTAATGTGCAATGTGGGTTTTGTTAATTGTAGGAAGAAGAGGCTTTGGAAGGCAAATAAAGTTCCAACTATCTCTTCTCTCTTCATTTCTTATCATTGGTGTTAAGAGGTAACTAGTTTAATTTCGTTGTCTTTTTTGTTTGATTTGTTGATGAGACAAAGTTGTCATGTGATTCAATTTGATTAAGTTATGATAATTTATTGATATATACTCATGTATTTCTTATAATGTATGTATATTTCTTGATATGAGATTGTATGAAAACGCAATGTAATTTAACTATGAAATCTACAAGTTGTTTGAATCATCATCATATGCCTAGATACCCGTTCAAGACTTACTCATTAGGATTAAGTCTTGAATAGTCCCCGGTTAGGGACTGTTCTTGGACGTTTTATCTCACTTAGTGGTGAATGTGTGTCTTCTTTTCAATTCTGAGGAAATTCTTGGCTTATCGATTCTCTACATTGTTCTCTGGGTACATATGTAGATAAGCAATTATCTACATTGTGTACTTGGAGAACTGTAGGGAAATGCTGCCGGATTTTCTTTAGAATTGAAAAGTTGGCATATATTCACTAGCTAGATTAGACGTCCAAGGATGGGTTAGGTTGGAGTGATAAGGACCTTCGGCTGCATGCATACATTTGAACATGTCAATATCTTAGCTTGCTCTATACGTGTGTGATTTGAATATGTGAGTGTATGTACTTAAATAATGATTGATGCATTATAATTATTGGTTGTGTTTAATTATTAGTGGTCTTGTTGAATGAGATGGATTACACATGGATGTATGGTAGTCGTGAATCGATTAAGTTTGTGAATGGGGTCTCGAAATTCTGTACATTTGCATTACAATATCAAACATCCTTTGGAGCAGTCAACTTTTATTGTCCTTGTGTCGATTGTAGAAATGTGAACAAGGTTAGTAGTATACATTTGCTTAGGGAGCATGTCTTTCGCCGTGGGTTTAGGCCTCAATACCACGTATGTGTTTGGCATGGTGAGCAGGGGAAGCATATAGGAAGCTCTAGAGTAATGAACGATATATGTGAAGAAAAGAAGGATGATGAGTTCGAGGATGAGAAATGGGATGATGAGTTTGCAGATGATGATAGGGATCGGGTAGACGAGATGATACACAAGGTTGAAGATCAGTCGTGTAAACAACCTCGTATTTTTGAGTCTATATCTGAGGCTGCTGAAAAGCCATTGGATCCAGGTTGTACAAAGTACACCAAACTTTCCGTCGTGATAACACTGTTCAACATTAAGTCGAACGCTGGTTGGATGGACTCCAGTTTCACATCGTTATTGGAAGTTTTAGCTGATATGCTCCCTGATGGAAATGAACTGCCAAAGTCGTACTATTATGCGAAGAAACTAATGTGTCCTTTCGATTTAGAGTACGAGCGAATACATGCTTGTCCTAACGATTGTGTGCTTTATCGTAATGAGTATGAGCATTTTCATGAGTGTCCACGTTGTGGATTTTCGAGGTACAAGCGTGAAGGAGCTGGAGGTAGTGAAGGACCACCAGCTAAGGTGTTGTGGTATCTACCCATAATACCTAGATTTAAGCGCATGTTCTCAATTAAAGGAGATGCGAAGAAATTGAGATGACATGCAGATTGTAGGAAGAAAGACGGTCTGCACAAGCATCCGACTGATTCGCCTGAGTGGAAAAGTATCAACAGTGTGCATAAGGCATTTGGTAATGAGGATAGGAATATGAGGCTTGGATTATGTACGGATGGCATGAACCCTTTTGGCAATCTTAGTTCGCAGCATATTACATGCCCAGTAGTTTTAGTGGTTTATAACTTGCCTCCTTGGTTGTGCATGAAACGCAAGTACATCATGCTGTTGCTTCTTATATCGGGGCCCAAACAACCTGGAAATGACATAGATGTATACCTCAAACCGCTTGTTGAAGATTTACAGAAGATGTGGAACGAAGGAGTGTTAGTATTTGATGCGTATGCTAATGAGATGTTCACTCTGCGTGCCATGCTTTTTTGTACTATGAACGATTATCCAGCTTATGGGAACTTATCTGGGTATAAGACTAGAGGAAAACAACCCTACCCGATTTGTGTAGATGACATGAAATCTATACACCTTAAGGGTTGCAAACATGTCTATATGCGCACACGATGGATCCTCAAACGCGACGACCATCCCTATCGATTTAAGAAGAAGGCATTCGATGGGACCGTTGAAGAAGAAGTTGCTCGTAGACCATTAACTAGTACTGAAGTTTATAATCAGGTTAAGGGCATTGAAACAATCTTTGGTAAACCTGCTAGTGAGGTTGATCGACCTACAGGATTATGGAAAAAGGAGTCCATTTTTTGGAAACTCCCATATTGGAAAGATCTAAAGGTCAGACATTGTTTGAATGTCATGCACATAGAGAAGAACGTTTGTGAAGCTATTCTTGCGACAATTATGAATATTCCGGGCAAGACAAAAGATGTTAAGGCGTCACGACTTTACTTGGAAAAACAGGGGCTTCAACCAGAGTTGTTGGCTCAGAAAAGGGACGGAAGGAAGAAGAAAGTAGTGGGGGAAAGGGTTGATGAGGAAACTCATAAAAGTTTAAAGAAGGTGGAGGATTCGGAGAAGAATTATTTGCCACCAGCTTGCTACACGATGTCGCGTGCAGAGAAACGGATGTTTTACGAGTCGTTGTATGGCATTAAGATTCCAACTGGCTACTCATCGAATATGAAGCGATTTGTTACCTTAAATGGTGAGTTGAAGTTATCGAGTATGAAATCTCACGATTGCCATGTCATGATGCAAGTATTCTTACCGATTGCAATTCGTGGGATACTTCCAAAGTATGTGAGGCACACCATTACAGAACTTTTTTCATTTTTCCATCCAATATGCAAAGCAAAGTCCTAGAACCGTCGACCCTCGATTCCTTGCGAGCCGGAGTAGTTGAAACTCTATGCAAATTTGAGATGTCCCCCCCCCGCATTCTTTGACATTATGGTCCATCTCATTGTCCATCTAGTTTGAGAAATTAAGCTGTGGTCCAGTGTTTTTGAGGTGGTGCTATCCTTTTGAGTGATATATGTGTACTTTGAAGGATAAGGTTCGAAATCCTGCACAACCAGAAGGTAGTATAATTCAAGGGATTGTGGGTGAAAAGATCAGTAATTTTGTGGCTGAGTATTTTGCTAGTGTTGATCCTGTTGGACTTCCGACATTCCGACATCCCGACACGAGAGCAGACTTGAGGGCAAGGGTACAATTGGTTCAAAATTGATCTCACCTTCCGTAGAAAAGCGTACACAAGCTCACTTATTTGTATTGCATCACGTAGCAACTGTCCATCCTTATTTAAATAAACATATGGAGGAATTACGTGTTAGCAATCCTGGAAAAGGAATAAGGGCATTGACGCAAATGCATAACAAGACTTTCATTGATTGGTTTCATAAACGAGTAGTGAATGATTTGGATGAAAGTGTTCCTGAAACAGTCAAGTGGTTAGGATTTGGTCCTCGTGAAGCTGTACGCTCTTATGAGGGTTATGATATTAATGGGTATATGGTTTGGACTGAACGTCAAGATCTGAAGTCGACATCGCAACAAAATAGTGGTGTTTCGCTTGTGGCGTCATCTACACAATACGCAATCTCGAAGGATAAGTCGCCTATACTTGCTGACAACAATTATTATGGGCAGATACAAGAAATATGGAAACTGGACTACTATACTTTTAATATTTGCCTCTTGTGTTGCAAGTGGGTTGATGATAATCGACGTTGCGTTAGAAAAGATGATCCTTGCGGATTCACTCTTGTGGACCTCAGTCGTTTACATGAAACTCAGGAGCCATTTGTAATTGCATCACAAGTTAAGCAAATATTTTTTGTAACTGATCCTGCTGATAATAAGTGGTCAATTGTTGTACCTGGTAAAAGGAGTATCCTCGGAATTGGTGATGTTGATAATGAGGAAGAATATGATGCATTTGAGGACATCCCAACTTTTACCTATACTGAAAATAGTGTGGAGGATGATGTGAATATGTCGGAGAACTATATGCGTGTAGATCACACGGAAGGGATACATGTACCTGAAGATCCTAAGAAACGACGGAAGGTCAATAAATCATGAGACATATACTCAGGTCAGTCTAATTTCTCCAATTTGAAACTATTGTGTAGATTTTTAGGCTTATTTTTGTTATTGGTTGAATTTCGGGAACGAAAAGGTCATTTTAGGCCTACATGGCAATGAAGGAGTGCAGTGGAGGGGGGGGTGGGGCAGTAGTGGCGGTGGTGGTGGGACTTTGTTGCAAATGTGGAGAGTGAGGTCACATGGCAATGGAATGCTCTCCACATTTGTGACAATTCCCATCATTCCTGCTGCTACCAGCTGATGGGCATTACATTGCCATGTGACCTGATCCTCGGGTCATTTTAAGCCTATTTTCGTCTTTCGTGTCCAATTCGTACCTATCGAGTCATTTCACCCCAAATTCTTTTTGAACATGATAATATGAGGCATAATGGAACTATTGTCTAGGTTTTTAGGCTTGCATATGTTGTTGTTTGAATTTCGGGAACGCAAAGTTCATTTTAAGACCTACATGGCAATGAGGGAGTGCAGTTGGGGGGGGGGGCAATAGTGGCGGTGGTGGTGGGACTTTGTTGCAAATCTGGAGAGTGAGGTCACATGGTAATGGAATGCTCTACACATTTGGGACAATTCCCACCATCTCCGCGGCTACCAGCTGATGGGCATTCCATTGCCATGTGACCTGATTCTCGGGTCATTTTAGGCCTATTTTCGCCTTTCATGTCCAATTCGTACCTGCCGAGTCATTTCACCCCAAATTCTTTTTGAACATGATTATATGAGGTATAATGTAACTATTGTGTAGATTTTTAGGCTTGCATATGTTGTTGGTTGAATTTCGGGAACAAAAAGGTCATTTTAGGCCTACATGGCAATGAGGGAGTGCAGTGGGGGGGCAATAGTGGCGGTGGTGGTCGAAATTTGTTGCAAATGTGGAGAGTGAGGTCACATGGCAATGGAATGCTCTCCACATTTGCGACAATTCCCATCATTCCTGCTGCTACCAGCTGATGGGCATTCCATTGCCATGTGACCTGATCCTCGGGTCATTTTAAGCCTATTTTCGTCTTTCGTGTCCAATTCGTACCTATCGAGTCATTTCACCCCAAATTCTTTTTGAACATGATAATATGAGGCATAATGGAACTATTGTCTAGGTTTTTAGGCTTGCATATGTTGTTGTTTGAATTTCGGGAACGCAAAGTTCATTTTAAGACCTACATGGCAATGAGGGAGTGCAGTTGGGGGGGCAGTAGTGGCGGTGGTGGTGGGACTTTGTTGCAAATCTGGAGAGTGAGGTCACATGGTAATGGAATGCTCTACACATTTGGGACAATTCCCACCATCTCCGCGGCTACCAGCTGATGGGCATTCCATTGCCATGTGACCTGATTCTCGGGTCATTTTAGGCCTATTTTCGCCGCGTGTCCAATTCGTACCTATCGAGTGATTTCATCCCAAATTCTTTTTGAACATGATTAGATGAGGTATAATGTAAATATTGTGTAGATTTTTAGGCTTGCATATGATGTTGGTTGAATTTCGGGAACGATAAGGTAATTTTAGGCCTACATTGCAATGAGGGAGTGTAGTGGGGGGCGATAGCGGCGGTGGTGGTGGGACTTTTTTGGAAATGAGGAGAGTGAGGTCACGTTGCAATGGAATGCTCTCCACATTTGTAACAATTCCCACCATCTCCGCTGCTACCAGCTGATGGGTATTCCATTGCAATGTGACCTAATTCTCGGGTTATTTTAGGCCTATTTTCGTCTTTCGTGTCCAATTCGTACCTATCGAGTCATTTCACCCCAAATTCTTTTTGAACATGATTGTATGAGGTATAATGTAACTATTGTGTAGATTTTTAGGCTTGCATATGTTGTTGGTTGAATTTCGTGAACGAAAAGTTCATTTTAGGCCTACATGGCAATGAGGGAGTGTAGTTGGGGGGCGGTAGTGGCGGTGGTGGTGGGACTTTGTTGCAAATGTGGAGAGTGAGGTCACATGGCAATGGAATGCTCTCTACATTTATAACAATTCCCACCATCTCCGCAGCTGCCAGCTGATGGGCATTCCATTGCCATGTGACCTGATTCTCGTGTCATTTTAGTCCTATTTTCCCCTTTCGTGTCCAATTCGTACCTATCGAGTCATTTCACCCCAAATTCGTTTTAAACATGATTATATGAGGTATAATGTAACTATTGTGTAGATTTTTAGGCTTGCATATATTGTTGGTTGAATTTCGAGAAGAAAATGGTCATTTTAGGCCTACATGGCAATGAGGGAGTGCAGTGGGGGGGCAGTAGTGGCGTTGGTGGTGAGACTTTGTTGCAAATGTGGAGAGTGAGGTCACATGCCAGTGGAATGCTCTCCACATTTATAGCAATTACCACCACCTCCGCCGCTACAAGTTAATGGGCATTCCATTGCCATGTGACTTGATTCTCGGGTCATTTTAGACCTATTTTCGCCTTTCGTGTCCAATTCGTACCTATCGGGCATTTCACCCCAAATTCGTTTATAACATGATTATATGAGGTATGATGTAATTATTGTGTAGATTTTTAGGCTTGCATATGTTGTTGGTTGAATTTCGAGAAGAAAAAGGTGATTTTAGGCCTACATGGCAATGAGGGAGTGCAATGGGTGGGCAGTAGTGGCGGTGGTGGTGGGACTTTGTTGCAAATGTGGAGAGTGAGGTCACATGCCAGTGGAATGCTCTCCACATTTATAGCAATTACCACCACCTCCGCCGCTACAAGTTAATGGGCATTCCATTGCCATGTGACTTGATTCTCGGGTCATTTTAGACCTATTTTCGCCTTTCGTGTCCAATTCGTACCTATCGGGCATTTCACCCCAAATTCGTTTATAACATGATTATATGAGGTATGATGTAATTATTGTGTAGATTTTTAGGCTTGCATATGTTGTTGGTTGAATTTCGAGAAGAAAAAGGTGATTTTAGGCCTACATGGCAATGAGGGAGTGCAATGGGTGGGCAGTAGTGGCGGTGGTGGTGGGACTTTGTTGCAAATGTGGAGAGTGAGGTCACATGGCAATGGAATGCTCTCCACATTTGTAATAATTACCACCACCTCCGCCGCTACCAGTTAATGGGCATTCTTTTGCCATGTGACTTGATTCTCGGGTCATTTTAGGCCTATTTTCGCCTTTCGTGTCCAACTCGTACCTATCGAGTGATTTCACCGCAAATTATTTTTGAAAATGATTATATGAGGTATAATGTAACTATTGTGTAGATTTGATGGCTTGCATATGTTGTTGGTTGAATTTTGGGAACGAAAAGTTCATTTTAGGCCTACAAGGCAATGAGGGAGTGCAGTGGGGGGGCAGTAGTGGCGGTGGTGGTGGAACTTTGTTGCAAATTTGGAGAGTGAGGTCACATGGCAATGGAATGCTCTCCACATTTGTAACAATTCCCACCATCTCCGGCACTACCATCATTGGGCATTCCTTTGCCATGTGACCTGATTCTCGGGTCATTTTAGGCCTATTTTCGCTTTTCGTGTCCAATTCGTACCTTTTCAATCATTTCACCCCAATTTATTTTTGAACATCATTATATGAGGTATAATGTAACTATCGTGTAGATTTTTAGGCTTGCATATGTTGTTGGTTGAATTTCGGGAACGATAAGGTCATTTTAGGACTACATGGCAATGAGGGAGTGTAGTGGGGGGCAAGTAGTGGCGGTGGTGGTGGGACTTTGTTGCAAATGTGGAGAGTGAGGTCACATGGCAATGGAATGCTCGCCACATTTGTAACAATTCCCACAATCTCCCCTGCTACCAGCTGATGGGCATTCCATTGCCATGTGACCTGATTGTCAGGTCATTTTAGGCCTATGTTCGCCTTTCATGTCCAATTCGTACCTACCGAGTCATTTCACCCCAAATTATTTTGAACATGATTATATGAGGTATAATGTAACTATTGTGTGGATTTTATGGCTTGCATATGTTGTTGGTTGAATTTCGGGAACGAAAATGTCATTTTAGGCCTACATGGCAATGTGGGAGTGCAGAGGGGGAGCAGTAGTGGCGGTGGTGGTGGGACTTTGTTTCAAATGTGGAGAGTTAGGTCACATGGCAATGTAATGCTCTCCACATTTGTAACAATTCCCACCATCTCCGCCGCTACCAGCTGATGGCAATTCCATTGCCATGCAACCTGATTCTCGTGTCATTTTAGGCCTATTTTCGCCTTTCGTGTCTAATTCGTACCTATCAAGTGATTTCACCCCAAATTCTTTTTGAACATGATTATATGAGGTATAATGTAACTATTGTGTAGATTTTTAGGCTTGCATATGTTGTTGGTTGAATTTCGGGAACGAAAAGGTCATTTTAGGCCTATTTTAGCCGATTCGCGTCCGATTCGTACTTATTGAGTCATTTAACCCCAATTTATTTTAGAACATGATTATGTGAGGTATAATGTAACTATTGTGTATATTTTTAGGCTTGCATATGTTGTTCGTTGAATTTCGGGAACGAAAAGGTCATTTTAGGCCTATTTTCGCCGATTCGCGTCCGATTCGTACTTATCGAGTCATTTAACCCCAATTTTTTTTTGAACATGATTATATGAGGTATAATGTAACTATTTGTTGATTTTTAGGCTTGCATATGTTGTTGGTTGAATTCGGGAACGAAAAGGTCATTTTAGGCCTATTTTGGCCGATTCGCGTCCGATTCATACTTATCGAGTCATTTAACCCCAATTTCTTTTTGAACATGATTATATGAGGTATAATATAACTATTGTGTTGAGTTTTAGGCTTGCATATGTTGTTGGTTGAATTTCGGGAACGAAAAGGTCATTTTAGGCCTATTTTGGGCGATTCACGTCCGATTCGTACTTATCGAGTCATATAACCCCAATTTCTTTTTGAACATGATTATGTGAGGTATAATCTAACTATTGTGTAGATTTTTAGGCTTGCATATGTTGTTGGTTGAATTTCGGGAACGAAAAGGTCATTTTAGACCTATTTTGGCCGATTCGCGTCCGATTCGTACTTATCGAGTCATTTAACCCCAATTTCTTTTTGAACATGTTTATGTGGGGTATAATGTAACTATTGTGTAGATTTTTAGGCTTGCATTTGTTGTTGGTTAAATCTCAGGAACGAAAAGGTCATTTTAGGCCTATTTTCGCCGATTCGCGTCGTTTTTTTATATTCTTGTTGATTTACTCCAAACATTTCTTGCATATGCCAATATGAGGTACAATAAAACTACATATTTGGTTTTTGTGCATAAATTTTCATGTAAATGAAATTGGGAAACAAAAAGGCTTAAAGAAAAGGGGGGAAGTTGTGCGGAGGGGCAGCAGAGGGGGAAATGGCTGTTAGGGGATTGGGGGGTCTAAGTTTCAGTTTTTATTATCTCTTTTCATTGCTATTATTTGTTCTTCCCTTTTATTAGATCTACTTTATTATAGTTTCATAATTGTTATTTTAATTTGATTAATTATCTCTTAATCATTCTTAGCCCTAGATTAATTATAGATTTCATGTTTTATTACTTAGAATCCATGATTAATGAGTAGTTTTCTATCTAGGGTTAGGGTGAAAGTATGGATTAGGGTTTAAATGTATTGTTAATATGATTGTGATGATTTAAAGACGTTTATGCATTGATCTTGGTGTTTTGAGGCCTTAGGATAGATATTGATCACATTTGTGCTTTGGTATTTTGATTTCAAATGTTCTTAATTGAATTATGAATTCTTTTATCATCCCCATGAATCAACTTAATTTCTAGACCAAGATATTGGGTAGAAATTAAGGGGATCCTATATTAGGGGTTTTCCAAATTCATTGGATCTCTTAATCAATTGACTAAAGACCATTCGAGAGAGGATTTAGTTGATTGATTAGGGGATCATTCTCGAGGACCATTCGAGAGAGGACTCGGGTATTTTAGAGGAAAATTAAACCTTGCCTAGTCGTCACATTTGATTCACAATTGCATTAATAAACGTTGTCCACTTTGATCCATACTCGTAACCTTAACTCTAGTGTCTTCCTTATTCATATTTTCATCTCTTATTATTTGCTAGTTCTTTGATAATAGTTAGTTTTAGTTATTACAAAAATCCTTCAAAACCCCCAAAAATCCTTCAATTAGGTAATTTAGACTTAATAGACTTTGATTAATCCCCATTCCCATGTGGATCGACCCTTGACTTGCCTTTACTACGTTCTTAGCAATTGCTCGTTGGGTTTTATAAATATTGTTTAAAAAGCGATTTTTGGTGCCTTAACGACACACTAAAAACCTCTTTTCCAAATGGCGCCGTTGCCGGGGAAATTGTGCTATTGATTGAAGTTTTTTTTAGTTTGAAATTGCTTAATTGAATTTTTTTTTTACTTTTCTTTATTGGCTTTTCTTTTATCTTGTTTTATTTTATTTGGTAAGTGTCGTGTATATGAGTCTAGGAATTTGTATATAATTTTTTTTCTTCTTTTAAGAGAATTCCAAAAAAAAAAATTGGCAAACTTCTTTTTTCCTCAATATGAGGATGAACCATTTTAAAATTATTTTCAGAGATTTGAGAACACTCTTCTAACTAAGTATAGACTTGAAATTTGGGAGATGTGTGAGGTGATGTATGAAGGTCTGAATATGCATACAAGAGAAGTGGTGGAGTCTATGTTTAATGGTGAATTTCGATGCCAACACTTTGATGAAGCATGGGGTTTCTTTGGGTGGCTATCTAGAGACACTTATGAGTGGAACCATGGAAATACTATTTTCTCAAATTTAGAAGATGTCTGTAGTTGTGAAATACATATATATTCTGAAATTCTTGATTCACTCAAAGAAAATATGTGCTTGTTAAATAGGTGTGATTCTATGATGGAAAACTTTGTCGAATCTAGCAAAAGATCAATCGAAACTTTGGGTCGAATTATCAATAATCAAAATCACTATTGCATGACTATAACTAATGAAGATGATGATGATTGGGATATGGATGAGAACCCCGTAGTAGAGGTATCATTTGTTGAGAAAGTTTACACTATAGAGTCTAATGTTGTTGAAGAAGTAGTTGATGAGACTTTTGTTTCTACTCGTCCTCTTCATATTCCCATTTCAAGGAAACTCGACTTAGTTCCTTCCTTCCCCCTCTTATTCCCTCTCCTCAAAGTTTCACCATTGGAAGAGCCTTTGGCCTATTTAAACCTTCACAAGACTCAAATGGAAGTCATCGAGGATGGGATCGAGCTTAAAAGTTGCAAGGACCATCAAAAGGAGAACTCATTTTTTTGTTCTTTTTATTTGAATTTTGATGTTTGTTCTTCATACTTTCCAGGATTCTCTCGGAAATTTCATTATTTTCGACACTCATCACTTGGTAAGCATATAGACCCATTGAAATTTGTGCATGCTATTTGTTTATGTCATACCTATTTGATCGAATGTGAAATGTGTGCTAATGCCTATGACAAACTATTGAGATCTTTGTCAAATTATTTAGTGGTAAGGTCTAGCTAGAGATCCTAAAAGAGCACTTTCTGGCAGGTATTATGAGACATTTCTCCTTATCTTATTTGGTTTGGATTTTTGCTTGATTTTATACCCTTACTTCTTCCCTTACTTTCTCTTTCCTTGTCAACCCCGAGCACGAAGTTTGTATTAAGCTTGGGGGAGTTAGCATGTGTTCTTTCTATCTCAATATTTTCTTCCTCCTTTTTGTAATTAGGTTCATATTAGTGTATTTGCATGTTAGGTTTGCATAAAAGTAACTAACAACAAAAAAAATTCTTTCTCTTTTCGTACTTTTTTTTTTCCATTTTTATGCATTTAGATTAGTTTGGTTGCATGCATGATTTGTGGCTAAGAGTGTTCAAAACTTGATTGGAAGACCTTCCCTACATTCGACTTGATGGTTTTGGAAGCCTTGGTGTGACTTTAGGTGATCTTTGAGAATGATAACTGTTGGTAGAGTCTTTTTGAAACTAGACGAGTTGGTTGATTGGATTGCCTTGTCCCTTGTGCGGTGAACCCCAAAGGAGGGCCACGAACCTCGTAAGTCTCATTTACAACCCTCACCATTGATCGCCTAACTTGTGACTTGCATTTTAGCTCCCCAAGATTGCATAAGATCGAGCCTATAGAAGAATGATTTAGGGCTTTTCTTTTTGCTAGAAATAGGAGCTCAAAAGCCAAAAAGCTTTTATACCTGCATAATTATCCGCTTCTCAACCCATTTGAGCCTTTCTATCCTATTTTTGCTTAACCCTCATAATAAGTCATGGCCAAACTTTCCCCAAAGTGGAGTACATGTCTAGCTTGTGTTGAGTTGAGTTGTTTTGATACTAAGTCTTTGGTTGAGAGTGAATTAATGTGCGTGTATATTTGCAAAAGTTGAGGAAAATTGTGAGAAAGGAAAGAAAAAAGAAAAAGAAATAAAAGAATGAAAGAATTCTCTTAGTGCTTCATTTGGAGTTCTATTGAAAAGAAAGAAAGATCAAATAGTTGAGAAAAAAAAATTGTGTTCCAAAAAGTAAAAATCAAAGTGATAATCAAAGATGTGTGAGATTTCGATTTAAGTTGGTGTTTGGACTAGCTTGGGGGAGTTTTTACCCCCTAGTGTGTACTCCACTTTACCCTTTTTGCACCACATTCCTAAATTATTATCCACACCTTTAACCTAGCCCCGTTACAACCTCAATAAAGTCCCTTTTGACTTCTAGATTGAACTTGGTCAATTAGTAGTGGCGGGTGAGATTGTGTGCAAGTCATGATGAGGTTCATCAAAATGTGGTAGAGGCGAGCTATTATGGTTGAGCATCCCTAGGGGGGAGTTCAACTCGGGACTTGGAAGTGGAGATGAGTGAGAAATCACACTTAGAAAGCCTATTTTTCAAGGGGATTCGATTGATCGGTGGATTAGATCCCTTAAGTCACTCTTGTGCTTCCTAGTCATCTTTCCTCTTGTGTTTGGTTGGTCTCCTAAATCTTATTAAGAACTCATTTAGCTTGCATGTCATGTTTGTAGCTTTGCATATAGAGCATTTAGGTTAGTTTGTTGCATGGTTTTTCTTTTTCATCTTTTTCTCGTCTTCTCTTTCTTTTTTCTCATTCTTGTTTTACTTGAGGACAAGTAAAATGCTAAACTTGGGGGAGTTTGATAAGTGCATTTCTAACGCACTTCATGGACTCCTTTTTTAGCTCATTTTGATCCTCTTTTTCCCCTTTCTTCCCTCTTTCTTCTCCCTTTCCCCTTCTATTTCATTCACTTGACACTAGTGGAAAAAACATCTTGTGCTACTTGTCAAGTGCTCCGGTTGACTAATCAACCCAAGCACTTGTCAATTTTTTTTATTAAATTTTTTACAAGTGCTTGGGTTGATTAGTCAACCGGAGCACTTGAAGTCAAGTGCTCTGGTTGACTAATCAACCCAAGCACTTGTGAATAAGGGCTCCGGTTTGTCAACCCGAGCACTTGGTCTATCTAATATCAAATTTTTTTTTTTCACGCTCCCTCTCTCGTCTATAATCTTCAATTTTAATTACTGTCCCCAATTTTCTCTCCCATCAAATTGGTTCTCTTTCTATCTCCTCCCCTTTTCACTGTAGATCTCTACCCTCGCTTCATGGTTTGTCTCTCTTCACATATGGCCATAGTCACCATTACCCTCACCACCATCGCCGAACTCCTCCACCGCTCATTACGCGATCCTTCATCTTCTCTGAACCCTTCATTACTCCCACTCTCTCTCCTCCGTCCACCACGCCATCGGGACCTCCGCTCATTTGCGCGACTTCACTACTCTCTGGTCTTTCGTCTCCTGCCTCCGTTCTTGCGATTGGGCCCTCCTCCATTAACATTCATAATCATCATTTAAAGGTACGTTCTTTGTTTATAATATTATATGTTGATTTGAATTTTTGTTTAATTTTTTGGCATTTATGTAATATGTTAGTCTAGGGTTGCGTTGCGATTTGGATCTGGAGTGTTGTGATCTTTGCTTTTGTTTTTAAAACTGTTCTAGGGTTGGTGTTTTCATCACTTTTTAGATCTGATGCCTTGATGTTATTTTCGTTATTTTTTATCAAAATTCGTTGAAGTTTTGTTGTTTTCGTTGGTAGGAGAAGAACTCTTAACTAGATGACTATAGTTAGTAACTTCATTTTACATTTCAGTTTATCTCATGCCTGAAATACAGGCCTATTTGCTCTAGCTCACTTTGGGTTATATAATTTTGTCATTGGCATCTTCTAATTGGGACTTTTGATGTGTCTGTCGAAGTCTTAGTTCATATTTTTTTTTTCCATAATTTGCAATGTTTGTGGTGCAATAAACATGTGTGCTAGTTATTTTTTTACGAGTTCTCATATTGGTGTCTCACTCTAGTCTCAGGTTTCTAGCTTAAAGTTGCTATTTTAGCTTGTCCACTTTTTTTTTTTGTAGTCTGTAGCCTTCTGTGTTGGACTTTGGATGTCCATCTTGAGAAAAAATAAAGTTGTATAATCTGATTGATACTTTCGACTTTTGCTTTCTTTAGTTTCAGTTAAGTGTTACTTCTAGTGGTCTCTTAAAAGTCTCTCTGTCTTTTGACTAGTTTTAGCTTCAAGGCGACAACGTTCTATATGGATCTCGTATGCCCAACATAAGTGGAATCTACACTGGATTGTTGTTTACTTGGTGAATTAAATATCACAGAGGTATTATTACTCATGTCTCTTCCCAACATCCCTTTTTTCATGAACTACAATTATTAAAGTTACCCAATTGATAACATCATAATGGAGAATAATAGAGTACATTCTGAATGATGTACCAAATTGCACTGTGTTGTTCATGCCACAAAGTACATGCCTTGTATAAGCTGACTTTTAATATGGTGGTTTGGGATGAAATTTGTCCTTTCACTATGTCTTGTGACTCTTCTTAGATTGCTAATGGTATGTTAAGTAGGCAATGCGACTAAGAGTTGCACTTAATGTTGCGAAAACCTTAATGTTGTGGAAGCCTTAATGAGGTAGGATCATCGAATCCAGCAAATCTCGATTTCTCTTACATTATGATGCAAATATGTTAGTCTCCTTATGAGTTCCACACATCTACCTGGTTTTTGAGTTTATGGTGGCTATTGTAGAATGGTGATCCCAAACTTTCATGTTTTAGATTGAAAAAACAGTAGGGACGGAAAAAAGTTACAAAGACCAATGTTGACTACACTCCTAGAAATGGTAAGTACTTCTCAATTTTAGTTATTTTATTATCTTTTTGTTTCTCCACCTCTCGCCATCTCATGTCTTATAATTGATGCCATATGGTTTGGAACCCTTGAGACTCATGAATTTACGAGGAATAGAGTTTGGATTGTGGGAGTCTCCATTTGGGGGGTTAAGGGTGGGAACTATATAGAGAATGGCAAAAGATTTTGGAAGTGTATTAGTTCCTTGTTTTGCATGATTTCAAGCTAAGGTTCACTCAATAATCTATCTTAAATGAACAAACTACAACGCTTGAAATTTGCTATAATTGCCACATGACGAATCAAATATGAAATTCTTTACCTTTGAAAGTTCTTCCTCTCTGCAGTTTATATACAAGAATGAAATATTGGAATGAGAGACCCAGTTGCAAATACCTAAGTATATAGGTGAAAACATTGTCAATTTTCTTCCATGTGTCTCGATATGCACATGCCTCTTGCTCTTATAAGACAATCTTTAACTTGTTCTTTATTGGAATTTGAGTCCATTAAAAATCGTTATCGTCGTACTTGCTTGGTATAAGACTACTAAATGATCCGAACTTCTTGTCTCTTTCTCCATCAAATACATAAATTTGTTTTCTATTTTACAGTATAACTCCTCTGATTTGTTAGTAGCAGGCATATATTTATGTACTATTGTTGCTTGAGCGGCTTACATCCTATCTCGTATGATTACTTATACTACATGCTTCACGATTTCTGTTTTTAGCGTATATGTGGAAACGAGAGCATTGAAGAAATTAATAATTAGTAAATCCACACCCTAACTATTTTTTGTCCAATTTAAGGTGTGTCAGGAAGAAATGACATTAGTAAAAACGTTATTAATACTAATCATGAGAAGTTACTATATTTGATTTAGTTATTTCGTTTGCTCTCATGTTGCTTTTGGTTAGCAGCAAACTTTTAGGGCCAAAAGAAACATGAGATGTAAACTCTTTGTAATTTATTACAAAGTCTAATGCCAAGTCCGTGGAAGTTGATTCTATGTACAAGTTTAGGTTGCAGTGATTAGATTGCACCCAACAAAGCATCCCGGGGAAAGGATTTAGCTCACATGATATCCCATCTGCATCTTGATGTACTTTGTTTTCTCCTGTGATTGATTCTCATAAGTGTATGTTCGTGTTAGTGTGTGCATCTGTATACCTCTGAACTTTTGGGTTTCGACATCTATTAGGTCCTGCATTTTATCTTGGCCATGCTCGCATTTCAGCTGATAACTGTTCGTGTTTAACTCATGTTGCAGGCAAGGTAGTGCACACGCCCAACCCCATTGATCATGCAGGAGCCTCGAACTTTTATTGGTATTTATCGACACACCTAACTCCATTGATCATGCGGCGGGAACGAACCCAAACAGAGGTTTATTCTAGCATGCTTAATGCGCTTAATGAGTGTTTACATGTATACCTTCCTAGTTTTTTTTATTAGATAATTTTTTTCGACATGTATTATGTTGAAGGAGTAAGGACAATAGTGGAAAAAAATGCTTGTGCTACATATCAAATGCTTCTGTTAATTTAAAAACGGAGCACAAAGGCACCTTTTTTTTTTTTTTTAAAAAAAAAGAAATATCTCAACTGCTCCGATAGTGTAATAACATCGGAGCACTTGATTGGATCTGAATTGGGCGGCAACACTTGATTGTTTCCGGCCCAATAATAAGCAAAGGAACACGCGAAATAAGCCCTCTTTGTCTCGCCTTCTCTCTCGCTCCCTCAATTTTTAGGGTTTTCTTTGATTTCTCTTACCTCGCATCTCTCTTATACTCACTTGATTGATCCTTCCCTAAAATCCGCTACGTCGTCTACGAGATCTCGCTGCATCTCCTCTACCTTAGATCCATATCTCTTCCTCGATTTAGTTTCGAATCTCTCTATTTCATTTTTCCTTTGTTTTGAAAATTTTCATATTGAATTGATTTTTCTCTCGTTGTTTTGATTAATATTTATTCTTGTTGGGTTTTGAATGTGCGAAAAGATTGCCAAAGGAGTTGGGAGGAGCGCAGTCGCTGATGCCGTTTCATCATCGTCGACCACCACCATCGAAGGTTAGCTTTTGACTTTTAAATAATTCGTTTTTAGTTTTTCGATTTTCTATAAGTAATTCATTTTAGACCTAAGTTCTCATGGTCTTAGCTTTTAGTGTCAAATTTATATTTGAATATCATGTCTTCCTTTAAATTTTTGTTTCTTTTATAGAATTTTAGAATCATTTTAAGGTTTCGTTATTTTTTCTTCGAATTTTTTACTAGTGGTTGCCGATTTGGTGGGTTTTGTCGATTATGCTTTCTCGCTCCGTGTGAAGACGACTCGTCTGATTTGATTGATTCATTTGGAGGACAATGCTTTTCTTTGTTTGAATGTAACCCCTTTTATGTTAGCTGCAAAAATAAGAATGTTTACAATTCTGGGTTTTTCTTTCTGTGCGAAGCTTTTTTGATACTGTTAAAACGATATTGCCTCAGCTTGCATTTATATGTTAATTCTCAACTTTTGATCAACTATCTAGCTTTTATTTCAACACCGCCTATGAAGGTTTTTCATTAGCCAGACCTTTTTCTTGCTACTGTTTTTATGAGAGATTATTCTCCCTGCTTTTTTCATATGTAATCTTATTTTATCATGCCGGTTATCACCGACCCTTAGAAAAGAGAGCCCACTCCCTGACCTTGTTCTCGACATCATGGCTCATTAAATCCTCAACATGATTGCAAATTTGCAATGATCCTTTGTATAGTTTGAGAGTTCATTTTAATGCCTCTTGAAGTTATTGAGGTATACATGTTTGAGTATTTAATTTACGATTTGTTGGATTGGCTTTATATGATTGTATTAACTTTTAACGAGTGTTAAGCAAATTTGTGTTTATTTGTTTTTCGATTTAAGCATATCCCCTGTTTGTCATATTCTATATATGTGTATGTAATGCTTAATGTTCCCTGCCAAATAATTTGTATAAGTTAGCACACTGTGAACTGAAAGGTAGGTTGTGTCATTTTGCTATTATATTGAAGATGTGTTCCATATAATGTCACCCATGATAAAGAGAATCATTGTGTTTATTGCTTATTGTCTTGATCTAGATGATTTTCTTGTTGTGGATTTCTAATTGTGACTTTGATAATATTGAAGATCCGATTGTCCTACTCGTCGGTGAACTGTGGGAGATCTACTTCTAAACTCATTTACATTGAAAATTCTTTCATTTCATGAGATTGCACGGTTCATCTTTATAGCCTCATACACTTGCTTTCTCAAGCTAATAATTCGCTTCTCTGCCCAAATCAAAGTCCCTATAATTTGCATATGCACATGGATTTTTACTCACATAAGGTTTCATAAACTTGTACAGATTTCTAACCCAATTCATATATAATTTCTCGCACTTTTTTCCATCTACCCAAAGCAGAAGATACTTTATCATGTACATTATTCCGTTCCTATGAGGAAACGATATCGAGGATTCTGATATTTCATTTTTTTTTCATCATTCCTCCATAAGGAATGAAGATTATAGGACACGATCTTCTTTCAAGCTTTCCCAAATCTCTATAATTGTAATTTGAGGAATTGGATGTGTAAATCCTAGATTTGTAAAACATTTATGGTTCAAAGATGTGATTATACTATTTAGTCTAGATTTTACTTGTTTAAGAGCTTTGCGGTACAAAGATGCGATTTTGTGCGTATATAACTTATGGGAATGGTTAATTATATGGATAGGAGTAAGAAAATACTAGTTAAAATGATAATTTTGCAGGTTTTTTTTTGCCATAATTCTTCGGTGATTAGTATGATTTGTTGTTAAAAAGAAAAAATCTTTTTGAGAATCTATTATAGCTCTTGAAGCTGATATTGTTATTTTTCATCTTCTTTTTTTTCGTATTATAATTTTGTAGTACTTTATTCGAAATTTAACTTTGGTTGCGTTCTATAAGTGTTGTGTGCAGTTTCTGTTTATAGAAAGAAAGTGCTGAAGAATGAACCATGATCCTAGTATTGCTCGAATTTGTGTGTTGGCTGGTGCAAGGATGCTTGCTTAGGGTTCTCATGGTTGGCTTTCAAAGAGATGTGGGCTTTTGTAGGACTGTCAGTTGCCTCTGCAATGTTGGCTTTCTTGATGATAACGTGAAGTCAGTCCTGTCCCACGATGGAGGAGATGGGAAGGATCGATATGCAACGCTGAAACAAAGTCCAGCTGAGCCAAATGTAGAGCCCTCCAAGGGTAGATCTTTATATTATATTACTTTATTTTTCATTCTTGAAATGCTCTTGGACTCCTAGGTTCTCATAGAAGCTGCTGCATTTCAGGCTTTTCAATAGCTGACAAGCTGTCATTTTTCTTCAGATGGGAAGTATTTGGCTAATGCTGGGCATAACAAGAAGGTAATATGTGTTATGTACGTCACTTGCGTTATCATTGTAAGGTTTTGTTATTTTTTCTTTGAATCATTTCACATGACTATTGTTAATGTATTAACTGAGCCAACTTGCGGATTGGTGATCCAAGTATAGAGACTTTGGGTTTGGGGTTGCGGTTCTGTTTATTTGGTGAGACTCTCATATGTTGCGGACTCCGGAAAAGTAGATTTACCTTATGTAAAATGTTCATTGGCCTCTCTTTATCCATATTCTCAGATTAGAAATTCAGTTTCAATATGTCTGAAGTGTGTATGCATCCATTTTTCACATGCATATATCTCCTCCTAACATACTTTTTGATTTTTGCTTGTCGTTACAACTTACAAGAGATAGGGTCAATTAATGATTAGTGTGAGGCGCGCAAATCGCCAGACAACAACTCTGCCATCATCTGTTACATGCTGCTGCTAACAAAACCCCATTTACAGTTTTCTACAATCCTAGGTATTGTGATGCTTTGCTTCTCTTTTCTAGTGTTATCTTCTTTCTTTTAAGGGATTGGAATTACAATTATTTCTATTGCAATTTTTTGCTGTATCTAGGGCATGTCCTACTGAATTCGTAATTCCTGCTAACAAATATCGGGAGGTGGTATATGGAACACAAGTTTATGCAGGGATGAGGTTTGGTATGTTGTTTAAGACAGAAGAGTCTGGTAAAAGAAGGTAGGACTATAGTCGTTGCTACTCGCTCATCATAAAAAGAAATAGGTTGGGGAGAACAAGTGATGAGCCTTCTGTAGGTCAATAATTATCATATGCATATCCTTCTTCATTGTCCTATATATTCTGTTATTTGACTCATAAGATGAATGGCTTTGGCACAAATGAACCCGATTCACCATAGGTTGTGTTCTGCGTATTTGTCTCGTACATGGAAAGAATCGAGTCGAACTATGCAACATCACTCTTGACAGATCACTATCTTGGTCTTATTCTGTATTTGTGCTGGAAAAATAAACAACATTCTCCTAAGGCAAATGCTGATATTTTTGCTATGTGATTAAGTAAATCATGTGTGCTTGCCCTTCTTTGACCTTTTAAATTATTGTACATTGCTGCTCTACTACTGCAGTTCTGGTTTTTTAGAACTTGTTACCCATACCCCTGGTCAGCTGGGGGAGCAGGTTTCAAATTTTTTTTTTAAAGAAAAGGCTCAAGTGCTCCGGTTGTATGGGAAAACCGGAGCACTTGTGAAACCAAGTGCTCCGGTTTTCCCTTATCAACCGGAGCACTTGACTTATTTTGAGCATATAAAATTTATAAGTGCTCCGGTTTTTACTACAACCGGAGCACTTGTGAATCTAAGTGCTCCGGTTAAAAACCGGAGCACTTGATAAATGCTCAAGTGCTCGTATGACGTCTGCTACGGGTCAAATACGGAGCACTTGTACGGTTTTTAACCGGAGCACTTGATGTTTTTTCCACTAGTGTGATGATTCTTGATCATAGTGACATTTTGCTAAATTTTCAGTCATTTTTGACCGAATTTCTAGTACATTTGCTTTCACCCTGTTTTGCCATGTTTTTAATATAGGTGGAAATACTAAGATGGCTATGTGTTGTAGAGTTGGCAAAGGAAGCAATGAAAATAGAGCACACGTTGAGAAGTGGTGCGCTTGCACCATGCCCCTTGTCCGCTCGCACAAAGGAGCACATTGCACATCATAATCTTGAACATAGAACTTCAAATGGACATAACCTTCAAAACACAAATCAGATGAAGGTAATTCCAGTGGGAGGTGAAAGATTGCTTCGATAGCTTTCCGACGACTGGTCATAAGCTTAATTTGGATCTAAAAAGAAAGAGTTATGTGCGTTTTAAGTTGAACTGTCCGACAAGAGCAGAGGAAATGGTTCGCCCGCACCTGATTTTGGTGCGCCCGGAACCAAACCGGGTGCGCCTGCACCACATACCGAGGTGCGCCCGCACCATCTCGGAACTTATGAAACCCAAAAGTCGGGAGAAATGCCCCCACCTGATTTTGGTGCGCCCGCACCATTCAAATCCGCGAAGGAAAAAAACGAGGCTTGCCTTAATAACATTGGAGTTGATTAGTTTTTGAACTCATGCTTATTTCTAGAGTTTAGAGAAGAATATTAGGGCTTACATTAGAGGGAAAAACACTTAGTTTTTGTTAAGATTGGAGATTCTAGATCATAGTTTGTGATTGCTACAACATTGAAGGTATATTTAATTCAATTAGTTTCAAAGTTTCAGTTTTTATTATCTCTTTTCATTACTATTATTTGTTCTTCCCTTTTATCAGATCTACTTTATTATAGTTTCATAATTGTTATTTTAATTAGATTAATTATCTCTTAATCATTCTTAGCCCTAGATTAATTATAGTTTTCATGTTTTATTGCTTAGAATCCATGATTAATGAGTAGTTTTCTATCTAGGGTTAGGGTGAAAGTATGGATTAGGGTTTAAATGTATTGTTAATATGATTGTGATGATTTAAAGACGTTTATGCATTGATCTTGGTGTTTTGAGGCCTTAGGATAGATATTGATCATATTTGTGCTTTGGTAATTTGATTTCAAATATTCTTAATTGAATTATGAATTCTTTTATCATCCCCATGAATCAACTTAATTTCTATACCAAGATATTGGGTAGAATTAAGGGGATCCTATATTAGGGGTTTTCCAAATTCATTGGATCTCTTAATCAATTGACTAAAGACCATTCGAGAGAGGATTTAGTTGATTGATTAAGGGATCATTCTCGAGGACCATTCGAGAGAGGACTCGGGTATTTTAGAGGAAAATTAAACCTTGCCTAGTCGTCACATTTGATTCACAATTGCATTAATAAACGTTGTCCACTTTGATCCATACTCGTAACCTTAACTCTAGTGTCTTCCTTATTCATATTTTCATCTCTTATTATTTGCTAGTTCTTTGATAATAGTTAGTTTTAGTTATTACAAAAATCCTTCTAAACCCCCAAAAATCCTTCAATTAGGTAATTTAGACTTAATAGACTTTGATTAATCCCCATTTCCATGTGGATCGACCCTTGACTTGCCTTTACTATGTTCTTAGTAATTGCTCGTTGGGTTTTATAAACATTGTTTAAAAAGCGATTTTTGGTGCCTTAACGACACACTAAAAACCTCTTTTCAAAATGGCGCCGTTACCGGGGAAATTGTGCTATTGATTGAAGTTTTTTTAGTTTGAAATTGCTTAATTGAATTTTTTTTTACTTTTCTTTTATATTGTTTTATTTTATTTGGTAAGTGTCGTGTATATGAGTCTAGGAATTTGTATATAATTTTTTTTCTTCTTTTAATAGAATTCCAAAAAAAAAAAAAATGGCAAACTTCTTTTTTCCTCAATATGAGGATGAACCATTTTGGAATTATTTTCAGAGATTTGAGAACACTCTTCTAACTAAGTATAGACTTGAAATTTGGGAGATGTGTGAGGTGATGTATGAAGGTCTGAATATGCATACAAGAGAAGTGGTGGAGTCTATGTTTAATGGTGAATTTCGATGCCAACACTTTGATGAAGCATGCGGTTTCTTTGGGTGGCTATCTAGAGACACTTATGAGTGGAACCATGGAAATACTACTTTCTCAAATTTAGAAGATGTCTGTAGTTGTGAAATACATATATATTCTGAAATTCTTGATTCACTCAAAGAAAATATGTGCTTGTTAAATAGATGTGATTCTATGATGGAAAACTTTGTCGAATCTAGCAAAAGATCAATCGAAACTTTGGGTCGAATTATCAATAATCAAAATCACTATTGCATGACTATAACCAATGAAGATGATGATGATTGGGATATGGATGAGAACCCCGTAGTAAAAGAATCATTTGTTGAGAAAGTTTACACTATAGAGTCTAATGTTGTTGAAGAAGTAGTTGATGAGACTTTTGTTTCTACTCGTCCTCTTCATATTCCCTTTTCAAGGAAACTCGACTTAGTTCCTTCCTTCCCCGTCTTATTTCCTCTCCTCAAAGTTTCACCATTGGAAGAGCCTTTGGCCTATTTAAATCTTCACAAGACTCAAATGGAAGTCATCGAGGATGGGATCGAGCTTAAAAGTTGCAAGGACCATCAAAAGGAGAACTCATTGTTTTGTTCTTTTTATTTGAATTTTGATGTTTGTTCTTCATACTTTCTAGGATTCTCTCGGAAAGTTCATTATTTTCGACACTCATCACTTGGTAAGCATATAGACCCACTGAAATTTGTGCATGCTATTTGTTTATGTCATACCTATTTGATCCACTGTGAAATGTATGCTAATGCTTATGACAAACTATTGAGATCTTTGTCAAATTATTTAGTGGTAAGGTCTAGCTAGAGATCCTAAAAGAGCACTTTCTGGCAGGTATTATGAGACATTTCTCCTTATCTTATTTGGTTTGGATTTTCGCTTGATTTTGTACCCTTACTTCTTCCCTTACTGTCTCTTTCCTTGTCAACCCCGAGGACGGAGTTTGTATTAAGCTTGGGGGAGTTAGCATGTGTTCTTTCTATCTCAATATTTTCTTCCTCCTTTTTGTAATTAGGTTCATATTAGTGTATTTGCATGTTAGGTTTGCATAAAAGTAACTAACAAAAAAAAAAAAATCTTTCTCTTTTCGTACTTTTTTTTTCCATTTTTATGCATTTAGATTAGTTTGGTTGCATGCATGATTTGTGGCTAAGAGTGTTCAAAACTCGATTGGAAGACCTTTCTTGCATTTGACTTGATGGTTTTGGAAGCCTTGGTGTGACTTTAGGTGATCTTTGAGAATGATAACTGTTGGTAGAGTCTTTTTGAAACTAGGCGAGTTGGTTGATTGGATTGCCTTGTCCCTTGTGCGGTGAACCCCAAAGGACGGCCACGAACCTCGTAAGACTCATTTACAACCCTCATCATTGATCGCCTAACTTGTGACTTGCATTTTAGCTCCCCAAGATTGCATAAGATCGAGCCTATAGAAGAATGATTTAGGGCTTTTCTTTTTGCTAGAAATAGGAGCTCAAAAGCCAAAAAGCTTTTATACCTGCATAATTATCCGCTTCTCAACCCTTTTGAGCCTTTCTATTCTATTTTTGCTTAACCCTCATTAGAAGTCATGGCAAAACTTTCCCCAAAGTGGAGTACATGTCTACCTTGTGTTGAGTTGAGTTGTTTTGATACTAAGTCTTTGGTTGAGAGTGAATTAATGTGCGTGTATATTTGCAAAAGTTGAGGAAAATTGTGAGAAAGGAAAGAAAAAAAGAAAAAGAAATAAAAGAATGAAAGAATGCTCTTAGTGCATCATTTGGAGTTCTATTGAAAAGAAAGAAAGAGCAAATTGTTGAGAAAAAAAAATTATGTTCCAAAAAGTAAAAATCAAAGTGATAATCAAAGATGTGTAAGATTTCGATTTGAGCTGGTGTTTGGACTGGCTTGGGGGAGTTTTTTGCCCCCTAGTGTGTACTCCACTTTACCCTTTTTGCACCACATTCCCAAACTATTATCCACACCTTTAACCTAGCCCCGTTACAACCTCAATAAAGTCCCTTTTGACTTCTAGATTGAACATGGTCAATTAGTAGTGGCGGGTGAGATTGTGTGCAAGTCATGATGAGGGTCATCAAAATGTGGTAGAGGCGAGCTATTATGGTTGAGCATCCCTAGGGGGGAGTTAAACTCGGGACTTGGAAGTGGAGATGAGTGAGAAATCACACTTAGAAAGCCTATTTTTCAAGGGGATTCGGTTGATCGGTGGATTAGATCCCTTAAGTCACTCTTGTGCATCCTAGTCATCTTTCCTCTTGTGTTTGGTTGGTCTACTAAATCTTATTAAGAACTCATTTAGCTTGCATGTCATGTTTGTAGCTTTGCATATAGAGCATTTAGGTTAGTTTGTTGCATGGTTTTTTTTTCATCTTTTTCTCGTCTTTTCTTTCTTTTTTCTCATTCTTGTTTTACTTGAGGACAAGTAAAATGCTAAACTTGGGGGTGTTTGATAAGTTCATTTCTAACGCACATTATGGACTCCTTTTTTAGCTCATTTTGATCCTCTTTTTCCCCTTTCTTCCCTCTTTCTTCTCCCTTTCCCCTTCTATTTCCTTCACTTGATCATTCTTGATCATAGTGACATTTTGCTTAATTTTCAGTCATTTTTGACCGAATTTCTAGTACATTTGCTTTCACCCTGTTTTGCCATGTTCTTAATATAGGTGGAACTACTAATATGGCTATGTGTTGTAGAGTTGGCAAAGGAAGCAATGAAAATAGAGCACACTTTGAGAAGTGATGCGCTTGCACCATGCCCTTGTCCGCTCGCACAAAGGAGCACATTGCACAATATAATCTTGAATAGAGAACTTCAAATGGACATAACTTTCAAACCACAAATCGGATGAAGGTAATTCTAGTTGGAGGTGAAAGCTTGCTTCGATAGCTTTCCGACGAGTGGCCATAAGCTTAATTTCAATCTAAAACGAAAGAGTTATGCGCGTTTTAAGTTGAACTGTCCGACCAGAGTAGAGGAAATGGTGCGCCCGCACCTGATTTTGGTGCTCCCGCACCATCTGGAACTTATGAAACCCAAAAGTCAGGAGAAATGCCCGCACCTGATTTTGGTGCGCCCGCACCATTTAAATCCGCGAAGGAAAAAAACGAGGCTTGCCTTAATAACATTGGAGTTTATTAGATTTTGAACTCATGCTTATTTCTAGAGTTTAGAGAAGAATATTAGGGCTTACATTAGAGGGAAAAACACTTAGTTTTTGTTAAGATTGGAGTTTCTAGATCATAGTTTGTGATTGCTACAACATTGAAGGTATATTTAATTCAATTAGTTCCAAAGTTTCAGTTTTTATTATCTCTTTTCATTGCTATTATTTGTTCTTCCCTTTTATTAGATCTACTTTATTATAGTTTCATAATGGTTATTTTAATTAGATTAATTATATTTTAATCATGCTTAGCCCTAGATTAATTATAGATTTCATGTTTTATTCCTTAGAATCCATGATTAATGAGCAGTTTTCTATCTAGGGTTAGGGTGAAAGTATGGAATAGGGTTTAAATGTATTGTTAATATGATTGTGATGATTTAAAGACGTTTATGCATTGATCTTGGTGTTTTGAGGCCTTAGGATAGATATTGATCATATTTATGCTTTGGTATTTTGATTTCAAATGTTCTTAATTGAATTATGAATTCTTTCATCATCCCCATGAATCAACTTAATTTGTAGACCAAGATATTGGGTAGAAATTAAGGGGATCCTATATTAGGGATTTTCCAAATTCATTGGATCTCTTAATTTATTGACTAAAGACCATTCGAGAGAGGATTTAGTCGATTGATTAAGCGATCATTCTCGAGGACCATTCGAGAGAGGACTCGGGTATTTTAGAGGAAAATTAAACCTTGCCTAGTCGTCACATTTGATTCACAATTCCATTAATAAACGTTGTCCACTTTGATCCATACTCGTAACCTTAACTCTAGAGTCTTCCTTATTCATATTTTCCTCTCTTATTATTTGCTAGTTCTTTGATAATAGTTAGTTTTAGTTATTACAAAAATCCTTCAAAACCCGCAAAAATCCTTCAATTAGGTAATTTAGACTTAATAGACTTTGATTAATCCCCATTTCCTTGTGGATCGACCCTTGACTTGCCTTTACTACGTTCTTAGTAATTGCTCGTTAGGTTTTATAAATATTGTTTAAAAAGTGATTTTTGGTGCCTTAACAGCACAATAAAAACTTGTTTTCACTCCCCTCCCCTGCCCAGCCCTCCCCCCCCCGCCCGGACCCCCCACCGCATAGACCCCCCAACCGCACGGATCCCCCCCGCACAGACCCCACTGCACAAATACCCCCCCTCCCCTCCCCTACACGTACACCTCTCGTCCCCTCGCACATACCCCCTCCCCTCCCTTGCACGGACCCCTCCCCCGAACACGGACCCTCCCCCCTTAGTGTTAATGTGAATTTTTTTATCTTGAGCTTTATGTATATCAATGCGTATATTTGTACAATTTCGGGGAGATGGCGGAGGTGCATATTGATAAGAGCGCGAGTGCTGATCATACTACCAAGGATGAGTCTTTCGATGCGAGAAAGGAACGGGGTAAATTGGCTCGACCTCGCCGTGAAGAATTAAATGCACAAATGCATAAGAAGTCATTGGCGAAGAAAAAAAGAAAAGGAAGGGGACCTACAAAGTCACTAGGAAAATACACAAATATGACTTTGGAGTACGATAATATGGGTCAACCTTGTGGAAAGTGGCGTCATCAGTATGGCATGCAAGTTGGCATTTGCATGAATAAACTCTCCATTCCGCACTCATGGAAAGAGGTGCCCGAGGGGTTGAAGCGGTGTCTATGGGAGGATACCATGGTAAGCTTCACGTAAAATAACGTTTAGTTTCTTAAGTATTTATTTAAATATATGTGTAATATTACCGATAGCATATAAATTACAACATTTGCGAAAACTAATTTGTGAACTACGTTTTTTGTAGAATCAATTCAATATCGAAGATGATGAAGTCATGAAGAATGTATTTCTATCCGCGGTTGCCCAGAGATTTAGAGATTTCAAGGCTAAGTTAGTGTCTGGGTGGTTCACTATTCGGAGGAAAGTATTAGGTACAAAGAAGAAGAACATCTACGGCAGAGAAACACCATCCGGTCCTGAGGCTTCACCGGAAACATCATCTGAACCCTCCAAATTACCATTTTGGATATGGAAAACTATCAAACCTGAAGAGTGGGAATCATTTGTTGCCAAAAAAAAACAACCCCACAAGCTATTGTAAGAATATTTTATTAAGATTTACGACACATAGCTCTAGTATTATTGTATAACACCGTACCTAACCTTTGTTTATAATTGTGTGTTTTAGGCAAGTCGTGAGAAAAGTAGTGCGAGTGCCAAAGCTAGGAAGTATTATCATCATTTGGGTGCTCATTCGTACAATGAGGCAAGAGAGAAGTGGATGTTTTGACCGCAATCCTTCCGTATTTTTCCACTAGTGATTGAATTGGACCTCAAAAGGTTTAATTTTACTTTAATATAAAGGCCCAACATGAATATTAAGTCCATTAAGCGAAGTCAACGAAAGTCAAAGTCAACGAAGCAAGAACTTCAAGACCACCAGGATATGAAAGTCAAGAACAGTAAAAGGACAAGTAGTTAGAGAACAATCATGAAACGGTTCAACATGAAGAGGAACGTGCACAAAAAGGGTTACAGTTATTCAGCGCTAGAAAGAGTTTTGAACCAAATATGATTCATATATTTTCCCTCCCTCGCATGTATGGAAGTTACATATTACGTTTCTCTATAGATAGAGAAACCAACATCAAGCAAAGGACAACGAATAACACATCAAACTGCATTTCTTCTTTTCTTAGCGTAGCCTAGCCTTAGCCTAACCAACCCTCTTCGGGGTTATAGTTTAGTTCTTTATATGTAGAACATGTTATGGCGCCAAGATCTCTAATTCTCCGATTGAAGCAAGGTTCCATGGAGGTAACAACCTTCGTGTCTTCCCTTTAGTTGTCCAAATTGGCTTATCCTTTTATGTGTTGTAAAAATCTTTCTCAAAGTTTGTGGCATGTATGGGAATGTTATGCTTTAATTAATTAAAAGATTAATTATTATTTGCTCTATTTATTGCATTTCGCCTGAATTTAACAGGCGTTGTACTTTAATCATTAATTAAATTGCAACAAAGTACGTTAGCATGGTTTTATCTAATTAAAACCGGTAATCCCTGGAGACTAAGCCTCCCAAGGCATTCGGTATCAAACTATTGGATGTGCATTGACTTGTTTGCCAAGTCAACGAACCGATTTTGCACCAACAATTTTTATGGCGACCACAAGTGGGATAAGAAGATTTATAATCAAATTGTGAAGTTTCTTCTTCGTACTTTCGAAATGTAACTGTAAGAAACAGTTGTTTTTATCAAAATGCCGGAAACGCGTTCTAAGAATAATAAGGAAGTTGCTCAGGATGAACCGAGTTTCCACAACATGGAAACTAGTTCTTCAATCCCTCCAGAAATAAGGGTACATGGTCACAATGGTGAACCAATTCATCATGGTCATGAAGAGTCAGTTGGAGATACCCCACAAAGGGATAACTCATCTCCAAGTAGTACTGGTCGTGGACTTATACAACAAATGTATTAAAAGTTCACGGAGGTAGTAAAGAACTACAGAACTCTAACTGTAGAACTCTATCCCATGAGTCTGCCGGAGTCTTCACGGATATCCTCCAGATGACAAGTGAAGAGAATAGAGAAATTAACTCTAGGCAAATTGATATGATACTTGTAGATATCAATGATACTATGAGTGCAACTTTCACGACAATGTCCAAGTCTCTTGCTACTGAAGTAGTTACTCGCCTAGAACCACTAGTTGAAAAACATTATCAGTTAAATGAGAAACTAGTTAAGGCCTTAGAAGAGGCCCCGTTAAATAGAACAAGGGGAAGTTGTGGCACAACACCAGACGTTCCTCCAATAGGTTACCCTCCAAGGGTACATTTCTCCCATCTAGAAACTAGAGATCCACTTATCTCAAGCAATCCACAAACTTTCGCCCATGTGCATCAAACAAGGGCAATACCCTGGAGCCATGGAGAGGGTAATCATGGAAATTTTGGGAGAAGTGATGGAATGGCAGCGTGCGTGGAGCCAGGCTGTCACCAGGCGTCAGGACATCATCAACCTTCCCTTTCCATGGGTGGTGGACAAGTTGGTGACAACACACACCAATCCGGACCATCACAATGAGGACAAAGGCATGGTACTTTTGTTGTAAACAACAATAGTACACCATATGCATACACAACTCTTAACCAACCAGCTATGGCTGGTATTCCTTCTACACCTTATGCTTATATGCCTCCTAACCAACCAAATATGGCTAATACACCTCGTTATGGGAATATCCCAGGGTATGGTCAGCCCCAAGCTCAATTTGCTCAAGCAACTGGTGCTTATCATCAAGAGATGCCTACAATGGACATACATTCCCACCACAAATGGCACAAGGAGCAGCCAATCCTACCTTCATGCACAACCAGGAGATCCCTATGGGAGGTTATCAAAATCAACCTTTCAATTCTAATCCTAACCCTGCATATGATCATGCAGGAAACATGGGTGTAGACACATAATCGTGTCTCCCCATTTAGTACCATATGATGACCAATACCCCGCTCCAATTGGTCCGGATCGAGGACGGAATAAAGAACGAGTCTAAAATAAAATGTTTTAAGCCTAAGACTATTTTCTGAATCTTTTTTTTTTTTAAAAGCCCATTTTCGAAAACCTTTTAAAAGTAGTTTTTATGAAAGCCTAATTTTTAAAATCCTTTTTCTAGCCCAATTTAATTAATAGAGTTAATTAATTATATTAATTAGATTTGTTAATAAAAATATCTTTTTTATAAAAAATCACCTTTTTCCAAAGTGTTTTCAAATATTTTTATCTAACTATTTTATAAAAATCTTTTAAGAAACACAATTATTTTCGAAAATATATCGCATCTCAACAACCTAAACCTATATAAACCTCCCTAATCTGCCTCACAATATTCATTCACGGCTTACCTACAATCTCTACTCCATCTCCTCACAGTTGATACACGGCCGACTAACATAACATGACAAAAAACCAAAGCTCATCGCCAACCCCTTATTCCTCCTAATCATCCCGCCAGCTATCATCAACATCATCACCCTACAACCTGCATACTCCCACGGCTAACAACTCACCTACATATAACTCCTCTTTTCTTTTTCTTGATCATCATCAATACACCTTTTCTTTATGTTGATCATCATCACCTGTACCTATACGCTACATCTCGTAGTTTATCAATACAAAACAAAATGCAATTCCCACATAATTCGAAAGCTAATACATTCATTTAACGCAACACAAACTTTTTTCGGGCTTGTTCGACATTCAATTTTCCAAGATCCGTACAAATCAACGACCCCGAACGGTGGTATAATTTCTGAGGGTCAACTAAATTGACCACCTTTATTTTATTTCTTTATTTATTTTTATTATGTTATTGAAGTTACTAACATTCTATTTGTGATGTAGATTGTTAACAAATCCATGCTACTGTAAGTATTGTATATTATACTAACTCCTTGCAATATTTTATTTTCTTATTTTTTATTTATTTTCATACATTATCATAATCATGTCTGATTGTTCTATACATATTATTATGATTGTCCAGCAGGATTTTTATCACCCACATGTTATTATTGCTAATCAAAGACCTAAAGAATTGTTCTAACATTAATCAGATTAATTTGGACAACCTGCTAGGTTCCCTGTAAATTGATTGCCTAATAACATGTCACTAAAATTAGTATTTTTATGTGTTTCCTGAACCCACTTAGACTAAATATTTTTAGGGTGTTTAAAACGTTATTTGATTATTCTTTGGCATAAAATCTGTAACGAATCGATATTTAGTAAAGGCCAACTTTAGGCGGATGTGGTTCATTATGACTATATTCGTACCGTCACCCCCGAACTCAATCTTTGGTTCATTTTGACCATCTATGGAGTCAGGACGGGGAAATTTGCATTGGATAATTTGTCCCTATGGTTTTCCCATATCCAATTAGGATTATGATTCTTCCTAAAAAGAATTGTTGGCGACTTCTTTCAAAACAATTTTCAATAAAACTTTACAGGGGGTAGTCAAATCTAATATGCACTCACACCGCGTAGGCGAAATAAAAACACACCTACAATGGGGTATGGGAATATGGGATACCCATGAAGGCATCAGGATCTATTAGCAGAACAAGTTCAGGCACTAGTCCAAAGATTAGTAGGGGATACCTCTAGGAAAAATCAGAGGCAGATATGTCAAAAACCTTACCCTGAATGGATTGATAGAACAAATCCATTTCCTAGTTAGTTTAAGATACCTGACTTTACCTTGTTCTCCGGAAATGATAGAGTTTCTGCTGCAGAACATTTAGTTAGGTTCATTGTAAGTGTAGAGAAGCAGCTGACAATGATTTCTTAAAACTTAAAATGTTCTCCATGTCTCTAACTGAGACTGCTTTTTGGTGGTACACTAATTTACCACCCAATTCCATCCATTCTTGGCAAGATATGCAAGTGCAATTTACAAATCATTTTGCACGCACTGAACCAGGAGTGACCCTAAGTGATCAGGCCATAATCCAACAGAAGTTAGGAGAGTATGTTGAAGACTACCTATCTAGATTCAAGATGGCTAAGATTAGGTGTCATGTTAGCATTCCTGAAAGAGAATTTGTACAAATGGATCAAGAGGGAATGTTAATTAAATTTCGAAAAAGGTTTGAGGGTCATGCCTTTGGCGGTTTTGTTGAATTAGCAGAATTGGCGGTAAGGTAAGAAAGGAACCTACAAGCTGAAAGTGAAACAAGACACCAAAGTTTCTTTGCTCAGAATTAAGAGCCCTTCCACTTTGAGACTGCACAAGAAGTGGATGTGGCAGATCTCATTCACGAAGTACCTTATAAATGTTTTCCTTTAGAGAAGAAAGAATTTCTAGCGCCAAAGGATATGAAATCTGGACAAAAGAGGACATATACTTTTGATGCCAAGAAATCTAATTCTATCTTTGACTGGTTATTATCAAACAAAAAGATAAAATTGATAGGGAGACATAAAGTAAGAACTGCTGAAAAAGTTAAGGGTAAAAAATATTGTAAATGGCATGATGCAGTTGCCCATGATACTTCTAATGTATTGTTTTTAGAAATAAAATTAAGGATGAAATTAATAAGAACAATATCATGTTTCCTGATGATGAAGATGTGAATGTATTTAGAATGGATGAACCATTTGAACTATTATGTGGTATGGTAGAGGCTAATGATGCGTTTACTAGTTACTTTGCAGGCATCTCAAGCTCGAAGAAGGCAACCAACTCTTCAACAGATTGCTCGATGAAGGAATCTTGGTTATGCCAAAAATAGCCAACGAAGAAGGGCTAGAAGATATGTGCAGATCGCACATAAATGGGTCACATACTACAGATTAGTGCCAAGTGTTCAGAGGGTTCCTAACTAGGCAATTAAGTCTCAAAAGACTGGTTGTCTCATAAATGGAACAACATGCCATGGAGCTAGAACAATATAAGGCCAACTTGGCTAAAGCCAAGGCGCTTGTTAAGTCCAACCCAACTCCAAACCCGGGTGATGCATGAGGAAAGAGCTAAGACCTTTAAGGAGGCTGCTCAAAAACTCCCACAGCAAATTAGGGCAATAGAAGGGTTGAAGACTTTGAGGAATGGAATGTGCTCACAGTGTGCAGACAGGCTAACCTTTGAAATGGTTAGAACTCAGATCATTCCAAATGATCCTGCATATGTACCTGCTTACCAGCGTATATTTCAGAAAAGGTCCAGAAGTCAAGGACCAAGAAACGTGACAACCCCAGTTCACGCCCTTCCTCAAAAGGAAAAGAAAGGGAGCCAAGTCAAACTCCTGTGCCCAAAATTCTTAAAAGAAGGGTGAAGCCCCATGGGGACCAATGGGAGTTAAAAATCAAGCCAGCAGTTAAGAACTTGCCTCTACAAGATGTCCAAAACTTACCCAAAAGTAGGACATCAAAGATGAAGGAGCTAAGTACAAAAGCTGCTGCAAAGAAGGGCTCAAATTAGCACTCAAAATGTGCGGGAGTCCCTTATTACAAATATAAGAATTGATGAAAAGGCTCTACAAGTCTGGTATCACTAAATTGTTACCTTTGGAGGAGGAACAATATGGTATATTATCTACAAAGAATGATGGCCAGCAGCCTCAAGGAGGTGACTCTGTTATGAAAGAGATACTAGGAAATGGCTTTAATGAGGATTATGATTCAGAGTTTGGATCTGAGGATTTGGACTTATTTGTGTCAGACAGTGACTTGATGTTGGATGGATACCCACTGATGAATGAACCTCAAACAGAAATGGGAGATGGCTAGTCAGTGCAGTGTAATGTGGTCATGTTACCAACGGAGTTTAAAAAGTCAGAAGAGCAATCAGAATTCCAGACCAATACCACATCATGGGCATATGAAGTTGAAAAGGAAGAGAGGGCAGGTAAATTTAAAATTACTTCTTCTCGAAGCTTATCATCTTACTTAAATGCACCTCATAAGCAAGTGCCTAACAAAATATCTCTAAAAGCTAACATAGAGAAACTAATCATAAACAAAATCTTTAGGTCAGTTGATGTTGATAATAAGCACACTACAGCTTTATTTCTAAATGTTGATATTGAGGGAGTTTATTTAGGCAAAGTATTAGTAGACACTGGAGCTACTGTTAATATTATGCCAATCTCTGTGTTTAGAAAAGTAGGAAAAACGAGAAAGGGTTTGTATAATATACAAATCAACATAACTGGTTTTTCTGGTTTTTCAGAAAAAATGGAAGAAATGGCTATCTTAAAGATAAGGTTAGGAACTAAGACTACATATACTGGTTTCTTCATAGTCGAAAATGGTACTAATTATAATGCCATATTAGGAAGAGATTGGTTACATCATAACTATGCTATTCCATCATCACTCCATCAAATCTTAATCTTGTGGAATGGTGACACTTATGAAATGGTTCAAGCAGATGAGGAAGTTTGTCTAATTACATCTCCTGATTCTGTTTTTATTAGGAACTCTCTAAAGTCAGTTCCTACTATCAAAATTGAGGTTGCTCTACAACTTGAGTCACAAACTCACCAAGAGATAGAAGACTCAGGTGCAATTCTCATTGAAGAAGTCTAGGACGTCCCAGAAGTTGCAGACATTCAATCAAAATATGAATATGTTCAACAGGCGCCAGACTATGATCAACCCTTAGCTCTCATTAGTTTGTAGAGTTAAGACGTAATTATCTTATAAATGTTTATTATGATTGTAAACCAAGAAGAATGATGTAAGGGGTTTACCCCTATTGTTGATCAAGTTATGAAAGATTTAGTTTTTAAAAAATACCAAGAGGATTTTCTTATAAACTCTAATGCATGTTGCTCAACTTTATATGAAATTGAATCCTTCAAAGAGGAGGATGATAAAATATGGGCTAAAAGTGAGGATATTAAACAGGATGTTCATGATCCACTAGAGGAAGTAAATTTAGCGGACGATGAAAATCCACGTGTCACTTACATAAGTAAGCTCCTCACTAACCAAGAAAAACATGAAATAATAGAAATTCTAAAAAAATTTAAGGACTGTTTTGCTTAGGAACATCATGAAATGCCTGGCATTGATAGGCAAATACTAGAACATAAACTACCTATCAAGGAAGGATTTAAGCCTGTGGCACAAAATCCTAAAAGACAAGCGCCTTAACTGACAGAGCCCTTACAAGAGGAAATAGACAAACTCCTCAAGGCAAAGTTCATAAGGCCTAGCCAATATGCTGACTGGATCTCCAATATAGTTCCAGTGGTTAAGAACAATGGCAAAATACGAATCTGCATTGACATTAGGGATATGAATAAAGCTACACCTAAAGATCAATACCCTATGCCAGTGGTTGATCTCCTAATAGATGCAGCATCAAGATATGAATATATTTCTTCTATGGATGGGTATGCAGGATATCACCAGTTAAGGATTGCACATGAAGACTGTAACAAAACAGCCTTTATATGTCCAAAGTTATTAGGCTTGTTTGAATATGTGGCCATGCCATTTGGACTAAAAAATACTGGAGCCACATACCAACGAGCAATGGACGCAATTTTTAAGGACATGATTGGTAAGATCATGGAAATCTATGTGGATGACATACTTGTAAAGTCAAATGACTTTTTAAAACATACAGAGCATTTGGTTAAGTCATTCACCAGAATGAGAGAATATCACCTAAAAATGAATCCATTAAAATGTGCATTTGGAGTTAATGCTAGTAACTTTTTAGGATTCCTCATTCACAAAAATGGAATGGAAATTGACCTGAACAAGGCAAAAGCAGTATTGGCAGCCAAGCCACCTTCTAATAAGAAGGAATTGCAGAGATTCCTCGGGCAGGTCAATTATGTTGGGAGATTCATGGCTAATTTAGCTGGAAAAACTAAAAAGTTTTCACCTTTGCTACGACTAAAACATGAATCAAAATTCAAATGGGAGGAAGAACATCAAAAAGCCTTTGACCAGATCAAGCAAGATTTGGCAAATCCTCTTGTGATGATTCCTCCAAGGCAAAATGGAAAGCCACTAAGACTGTATCTGTCTGCTTGTGAAGATTCCATTGGTAGTCTTATTACTCAAGAAAATGAGAAGGGGCATGAGCAGTCCATATTCTACTTAAGTAGAATCTTACATGATACAGAAAAAAGGTATACCATGGCAGAAAAATGGTGTCCGTGTTTATATGATGCATCAATAAAACTCATACATTATTTCATGGCCTTCACAAGTAGAAATAGGTACTCCAACGAGATGTCATAAAATATATGATATCACAACCATTCATTAAAGGAAGGTTAAGCAAATGGAGTTTACATTTACTACAATTCAACCTCATATGTGTGCCACAAAAGGTAGTCAAAGGTCGCGCTCTAGGCGATTTCTTAGCAACCCATCCTTGTTGTGACTCGGGATTCATTGATGAAGACATCCTTCCATGGGTCTTATTCTTCGATGTATCCAACACTAGAGAAACAGCGGGAGCGAGGGATATATATTTTATCTCCTGGTGGGATCCCAACTAAGCTAGCAATAACCCTAAAGGGTCCATGTACCAACAATAGAGTCGAGTATGAAGCTTTATTAATTGGATTGGAGATCTTTGTTAGAATTAGGAGCAAAGAGAGCAAAGATATCTAGGGATTCCCAGTTGGTTAGTTGCCAAATGAATGAGGAATTCAAGAGTATATCATCAGTATCACAGGAATGTGGAAAGAAAGCACAAAAGTTGTTTAAACAATTTAAAGAAACTACTTTTATACACTTTCCCGAGAGAAGAAAATAAAGTAGCAAATCAATTTGTCCCAAATAGCTTCTGCTAGAGAGGAGATACCTTCACAAAATGAAGATATCATTCTCCAAGAGAAGATCCTAGAGCCTCTCAGTGAAATTGATAAGGAAATATCAGGAATTATATTGGAAGTCTATAGAATTTCAATATTAAGAGAGGAAAAGGATTGGAGGGCTGAAATTATTCATTATCTCCAGAACCCAACTGGAACAAAGGTGCCAAATATAATCAAAATGGCAGCAACTAAGTTTTGTATACATTTTGGTGAACTACACAGAAAGGATCCAAAAAGATTACTTTTAAAATGTGTGGATGCAGGAGAAGCTCTAACCCTCATGGGAGAAATCCACCAATGGCTATGTGGTGCTCATAAAAATGGCCTAAAAATGAGATGGTTGTTGCACGAACATGGTTTTTATTGGCCACTATGAGAACGGATTGTATAGATTATGCTAAAGGTTGCAAAAGATGTCAGAAGTTTGGACCTATCAGCAGGGCACCAACTTCAGAACTTAAGTACATTCTTAAACCTTGGCCCTTCAGAGGATGGGCAATAGATGCCATAAGAGAAATCAATCCTGCATCCTCTAAGAAGCTTTCATACATCCTAGTGGTGATTGATTACTTTACCAAATGGGTGGAGGCTCACGCTTTCAATAAGATCAATACCCAGGTTATAATAAATTTGTTGGAAGAAAAAATATCTACATGATTTGGAATTCCAGAAACTATAACCTTTGATCAAGCCACAGTCTTTAGAAATCCTGACCTACTGGATTATCTTAATCAGTTTGGGATTACTAAGTTGTATTCAACACCTTACTATGCTCAAGCAAATGGTCAAGCGGAGGCTACCAATAAGATCATAGTAAAAGGGATTTCAAAACTCATAGATAGTAACCCAAGAAAATGGGATGAGTTGTTGTTATATGCCCTATGGGCCTACAAGACCTGTAAAAGGGAGGCAACATGAGTTACTCCTTTTAACTTAGTTTATGGACATACTCCAGTGATCCCAGCTGAAGTGAATGTAAGGCCATCAAGTGCAGCCCAACAAATGGGATTATTAGGAGATGATTATTCACAGGCAATGAACATTGAAATTATGGATGCTCTAGAGGTGAAGGAAGAAGCTTTTGCAAAAATGAGAATCCAAAAGGAAAAAGTTGCTAGGGCCTACAACAAAAAGGTAGTACCTAAAGAATTCCAGGAGAATGATAAGGTTTGGAAAATGTTTCTACCAGAAGCGGCATACAAAGATCCACAATTAGGGAAATGGTCACCTAAGTGGCAAGGTCCCTTTATCATTCATAAGAAAATGTCTGGAAATGCATATATATTAAAGGATATAGATGGCAATATAAGAGATAGAGCCTTGAATGGTAAATTTCAACAGAAATATTGTCAATCTATATGGGAACAACATGATCTTGTGTTTCAACAAAAACATGCGAGAATTGTTTCAAACAACAAGGGATCATTAAAACCACAACATTAATAGTAATGTTACATCTTATACATTCCAACACTGTCTAACAATGACTAAACTAAGGTTTTTCATGGTTGACCATGCATTACAAAGCTTTTCCTTCGAAGGATTGAGCTTTGTTGTACACCATTTCTTTCAACAATCCCGGCCTCAAATTGGCAAGTTTGGTTCGCCCTTGGTGAAGCTTCTTCTCTTCAATATCAATGGACTTTTGGAGTGAAGACTTTTCATTAGTAATGTTGATCTCCTCTTTATTGATTTCAGCCAGGCGATTCTGTAGAGATTGCCTTTCCACATAAAGAAGCTTCAGCTTTTGATCAAAAGAATTCAAAGAATCTTGGATCTGTTTACTGAAGTTTTTGAAGGATTTGGCTTGAGTTTCCAAAGAAGTTCCTCTTCCTGAAGTTTTTGAGCTAAGAACTTTGGAGATTGAACTCTTGTTTCAGCATTACATTGTTGAAGAAGGAGAGTTTCTTTGACATAATCAAGGCAAGGTATTCAATATTCAAAACCTTAAGAAATCAAGGATTCCAAGATCTGCTTAAGCGTATGTGCACACTAGTAGAATAATTGCTTATTGTTGCGGTCTTTAAGTGGCCTATTGCACACTAGTAGAATAATTGCTTAGAGCAACCTATTGCTGCAGTTCCTACCAGAAACCGCAACAATAGGTAATTTTTTTAATATTAAATTTACATGCATATTGTTGCGGTTTCTTACCAAAACCGCAGCAATAGATGCAGAGCAAGGTAAAAAAAATTAAAAAAAAAAATCTCAAAGCGTAAATTTTGTGTAGTTATAGTACAATTACAATATAAACATAGCTACAACAATCCACTACATGTTACAAACACCAATTACAAAAGAGGCGTAAAAGGTAAAATTAAGAAAAAGAAAAACTCAATCCACAAATCTGTACAACAAATCGACAAAATCAGTATATACAACAAATTACCTAGAAGAAAATTAAGAAACTATACACCAAAACAGTATATACAAAACCGAAAATCTAAATCTGAAAAACAAACCAAAAATCCGGATCCAAATCACACGAAATTTGACATGAAAAATTTCAAAAAAAAAAAATTTGAAAAAACCTCACTGATTGAAGAACAAACTAAAAATCCGGATCAAAATCACACGAAATTCGCTCAAAGAGAAACTAAATATGAAAACAAAAATCCAAATCACACGAAATTCGCTCAAAGAAAAAACTAAATTTGTTGAAGAAACGGACGAGCGACGAGCAAGTGTGAGAGATGATCGACAAGTGAGGAAGACAAGGACGAGCGACGAACGGACGAACGACGAACAGACGAGCGACAAGTGAGGAAGACGAACGGACGAACGGACGAACGGACGAACGACGAATGGACAAGCGACGAACGGACGAACGACGAACGGAGATAATAGATCTGAATTTATAAGGAGATTTGAAGGAGGATAGAAGAGTGAGAAAAGACCGACGAGTGAGGAAGACATAGAAGACCGACGAAGGAGCAAATGCGAAGGAGTTTGAAGGAGAAGAGAGAAAGGAGTGAAATGAGGGAAAGAGGAGCGTTAGAAGATTTGAAGGAAGAGAGAGAAATCCGAAAATTGCTGAAGATCGGGGGTGAAATAAAACCCTAGCGGCTTTAAATCAAATGACATATTGTTGCGGTTTTCCCACAAAACCGCAGCAATAGATTAATAATTATTTAAAAAATAATATTTTAATATATTCTTTGCGGTTGTTCCTGGGAACCGCAAAGCAATATATGGTCAAAGAGTCAACTAAATTTGAAAATTTTTTCCCGTTCACACATATTCTTTGCGGTTTCCAGCCCACAACCGCGATAATATGTTTTATTCGATTTTTCCTCTTTTTTTTCTTGGTTTATTCTGCTTACGAGGTAAAAGCTGCAGCAATACCACCGCAGATAATAAGCAAAAAAATCTACTAGTGGCGAAGCCCGATCATAAGGGTTGTGCTGTTAGGGTCAAGCGAGAGATCCTAGATTTTGTCTTCTTGTTTTATGTGCTCGGGAGATTCATCACTAGAAGAATGATCACTTGCTAGTACAGGCAAGTTGATTCCTCACAATGATGGTTGTGTGCATATTAACTTATTTCCCTCCATCAGGCTCTTTCATCACACATGCTTCTTGTGTGCTTCCGTCTACATCATAAAGAAGAGAAGCCGAGTTAGCAAGAGAGTGAAGTCTCGGTATCATGAGGACATGGGCTCACATAGAGGAAGTCTAAAATGAATTCATGAGGAAATAAAGGCGGACCGGTCCCAGAAGTAGATGGTGAAGTTGATGAAGAACTTTTGCACACAGAGGTAATCACAAGCTCAGTACTGCTCCGTAAAGGTGTAATCTCTAAGGGAATAACATCTTTTGGAGCTCCACTCCCAACAATAGGGGATATTGTCTCAACATTTGTTGAATCAACATTTGAGCTTGGAACTTCAACACCTAAAGGACTTGGCTCCAAGGGATCTTCATTAAACTGATGAAATGAGTCTTCATCAAGAGATTCCACATGCAGATGATCAGCTTATTCCAACTGGGGGGCAGTACTTCCGTCCAAAGGGGAAGTAGCCACATTCTCCAACTAGGGGAAAGCATCACTTGAAGGAAAAGTGGGATGATTGATGACAGATTCATCAACAGAATCACCCTTTGAATTTAATTCTGGGTCAGCTACCTTGGAAGTATTTCCTAAAGGACGGTTGGCTGAGCCAGGAGGTGATAACTTCTCATAAGAAGGATCACTGGTAGTCTTGGGCTCAATGTCATCAGTACCAGTAGGACCTGGGATTAAATAATTAGTATTCCAAACAAAAGTGAAACTCCTTGTAAAAAGGGGAAAGCTAATGTTCATACTTGCTTTGACTCCTGAGATTTTCCTTTTGAAAATTTGAGATATATTCTTGTCATCATCTTCATCAGAAGAGATGACATACTGTGGCACCTCCGAAGAAGCTTCCAATTTAGGACGTTTCCTACTGGAATGTTGCAAAGGCTTGGACGTAGAGAGGCAGCTATATTCTCTCTTTCTGGCAGTTTTCTTGAGAGGGTCAGTTTGATCCACTAGTCCCATGGTCTGCGTATCCTTGGAGGAAGAGAGACAATTGTAATCCCTCTTCCTTGCTGCTCTCTTGAAAGGATCAATCTGCTCTATTAGCCCCATGGATTGGATGTCCTCCACCGTTTGGACATCTCCATAGGAATCCCCCTGATCATAAGCAGCATCATCTTCATCCTCTGAAGAGGTATGAGGTTGAACCTTTATGTCTATGGTGATCCAATAGAGCTTGTCATATCTATAATTTGTTGTCCTACCATCAGGCACTCTTAGCTTCTTCTTGCCAGCTTTCGCTAAAAGTCAAAAGAAAACACAAGGAAGATTATTTAGTAATGTTCATTCCTACTAAAAGTTATAAAATAACTGAGAAAAAAATTACTTACAGCCTAAAAAGAGTTGATTCTCAAAGTTCGCCAAAGCATCAGAATATGATGAGTTGTTTGGGAACACATTATCTCACCACAGATGGAAGCCTCGAACAGCTTTAGTGATCCATCTCCAAGGAGAAATGGACATGGAAGTAAGGCTGAGAGTTTTACTCTGAAGGGCTCTACCCTCTTGAAAACAGCCCCTTGAAGTCCAAGGATCATTGCGGGTCAAGGAGTATGGTATAGCTAGTGCTTGGACCAATCCAAATTGTCTAGCTACCAAGCGTGGATTATAGGCTTCAAAGCCAAAATACGCGAGGCTCAACAGCTATTAAATCCCTAGACACGAGAACACTACTCCAAAAGTTCCCACTCCCTCGGGAACTAGAGTGGATGTTAAAGAATAATAGCCGAGCACGCTTGCTTGATGGTGCCAAGTTTCACTTTCAACGAAACAACCATCTTACCTAGGAAAATGTTCCAGCTACCAAAATTGGCCAAAAATCCAAGAAGTACAAGAAAATCAAGCTTGGATACCAAACCTCATCTGGAGATATAAGATTGAAGTTGACTTCACCATAACAGCTACAATCATCAAGACTAGAGAGGAACAAGAGGGGATCAAAAGAAAGATCATCCTCCTCTGAACCCTTAGATGCTTTAAAAGCAGAAGAGGGATTGAGAACCATCAGACAAGGTAAATACATATGGCCCCAGCAAGTCAAGAGCCATAGGGGTCCAAATCCCTTGTTAGTAGAGAATATGGGGGACTCAGAGGTATGAATTCCAAAACCTTTGAAGGACTCTCCACTCCTAAAAAGGCACCTATAAAGTTCTCCCAATAAAACAGGAGCTAAAGCTACTTCTTCATAAGTAGAGGAGATGTTAACAGCTAGAGATAGCCATAATGTTACTACTCCTCCCGCTCTAGACATCATTAATTTGGAAAATGCAAAAGTAAGAAAAGTACTTCCTCTTGAGAAGTGACTTCCTCACTAGAATCCTTATTGATGAAGAAATCAACAAATGTCTGAATGCTACATTTGCTAGCACTAGTAGAAGGACTAGCAATCTGGCGAAAGGTTGATAAACATTGACTATAGAGCTGATTATGTTATTTAACATGGTGAAAGATAGGAAGTTCAATTCCATATTTACATGTTGGAGAAGTACCAGTAATGAAGGCAATATCAGCTAATGTTACAGTCATTGGTCCCCATCAGAACAAGAAGCAGTTGAAGGCAGGGTCCCAACAAGCTAATAAAGCAGTGGACATAGCCCCATCAAAGGGAATGGTTTCATAAGAAGCTAGTCTCAAGAAGGGCAATATTTTGTTCTTAGACCATTTGTCATGAAAAGGTTTCATTCGCATAAACCATGCTCTTGCAGCCACTCCTGAAATCCAACCTCTAAAAGGCTTGCTGGTTAGAGGCCAATGCAAATGGTCGAGGGATTTTGGGGCAAATGGAATTGTTCTGGGTTTATGATCCTCTAAGATAATGTGGTCCAGGAACGGGTAACACTGTTGCTCTAAGACAATTTGGCGCTTTGGTTTTTGAATCTTAAAAGGAAAACAAGGACTAATAGTGGCAATTGTGTCCTCTAAAGGAGTATTAGAGTCAGTGCTTTTGTTCACATACCAGAACACTTCAGACTTATAAGTCCTAAGGTTCACTCTAATGGCATTGCATAATAACCGAGCTGCCTCAGATTACATGGCATCACGTTTTTTAGCAAGCGCTTCACGAATCTCATCTTCACGAACTCTTTCAGTAGACATGGTGAATTGAAGTTTGGTAATGGTTGTGAATTCGTAAAGAAATGTTTTTAAATGGTCTGAAAGATCTTAAATTTTCCTGAAATCCTTGAAAAAAGGCATTAATAGGGAAGACAATTAAAAAATGGAACAATCAAAGAAGAAAACACGTGCAGAATGCGTGGTATGTTTTATTCTGGGTCATGTTTCAATGGGCCATGTTAAAGCCTAGTTTTAACAAAATAAAACATAAGGTCCTGAAGTCATATAAAAAAAGGCCATTTCCAAAGGGTGCGTGACTTAAAAGCCGATTCCAAGGGGTGTGTTACTTAGAAACTCATTTCAAATGGTACGTAACTTTTCAATTTTCAAGAAACAGTAAAAAAATTCCTTATAAAAAGGGGGTAAGTGTAATAATCTTGACACACTACTCATCTCTTGAAACGAAAACCCCAAAACCTTCCATCTCCCAAAAGACCTTCTCCAAAAAAACCTTCTTCTCCAGAAATGGATGCCCCTCAACCTTCCGCCGAGTCCTGCATTACTGGGAATCAGGAGGTCAACCCTCAAGAGGTTGACCAGCCCTTCCTTCCTCCTCCAGAGATACCAGAGGATAGAGAAGAGGAAGAGGAGGAAGAAGATGAAGAAGCAGAAGATGATGAGGATACTCCTTCACTATCAGACAAATCTAATGATGATGATGAGGATGAAGATGACGATGAGCCCCCTGCCCAAAGGAGGAGGGTTGAGGAGGAGCGTTTCCCCGAGGAAACCTCCAGTGGAGAATACTGCTTTTATCCTCTTGGAGATGACTCCAGTGATCATGCTTCTAGAGGTGACGAGGAAGATGAAGATTCTAATGACGACAAACCACGGTCTCCAAGGGACTAAATTTAGGCCTAGGATTTCGAATTCAAAAATTCTAAATATATTGTAATTTTTATTTAAATATAAATATTTCAGTCCTAGGTTCTAAATTTTTTTTAATTAATTAAATTGAAATATCCCACATTTGGTCCAAATTTTCATTATTTTATCTTATGTTTTCATTTTTAATTTATTTTGCTTAATCAAAATTGTGCAAATTAATATGTTATTCAAAAAATAAACTGTCAAAGCAAATGATGCAAACTCTACGGCTAAAAGTAAATGGAAGAAAAGTAAGGTGTCTCTTGGGATACCAAAACTCTTAAAATGTATCAATGAGGTGGAAAAAGTTACTTCAAAAAGTAATAATTACCGTCCAACTTCACACGCCACTAATGGCAAACTCCAGAAGTGATATGACACATTAAGGGGCTAATGGGCAGACCCATTCTTACCCACTAGGGTCTTAACTTGAGGTGGTTAAGGTTGGTTACAAAAATACGTGATACGTTATCTAAGAAGATAACATCAAACGCTTCATGTATCCCTAACAAATAGGGATGACAGTTATGATAATTGTATTATAAATACATTATTTTAACTCTGAAATTTTTCATTCCTAATACTTTGTTTTACAATCAAAACCAAAAAATTCTTGAAATATGGCTAATCAATAAATCGCTCCATTACTCTTTCCTAGAGAATGTTGGAGGCACCGATTTAGTAGAGACATCACACAAGAAGATTGGGAGGAATTCAAAGAAGAGGAAATGAAAAAGTGGCAATCCAAAATTATCAAGCTCTTTGGAAGGGATCTAAAGGTCCAACCTGGAGATTTGAAGGGACAAAGGTCCAGTGCTACTATCATGGGAAGTGATGTGGATTACCTAGCTATGAATCTATGGGCAAATATGGAGAAAGAAGAGTTGTTGAAACTACTAAGCGTTTGCAAAGCATGGGGAGATTGCATTGCAAAACAATATTTTCCCCCTGAACATATGCTGAAATATCGGAAGTCCATAATCTGTGAAAGCAGTTTGGGCGTTTTCAACAGAAAATATAGGGTAGTCCAAGTGGACGAAAATATGAGTTTCAAAAAACTCATACAGTACAAATGTACTTGTCTCTTGTGGCAAGAACACTTATTGGAAGGAGGCATCCCTTTTTTCTTGGGTGAAGATTGCTCAAATGATGATGATCCTGATGTGGATAAACATGAGGAGCCACAAATCACCATCAGTTTCGCCCATCTTCGTACTTGATAGATCAAGCAATATGTTAAAGGAAAAATTCATAATAACAGTCCCAACTATGGACTATCTTCCCTAAACAGTCCCAACTTTTGATTATTTTTAGTTGGGCCTAACTTTTAAGTCAATCAGACAAAAATGGTCCCTTTAACCTGGAGACCTGTTGTAGCAGGTAAACCAAGGATCACGTGAAACTCACGTGACTTTTAATGACATATTTTCTTTTTCATTTTTTTTTTTGCTTATCTGTTTTGACTTTTCCTTTTTTTCTCGTCCTTTCTCCCTTCTACTTCCCTCCATTTTTCTTATTGTTCTACTACTCCATCATAGCAGCAAAGCAGAACTGACATGACCTCTCATAAGTCATAACTACCTCAACTACAAACGAACATCTAAAAAAAAGGCTCTAAATTAACGACTTGCTCCCCTCCTTTTTCTGAAATCGAAGTTGAGAAAAAATGAGACGCATCACCAGAAACATTAACAATGGCGATTGCGGGAACTGGTGTTTACGTTGATTATTATTTGGAATTTAGGGTTTCCTTTCATTATTTTTTTTATTACAGTCTTTAATTTCTCAAAGCTCAAATCTTCATCTCTTTGATTAGAAACTCAATTTTTGTTAATCAACATATGTTAGCACCTCCCCAGCGGAGCTTCAAAGGCTTCTTAATACAATTCGCGAGCTTGATGAGCGCTCTCTACTTTCTTTCTCTTATTAAACTCAATTCTGAAACTTTTTTGTTGTTTTTTGCAATTATATTCTTGATTTTTTGTTTGTTTTTGTGGTTGTGGTGGAAAGAATGATAAATCACACATGGCAGAAAACGAAGTTATGCATAGGGATTTCGAGCCAGAGCTGGGTTTGTGGTGGTGGTGGGTTTTCGGGTTTTCAAAGGTTGGTGGTTGGTCTTTCGTGGTGGGGAGATCGGTGTTTGGGGGTGAGTTTTTGGGTTGGGTGTTTCGGGGTTAGGATAGCCAGATAGATGGGGGGTAGGAAAGCAAAAAAAAGAAGAAAAGAAAAGGGAAAACAAAAGTAAAAGTTGTAAAAGTCACGTGCAGCTAATGTGTAAGACTTTTAACCTATTACTCTAGGTTATCAAGTCACCAAGACTGTTTTTGGCATAGTCATGCAATAGTTGAGCCCAACGAAAAATAATCAAAAGTTGGGACTGTTTACGGAAGATAGTCCATAGTTCGGAATGTTATTATCAATTTTTCCTATATTATATGTCTTAGTAATCCTAGTAATAGTACGTAGTCTGGATTTTCCCTAGTGAACTATGTATCTATCTTTTAATCCAGTTAATAAATGTCTTTTAAAGATATTTCATGATTTATTTCACTAATGAAATAATTTTTATCTTGTCAATTTTTTAATATATCTCCATATCATATTAAAAAATTGTGGGCTTGAATATCATTGTTCATAAAATGAGCAATAAACCCAAGAAAGTGACCCTAGGCATAAATGCCTAAAAAAGTGGTATATAAATTTTAAGACGTATCAACAAATTGATAACTTTAAAATAAATGATAATCAGCGAAAAGTCAACAAACTTCTCCAAAAAGGGGTCAAAGTACTCAATTATTCACTGATCCCATAAGTTATTACGAAAATAACCGTTGAACAAATGGGTGGTTATTTAAAGAGACTTAGCCATAGCATACTAGCATAACATTTTCATTTCAAAAAATTAAAATGAACAACGAAACGTAGGCAAACATAGCAATTTGAATTTGATGATCATTGTTTTAATCATTGTTTTGCCCTCAACAGCATAGAGGAAGATAAGGGATCTTTCATCACAAATGAAAGAGCTAGATGGGTAGAGAAAATAGCACGGGTGTTCGGCGATGAACATGTAGTGGAGCCAAGAGATCTAGAGCTAGTAGGATGAAGCGCCGCCAAGATCGATTTTGATACAAACCTCTTGTCCACCCATATATGGCCCAAATTGGAAGAGGAGTCACAAGACAAATCGCTAACGGTTTGCAAAAGGTGGGGCAAGGAGGTTTCCACTATCTTAAATTTCCCAAGACCTCAAAGGATGAACTCGGACATATGCAAACAGTCTAGTTCTTTCTTGCACCTAGTCCTCCCTCAAAGTGGTGAGGATAGAAGAAGGTCAAGATGAGCATCGGGGGAGGACAAGTGCACTTTAAGTGTATGTGCGAACTATGGATGCTATTGGCCCAAGAAAATTTCTTTTCATGGATATATGTTGCATTGATCGACGGGGAGATATGCTTGGGACAACAACTACCAAAGGAAACTCTTCGAGGCAATGTTCAACAACTCCCCCGAAGAAGGTTACTACTTCGGAGTTACCGGGGAGTAGTGAAGGGCGTGAATTAGAAGCCAATGAATATAAGGCTATGGTAGAGACAGGTTGTAGGGAACATTTTGAAATGTTATCTCTAGATGCAAGTCCTTTCAATTAAGATGTCATTAATGGCTTTATCTTCATAAAGGTAAACCATAATACAAATGTAATGAATTTACCTCAAATGGTAATCTTATTAACAATATATTTTCAATAATTCAATTGCTTTAACATTAGTTTTTGGTTCACTAAAGTGAAGTAAAAACAATCATGCGTTCATTTACTAAATATACTCCCTAAAAACTGTTTCTAGTTCCCATGAAATTAGGCGGTTAGGAAATAATTATTGGACGGTTGAAGCATTTAAGCCTTTATATATATGTGAGTGTGTGTGTGTGTGTGTGTGTGTGTGTGTGTGTGTGGGTGTGTGTGATCTCCAAAAGATGCTAAACTAAAATCAAAATGGATTACACATATGTTCTCATGTTTCATCAATCTGCTCCAAAGAATATGTCATATCCATCAAAGTGCCCAAATCATCACAAGGTATTGAATGTCATATTTAGAGATAAGGATGAATTTAGTAAGAATGAATCCACTAAATGGATTTCTTCTATTAAAAAATACTTTAGTCATAATTCTGTCATGCAACAGGATCTAGAGAATTAAAGAGAGTCTAAGGCCTTCCAAATAGGGTCTAATCTAGATCTCATGAGAGAATTGATATTTCTTAAACTCGAAAGGACTAATCATCTTACATCTCTTTTGGTTTGCAAATCATGGGGAAAAGTCATTACAGAAGAGATATGGAAACTTAACATGCCTTGGAGATATATAAAAAAGCTCTTTGTTGAAGGAACTACAAAGAAAGTAAGAGTCTAGAGAATGGCGGATGGGTCATCATCAAGAGATGTGGTACAATACAAATGCGCATGTCAGATTTGGTACAATCTCATGGCCTATGATGTTAGTCCTTGTTGGTTATCACCAAATAATCTTGCAACTACGCATCTTGAAGAAAAATTTCTTAATGGATTTCACAATGGCTAGAAAACAAGGTGAAGGAATACATGAAAGATTATTCCTCTCAACTAAGTTTAGTCATCCTAAAAGAATGTTCATTGACCACCTTAGAACAATGGAAGAAGTCACATTCAGAATACTGCTAGATGATATTGGCTACAACCATTAAAAGTCCTTCTCTGCTCATAATTTGTGTGGTGCTGAGTACATCACTCCACAAATCAAGGGGGTAATTTATTACCACCATTTTTTGTCAAGTTATATTAGTATGATACATTGAATTGGACCTCAAAAGGTTTAATTTTACTTTAATATAAAGGCCCAACATGGATATTAAGTCCATTAAGCGAAGTCAACGAAAGTCAAAGTCAACGAAGGAAGAACTTCAAGACCACTAGGAGATGAAAGTCAAGAACAGTAAAAGGACAAGCAGTTAGAGAACAATCATGAAACGGTTCAACATGAAAAGGAACGTGCACAAAATGGGTTACAGTTATTCAGCGCCAGAAAGAGTTTTGAATCAAATATGATTCAAATATTTTCCCCCCTTCGCACGTATGAAAGTTACATATTATGTTTCTATATAAATAGAGAAACCATCATCAAGCAAAGGACAACGAACAACACATCAAACCGCATTTCTTCTTTTCTTAGCGTCGCCTAGCTTTAGCTAAGCCAACCCCTTTTGGGGTTATAGTTTAGTTCTTTACACGTAGAACATGTTCTGGCTCAAAGATCTCTAATTCTCCGATTGAAGCAAGGAACCATGGAGGTAACAGCCTTCTTGTCTTCCCTTTAGTTGTCCAGCCTGGCTTATCCTTTTATGTGTTGTAAAATCTTTCTCAAAGTTTGTGGCATGTATGGGAATGTTATGCTTTAATTAATTAAATGATTAATTATTATTTGCTCTATTTTTTGCATTTTGCCTGAATTTAATAGGCGTTGTAGTTTAATCATTAATTAAATTGCAACAAAGTACGTTAGCAAGGTTTTATTTAATTAAAACCGGTAATCCCCAGGGACTAAGCCTCCCAAGGCATTCAGTATCAAACTATTGGATGTGCATTGACTTGTTTGCAAGGTCAACGAACTGATTTTGCACCAACATATTGTTTGCTTTGATCTTAAATTAAGTTTCGCATGTGTTTCTCTGATTCAAGAATTGATGAATTCTAAGTTTAAACAAATGGTGATTTCTTTGGTCCAACTAGTGTATCCTCATCCTTCTGATACACACACAAGGCTCGTGCAATATTGTGCACGCTCATATGACCAGCTTTGTAAACTTCTAGTTCTAGAATGAATACACATAAATGTATTATATGGCACACTTGTGTGAGCTGTTGGGTGTGATTTTTTATTCGCAATACAGGACTTAATAGGTCCCAAAACTTAGTTATTTCATGATTTTTACATTATTACCATCATTAGTTTGTTTAAGCTTAGGAATTCTGCAAAGAAAGAAATCTGTAGATCACCATTGTTCTTCAAGATTAATCCTTACTTCTATTAATTCAAGTACTTTTATTCGCTTTTTTCTTGTTATATTATGCATTATATTTCTTTTATGCTTTGTTTTGCTTCTTGAATTACTTTAGAGTAGGATTCTATCTAGAGTTAGGTTGAATCTTAGTATGAATAAATTAGAGTTATGTTTTTTTATAAGTAATAAGATTTGATTGCTTAAACTCCAATTACGTCCTAAATCGACCTAAGAAAGCTACAAACCAACTAGGTTGGACCATAGCAATCAAAGGAAGTAAACGCCATATAAGTGCTATCAAGACATTACAAATTCAAGAACCAATCATAATATTTCCTGCCGATTTTCTTAGGCAACACATTGCCAATTCTAACCCTTACAACGGCTCTAACCCGTTTTACAATATAGGGTAAATTGGGAATACATTGCAACCAATAATAGCTATTTCGCCCTTGCCATACAAAATAAATTACAACAGCAATACCAGCGAATATTACTTGCTTCTGGAATTTCGAATGTCTGCTATTATTTGTCCATCTGACTATTTCCCGGACTGACAAGGCTCTTGTCTGAATTCCAAACCAGCTTTTGAGTGCAACTAAACATTCCCTATTGTATCCGCATTGGAAGAACAAGTGTTCATGTGACTCTTCCCCATTATTATATATCAGGCATTGATCAGAGGTGCTTACACCTAGCCTAGCCAACTTAGTTATAGTTTGCAATTTCCCCTGTATTGCTAGCCACATGATAAACCTCTGTTTAGGCACACCAAGCCTATTCCAGATTACTTTATCCCATGCCACACTTTCCTTTTCACCTCTGATTCCATCATATATCTTCTGAATTGAATATTCAGTCATTGAACTAAACTCAGTTTCAGTATATAATGCCTTCAATTGCTCTTTAACCTAGCATATCTTCTTTCAATACCATCTCACTTTAGCCTTTGGAATATAATCCCACCACCTAGTCCCATTAAGGTATACTTAGTTCACCCATTTGATCCACACATTATCCTGCTTGGATGCAATGGCCCACACATACTTACCTAGGCAAGCAGTATTCCAAACTCTCATATCCATAAAGCCTAATCCACCACAACTCTTACTCCAACATAGATTTTCCCAAGCAACAACACCTGGTCTCTGTGAAAAAGCATGCCCACTCCATAGAAACTATCTGCTGAAAATTGTAACAATTTCATCCAGTACACTTCTAGGTATAATAGATACATGGGCCCAATATATATGAAAACTCATCAATACTGAATTTATCAACTGAGTTCTAGCACCATAGGAGAGATTCCTTGTACTCCACATTCTTATTCTTCTTTGCACATATTGGAACCCTTAAATACTTAAATGGTAAATAGCTTCTAGTAAATCCTGAAGCATTCACCACTCTTTGAATTTCCTCCTTAGGCATCCCACAAGTGTATATAGCAAATTTTTGAGGACTTGCTTTGAGGCCTAAAGTTTCTGAGAATAGTTTAAAAGCACTCATAAGCATGTAAATGGAAGCAAATTCTCCTTTACAACACAATATAAGGTCATCTGCAAATCACATATGAGTGAGCTTAATCTTTTTACACCTTGGATGGAACTAGAATTGTTCCATTTCACTCAACTTATAAAGTACCCTTGATAGGTACTCCATACATATTAGAAATAACAAGCTAAGGGAGACAATAACTAGGCTGATGAACTCCACTGGAAAACCCAATTGAATCAACATCTCTTGTAGAAAATCCCAATTAACTGGATCATAATTTTGCAAGTCTATCTTGAGCATACAACTAGGTTTAACATGTTTCCTTCCATAATGTCTTACCCGGTCCTGTACCACCATGATGTTATGCACAATAAAACGGCCATGTACAAACCCACCTTGGTTTTCAATTATAATATCAGGTAATACTCTTCTTAGTCTTCCACACATATTACCTTAGTAACACATTTGTATAGAGTATTACAACAAGAAATTGGCCTAAGTTCTGCCACATTACTTGGACACCTAGTCGTAGGAATCAAAGTAATGGTGGTATTGTTCAACTCCTTCAATAATCTTCTATGTTGCAATGTGTCCAAGACTGCTTCAATAATATCCTCCCCTACTATACTCCATGTATCTCTATAAAAGAATGACCCAAATCCATCAGGACCAGGTGCCTTGCACCCTGGTATAGAGAACAGTGCATGTTTCACTTCTTCTGCAGTATAAGGTGCACTCAAAATAGCTTTGTGCTCATCTGAGATTAATGGACCAGGTTGCACTACTTATGGCATTACATCCTTCCTATTACTCACAATTCTCCCCAACAGCTTCTTGTAATATGCTAAAAAGCTTTAGAAAATTCCTCAACCTTATCATGCCACACTCCTTGCTCATCAGTAATGATATATACCTGATTTTACATTCTTTTTTTTTTATACTCTGGTGAAACAACCTTGTATTCTCATCACCATCTCTAAGCCAATCAACTTTAGCCTTCTGACTTAGAAATTCCATATAAACCTGATGCTTTACTTTATATTATTGCACTGCTTGTAGCTCTCTCTCAGCCAATGTTAATCACCAGGGTGCTGCTGTAATTGTGTCTATATCTCTATCATATGTTGTTGTGCTTCTATTTCAGCTGCATGTAGGTCTGAGAATCCCTGTTTATTCAACTCTCTCACAGCCATTTTAACTGCTTCTAGTCTTCTCACAACTCTAAACATATTAGAGCCTGAGACTGGTGTTGCCCAAGCTTGTCTAACTACTTCCATGAAGTGAGGAACAACCCTCCACATGGTAAAATACCTGAATGGTTTTTTTACCTCCATTTTCACAAGGAAACACTGTGAGCACAGCAGGAGTGTGATCAAAATCACCTTCACAATGAAAATGTACTTCAGCAAAGCCATACTCATCTTGCCACCCCCGATTTGCTACCGTTCTATCTATTTTTGAAAATACTCTAGAAGCTCCCTCTTCTTTATTATTTTAGGTAAAAAAAACTACTTGAACTTTTAATATTTGATGCATCACATTCCATCATACAATCCCTCACATCTACTATTTCAGCTTCTCTCACCATTGATCCTATTCTCTCATCTATGTGCATCACACAATTAAAATATCCACACAACAACCAAGGTTGTTGAGTCTTCAATTTCTTTAAATCCTCCCACAATTCAACCCTCCTGTTTCTCTCAATATAAGCATAAACAGAAGTACAAAAAATTCCATCTACACCACTCATAGGTTGAATGAAACAGTGCAAAAGTTGATTTGTACCTTTTATAATGTTTACTGCAAAACTCCCTGACTTCCCTGTGATGCGCTCAAGTTATACGATGTTCTTGTGGTATTTTAGGTGCACATTGCTAAGGGATTTGTTCGTAATTGTTAAGGTTTGCATAAAAATCATCCTTAGCGGAAGTTCGGAGTTTTGCGATATAAGTTGTGTTAATGTCATGCATTCCGAGCTTCCAAGGTAAAATGCATTTGAGCCGAGCATCACAAGCCACAAGCTCGCCAAGCCAAGCTCGACCCAGCGCCCAACGCCCAGCTCACCAGCAGCCATCGCACGCCCAGCAGCAAGCTAGGCCATCGCACGCCCATCGCCCATGTGCGCGCGCCCGGCCTCGAGCCAAACCCGCCCAAGAAGCCGGCTCGCACCTCGCGAGGACTGTCGCACCTCGCGACCTGCCTGCTCGCACCTCGCGAGATTTCTCGCACCTCGCGACCTGCGTGGTTTGGCCCAATTCTTCAGCTCGTTGCGAAGGCAGTAGCCCATCGCACGGTGCGACCAGACTCGCACCTCGCGACCCCTATGGCGGTTTAAATGACGGCTAACTTTTGAGCCTTAGTATAAATACTAAACTTTGTTTTTAGACCTAGGGGGCAGCAGCCACAAGGAGAGGGAGTTTCCAAAACTCCACTCTTCTCTTGTTGTCTTCTCTTTTTAGTTTTTATTTTCTAATTTAGTTTTTGTAGATTTCAATTATGGGATTGGCTTATGCTATGCCGATTGTAGCTTGAACCGTTCTTGAACGAGATTAATATGGAGCTTCAAGCATTATTGTGAGATCTTTCCTCTCTCTTTAGTTTCTTTGATTATGGTTTAATTTCTATGATTGCTTTCTATGGTTTTTGCATAATTATGCTAGGAACGTTACTAGTTTGATTGTGTAATTAATCTAATGCTAGATTTAAGAATAGAACCCGATTGTTTTATTCTTTTATCAATTGGTAGCAAACTAGGGAGTAACTTAGATGCAGATCGTCTTGGTTATTTCTTGGGGAAATTGAATCAACTGTTGAACGTTTATCGCTTGTATGACGTTAGCGGTGTCCGTTGGTTCTCTCGTGTTTATTTCGCTATCGGATTGAACTTAGACGCGATCGGACTAGGTTATCCTTTAGTTAGGGTTTTATAGTCACGCTGATCGTGCTATTCAACTAAGAATAAGGAGAACGCGAGATTAATTCTCAACAATAGATAATAATGGAATTAATTAGAGTCGAGGTTCAAGGATCGATAATGAATTGAAGTGTATGTTAATCGGATTCAAGATCTTTCCATATTGATTTCTCATCTTGTTTATATGTTAGTTAGTTGTAGTTTAGTTATAATCTACTTGAAACCCCCCTTTGTTATTATTATTAGGTTTCTCGGCCCTTAGCTTAATCTTTTGAGGTTTCGAATCACGCTAAGTACTAAACTCGTCCCTGTTTCCCTGTGGATACGACCCCTACTTCCATTATACTTGTTTATTGTAAAAGAGAGTAGGAGAAATTTTATCTTTGGCCGGGTGCGGTGCACAACGACACATCCGCGCCCGCCACCCTGCAATAACAATCCTACCATGTTCATCATAACTTGAATTTGATGAAAAACACCAACCTGAGAACACTCTTTGATAAAGACCACTAAGATTAAGTGGCTTTACCTTTGTTTCCAAGAGCCAAACAATACCAAAAGCATATATGTGAATAAATTCTTTCACATCTTTTTACTTTCTATTATTATTCACCCCTCGGACATTCCAACATAAGAGCCTATCCATTTTGCATATGGAAAGTTCCCTTCCCCTGTGCAATAGCTATCTCATTTTCCACAGGAACATCATCTTCTGTCTCCTCTTCTAAAGCTTCTTGTAACAAAGTTTGAAATGAATTTTCTACATTTTTAGTTTTTAAACTACTAACTCGAACTCTGATAGGCCTCAATGCTTTTTGAAATCCATCAGGTTCCATCTCAGGTGTTGCAGCTTTCACACCTTCACCCTCATTTGTATCTGCTACTGCTGCTAGCATTGTATCCTCCTGAGCTGCTGGGATTGTAACCGTCTTATCTAACTGCTTAGGCTGCCATACTTGCTTCATCTTCTTCACTCTACATACATTTTCTTTATGCCCAATACCACTTTTATTACACTTATTTGGCTTCCATTCAAACTCTACCTCAACCCTCACTTTTTCTTCATATTCATTAAGAAAGTAAATATAGTCAGGGAATTTTTGTTCCATCTTCATCTCTACTAAAATTCGTGCAAACTGCAATTTATCCCTGTTTCTTGTGGCCTAATCTCTTTTGATAAGATCAGCTAGCTGTGATACTATCTTATGCAACTATTGCTCACCCTATTACTTCAATGGTAGCCTTAATTGCACCCAAACAGGATTAATTTTCACTTCTTTAGCAAAATCCACATCAGGAGACCATGGTTTCATAATCAGTGGCTTCTTGTCAAAAAAAATAATGTCCATTCAACACCTTATCACGTGAATCCATGGCCTGAAATCTCACTAAATACACTCCTCTTTTCGCCATTGCTACCTTATCAACCTTAAATGATCTCCAAACTCTCCTGAAATAACCTTCCTTAACTTGTACAGGAGGATTAGCTCCTAGTACATAGCAAATAATAGAAGAATTCCATAAATTACTTTCATCATGTACATCTTCCATTCTAATTTTAGCTAACTCTATATTCTCCTTTTTATTCCTCATTTCATCATGAATAGATTGTACTGATTCATACTCATCCTCTAGGTGTTCGACATTATGCTCAACAAAATTCCCAGCATTCAGAGGTTGAAAAACTAGAATAGAATGCATACCTTCATTATCACCGTCCCGATGAATATCCCGAGCTACGCTCCTATGAATGGATTGTAACCACTCATTAAATGTATGCCCGATATCGATTGTTGTTTCAATTGTTGAATGGAAGATTTTGGTGTATGAACCACGCCAATACCTAATCCAAAATCCAATGCCTCCACGCCTAAAATCTCATCCATTAATCTCGTCTTCAAAGCTTGAGAATCCGATAATGGACCCTTAGCTTTCTCCTTTTCGCTTACCAAAATTTCCACCTTGAGATTTTCTCGCCGCCTTCCTTGCCATGGCGACAATGCATGAACTAGGGATGTCAGTGGGTAATGGACCCTACCTAGATCCATGGATCCAGATCCATTTTTAGCGGATCTGGATCCTCAAATTTTAGACCCTACGGATCCGGGTAGGATATGGATCCTAGTTTTTAAAAAGGGATCCGGGCCAGGTCCTAGATTATTCATTGGACCTGGATTCGTTTACCAATTTTTTTTAAAGTTATTTTAAGATATATAATTAAAAGGGTAAAACTTAATATTATTTATGCTTGGATTTGTTATATTAAGGTTGAATGCTTGTTTACTTCAACATCGACAAATGAAGATGGTAAATGGCTTTGTTTTGGTATTTAAAATTTTTAATTATTGTGAAAATTTGGGTCGTTTAAATAAAATAGGTTAGGATCCGTTTTGGACCCGGATCCTTAGGATCCACTGGATATGGATCCTCAATTTTATTACCCAGCGGATCCGGGTCGGATCTGGATCCATGCCTTAAAAACGGATCTAGAACTAGATCCTAGAGGATTCGATCCGAGATCCTACCCGTTGACATCCCTAGCATGAAGCTGCTATCATGCACCAAGAGAAACTTGGGAGAAAAATGTGTACATAATCGAGTTAGGTTGAATCTTAGTATGAACAAATCCATGATTATTCCTTTAAATTATCAAATGAATTATTTAATTGTTCTTGTTTAATTGATTGTTCATATTCTAATACTAGATTGGGGATAATTAGTTTGCAATGATTTCATGGTTCTGATCACAACGAGAATGAGGTTTTAATGGACTTGAATATCTCAATTAAGAGCGTTATTTTCTCTATGGGGATAAGTACTAACTATTAGGTCAAATTTCTAGGAGTATAATTATGTTGTTATGCTTAATTTCTCTTTCTTAAGTAAATCCATGGGAAGGTATCAATGCATGTTTTGGTAAATCATAAATACTTGGGAGAGATTTATGGTATTTTAGGGGCACATTAGTACTCCCATGAACATTTAATTTAATTTGATTTAGCGTAGCAATTATCATTTCATTGGCTCATACTAATGGTGACTTGAGATTTTATTCATGATTACTTTGATTTGTTATATTTACATATATGAATCTTCATCGCCACTACTACATTTTGAAGCAATTGCAATAGTTTAATGTAACGGTTGACCATATTGCAACGGTCTAATGCAACGATTGACCGTACTGCAATGGTTTATTGTAATAGTTATACTAAACCATTGCATTAGAGTCTCAAGTTCAACGACCTTTAAATCTATTGCAACGGTTTCAAGACAATCGTTGCAATAGGGCGTATGGCACTGCATAATAGCTAAACAGTGGAGTAATTCATTTATGTAGGCTCGTTTCCCTCTATTTTCCCAAAAAAATTTAAAACCCATTTACATTTCTACCCATTTATGTAGGCTTGACTAATGCAACGGCAGCAACAGCAACGGTTGTTAGACCGTTGCAATAGCTCTATTCCAATGGTTTTTGGCTCTATTGCAACTGTTTTAAGTGTTGCAATAGATCATTTATGTAGTAGTGATCTTCTTTGGTTTTATAAAGCTAATCATAGAACAACCTTATTTAAGATATCCCAATTGTGTGCATAGTATTGTCTCAGATCAGTAGAAGTAGAAGTACTGAATAAACTAGTTTTCGGGTCTAATTTGCTACTCCTATCCTATTATTAATCGATTTTAGGATGTAACCTTACTGAAATACTGGGCTCGTGGTCAGTTTGCCTAGCTTGCATTTATGAGCCTGCAGGGTGTGGACCTATACATGGTATTAGCTAGAGCCAATGGTTCAGCTGCGGCAGGTGCGATAGGTGAGATGTTAGCTGAGCTTATGGAGGACCAGAGATGATGCGAAGTAGCATCGCTTGAGCGAGAGTTGCAGCCACACACATGGGGGAGATTATTGAGAATTTCCCAAGTGTGTGTAGTTCTCACATCGCTAGGAGTAGGGGTGAAGAGACTAGTTTTTAAGTCTACTAAGCTACTCCTTTTTTGTTGTTGTTCATAATCTAATTAAGTTAGTGAACATAATCACCCAATAGATCTCCATGTTCAGGCTCTCAACCATATATTATGAGATTATAGCTCACATTTTTTGTCAGGACACTAACATATATATATATATATATAGGGAAGGCTCTTGTGAGAAAACATCCCTTATTTGAGAACAACCACTTATGTGAGAATAACTCATATCCATTAGATTACCTTACATCAAACGGCTTATTTTTTTCCCCAAAAAATCAAATTAAAATTTTTTTACACTCTCACTATTCACGCTACTCACGTCTAACGACAATTCATTTTTTTCAGTATTTCTTTCTCACTCCTCACCTTGACTTTCTCTCTCCTCTTATTCTCTTTCTCTCTCTTCTTCACCTCCACTCTCATCTTCACCTTCCATGGGGAATCTCCATCATCACTTGGCCATCGCTCCTTGCTCATCTCCGACGTCAGCGATTCATACATTCTGCAACATCATTGTCTTAAGGCAGACTTGACACCTCGAATCACCGTCCTCATGGCCGGCGAACTTGTTCACCTTTGTTAATGGAAAAGTTTCTACTAGAGTTGGCAAAAAAGAGTCGATTGGAGAAGAAACTTGTTTGACTGCCGATGAAAAGCGTCGATAAAAGGTGTGGGAGTATGAGTTTGATTATTGTCTTCACCTTTTCTACATTTCTCCTCACGATATTTTTTCTCTTAATTGGCCTTTATCGTGGATGAAGTAATTTTAGTTGATGATGATGATGAACGAGTTTTCTCAACTAATTTTAGTTGATAATTTTGGAATATTGGTGTGATTCTTGTAATTTTCTTTTTTGTACATCGAGTGATTAACTTTTTTTTAAAAAATTATTGTTGTGTTGATGATACATGATTTTGATCATTTCATATGGTGTATGATGATGATCAATTATTTCTAAGTTACAATCAATTTAAAGCTTTGTTGAGATGAGATAAGATGAGTTTACCTCTCATTGTGATTTTGCATATGTAGTATTACATATGCTCTAAAAGTTATTATGTATGATCTACAAAATAGTGTATATGTTCTACAAAATGGTGTACATGTTCTAAAGTTTTATTGGGATAATTGAGAATGTACTTAATTATAATCATTTATAACATACTTGAAATAATTTAGAACATGTTTAAAACAATTTCGAACATACTTGAAATAATTTAGAACACACTTAAAATATCTTATAGCATATTTGAAATAATTTAGGACATAAGCTTGATAATTGAGGACATGTATATATCAATATATGTATATGTGTTGATTAGGTTCTTGTTCATGCTCTAAAACTCATAGCATATGTTTTATAAGTTACTATTCTAAAAAGTGTTGAATATGTTCTAAAATAAAAGGTTAAGTATGTTCTAAAAAGTGTTGCATATGTTCTAAAAAGTTTTACGTATGTTCTAAACATAAATATGTCCTCATATATGATAATACTAGCAAATTATGCACGCGATGCGTGCCTGATTTTTTTTATTTTTTCAAGCATAAATTCAAGCCTTTTTTGGCATAAACAGGGGTGAAAAATTGAACATTATATATTTTTTTGGCTAAATTTTGTAGGTTAAGCGTCTATCACTTAACCCTTTTTTTCACTTATACTTTCTTTTAGGTTTTTAAAATTAAACTTGTTGAATGATAAAATAATGACAAGTTGAATTTAGCATTTCTTATGTTGTATTAACATAGTCTTTTGTGTTGAATAAATCATTTCACTATGTTAATTGATTGAATTTTCCATTACTTGGTTGTGTTTGTGAATTGATGGATAAGATATTTGATTGATGAGATATTCCTTTTTACTTTTTTCAGCATAAATGTACTAAATCCTATAGTCAATGTTTCTGTTTTTAGTGGTTCAATCACAACTTGATTTCCTTCAAAATCGAATCAGCTAAATCCTATAGTTGTGAACTGATCCGATTTCCACAAAAAACCGGATCAGTTACTTCTTGGTAATGAGAAAAAAAATTCGTGCAATTGCCATTCAGTATACAAAAGCAACAATATCTCTGAAATTATTTATTACAACAAACCCAACAATATTCGAACATCACAAACCAACAAAAATCGCAAAACTTGTTATTACAAGCCAACAATAATATACAAACGAATAAAATTGTTATTACTGAACATAATTTAAATTACATGAATTACACTAAAAAAACATAAATACAAACAAAGAAAATGCAAAATTTTAAACACAAAAATCCCAACAAAAGAGGGAATAAGAAATGAAATTAATTACAAAAGAAGATATTAAAACAAACTAAATACGAGATTCAAACTAAATACAAAAATGAAAAATGAAACAAACCCTAAAAAGAAGAAAAAAACCTAATCAAATGATAATATGAAATCCAAAAAACACCGAGTCGAATGCTAGATCCAAAATTTTACTTGATTCTTCATTTGCAAGATCTCTATTGCAAGATCTAGAGAAATCTTGTGATTCTTCGTTTGGCGGAAATTTACTTGATTCTTCGTTCATTGTCGGAAATCTCGCGATTCTTCGTTTGCAAGATCTCCATTGCAAGATCTTGAGAAATCTCATAAGCTAGGCGACAATGAACGAAGCTAGGCGACAATGAACAAAGAATCGTTTCAGATTTCGCGCTTCCTTCGCATTGCAAGATCTCCATTGTCGGAAATCTCCATTGCAAGAGATTACTTTAGTTCCTTCGCATTCTGAAACAAGATCTCCATTGCAAGATCTCAAATCTCGCGATTCTTTATTTGTAAGATCTCGCGATTCTTCATTTCAAATCTCGCGATTCTTCGTTTTAGATCTCGTGCTTCCTTTGGATCTCTTCGCTTCACCTTCCTCGCGTAGCCTAGCTTCTTCTTTCGCCGGCGATGAGCGAGGAAAGAGGAGGGTGAAGAAAATAGGGGTGGCAGATTGATTTAGGGTTTCGAAGTGAGGTGTGATAGAGGGGGAGAGAGAGATAACGGTTGGGTGAGAAACTGAGAACTGAGAAGGGGAATAGGGTGAGAGGGTGACTCGTGAGCGTTTAAATATATAATTGGAGTGGGCCTCTTGTTCTTCGTGAGTGTAAATTTGGGCGACATTTATTTGGGCCTATTTACTGATCCAGTTTGCTAATGGACCGGATCAGTAAATGTATCCAAAATTTGCGCCCATAAAACTCGAATTAACTGATCCGGTACTTTGGCCAACCGGATCAGTTGACATTAACTGATCCGGTTTAATAAAAACCAGATCAGTTCTTTTGTGACATTTAAGGTTTTTTTGCACTAGTGTAAGGACTCATACTCACCAAATTCTCCTAGCCAAGTACTCTCCAAATAAGAACGAAGCTTTGCTTGTGGGATTTTACCAGATACGGTATCATGTTTGTATGGGTGTCTCTACCTTGGACAATCCTTGACATCTTCGTCTCTCAGTGACCCAACTCATCATTGGGGAACTCGTAGGTTCGATTCCTCTCTCGTCACCAGATCCCGGTCAGAATTCTTCCTGAGAAACAATAGGGGCGGTTCGTTCCTATATATGACAAACTATTTAACCTTACATATTGCAAAGAACCCCATCTTCCATGATAGGAAAACACATCGATATTGATTTTATTTCACAAGTGATTAGATTGTTGAATGGTTTTTAGCAACTTTCTTACCTGACTATTGAAATCTCAGCTTGCGAATAGTTTTACCAAGATACTGGCCTCTCGTCAACATATACACATTTTGTATTTGGTGTTCCCCTACAACCTAGCTTGAGGAGGGTATTAGATAGTCTTCTAATATTATAAGTTAAGTTCAGATTTAATATTTGATTCCACTGCAGCTAATCCTAGCTAACTAGCTAGCAAAGTTTATTAGATATAATTCACGCCGAAATGTATGGTATAGCTAATATAATATCTCCCTAGATTTCAGACTTATAATAATTAATGAGCATCTATCTACAAAAGGACGTGAGAGATTACTTTAGCTAGCGTAATTAGCACTTCTCAATTCTCTTAATTATGAAAAGGGAAATTAAGCTTCAACATGGAAGCTATAGTGGATTTTGGATCTATTTGGAGAAGACCAAAACTCATCATGAACTTTCATTTTTAAATGATCTATTTCAAATTCATTTTTTCCTCACTGGATCAATTTTCAAGCATAGATCAATAAAATAATCGTAAGATAACCGTTTCGAGGACATGTATCTTAGATGATGTGTGAAAAATACAAAGAAAACTAAAAGATTATATATGCATATATGTTGTGTGGCAAAAGTGGTGTAACAATAATGCCAATCATAAGCATATCATGGATTTGCTTTTTGATTTTTCTAGCTCTTATTTGTGTGAAGGGTTTTAATTGAATCATATGAGTGGAGCTCATTAGTGACAAAATCTCTATCATCAATGGAAGAACGTAACCCACTTTGAATTTCAATTGCATATCATTTCCGATTTGCCAACCTTCAATCTAAATAAATTAAATGCTAGAGGTAGGCTTAGTACGTACAATATAATCCTCTGTAATATACATACCACTTCTTTATTTATTTTTTTGGCCTCAATCAATCACCCTATCTTGTTTCCATCTTTTACGGGCTTCTCACTACTTTTCAAGTTGTATGATAGTGCAATCATGCACGTTATAAGGTGCATGATTTAAATCAAATTTGCGTAGCTAATCTAAAACTTTTTTATCCTCTTCCTTTGTTACTCGTACTATATTACTATTTTCTGCATTTTTTCCTAATCAGAAAGGGCTCTTCTAGGGACAGTCAACCACAATATTTCCTAATAAGAATGGCTTATGGTCTAACAAAAGATCACTACTTTTAGGCTTTTGGCCATCTCATCATATTGTAGATCAGATAATATATTAATGCTCCATCAACTTCAATATAGTACGATTAGGCAAAGCTATGGGCCTATGGCCACACTACTAAAGTTGTGGATATCCTATTTGCGATAATCTGCATAGGATAAGCTTGTTATTTTTAATATAAAATTTAAATCAACCGATCATTATGGTCTAGAACGCTTTTGGGGTAACATTGGGGTGTTAAGTTTATTTTTTCATTCAAAGGAGTTTAATTTTCGTTTGATCATAGGAGAAATGTAACTTATATGATGTTCGGGATGACACTTTCAGATTTGGGGGACATGGACGTTGTGTAACACCCTGTTTCATCATGAGTTGCGGCTTACGAGTTGTAATTAAATGTGTATTTAGGTTAGATAACTATCCTCATAGGCTAGAAGGTTGCCAAAACAAAGTTATTACCTGCCAACAAAGCATGGTTAATTTGCCATGATATATTTTCCTGTATGAGCTCCCTAGAAGAATGGTACACCTTGCTAGTATGGGTAATTGCATCAAATATTATTAATCAATCAGGAAATATTACAATTAGTGTTTGTAGGTGTGTGTATTGTTTATATATGTATATATATAAAGTTTGTGTAAATTGAAATACTTTATAAGATCTCTAAATGAGGTTGCATATATGCGAGAGATTCTAAGGTATGTGAAGGCTTTTGTTACGTCTTTACAAAGATGGTTATATGACCTAGGTTTTTATGATATCTCTCGACTTTCTTATGAAAACGGGTCGGACAATTTTTTTTCAAAATCAATTCATAATTTGAAATCATACGACATTCACAATAGAAGTCAAAACTAACAAATAAATATAAAAATGGATCAAATATATTTCTAATACTACAGCAAAACCACGATCGTTTACCAGAAATGATATATCTCACACTTCTACAAAATCCGTTTTACATTGATATATATTTGATACAGACTTCTACAAGGGGGGCATATCATTCTTTTGTGTTTTATTTTGAAGTCGAACTTAATTTGGGTCAATTCATCGATCGTAGATGATGAACTATCATCTATCGTGATACCGCACAAATCTTTATTAAGAAATCAATATAAACAGATGCCTAGAACAAAATCTCCAAGCTCATACTATAATCCATATATGGGCAGTATAGATAAAGACGATAGTGTTATTATAAGGAAGCTCGAACTTAATTCTAGTAGAATAATTAATAATAAGAAGGCTCATCATCTCTCGAATAGACGGTGGTTGCCCCCTAGATCGAATAAGAAAACTAATTTTTTTTTTTTTTTTTTTTTTTTGAAAGGAAGAAAACTATTTTTTTGAGAGAGCAAGAGATGAGAAATAAGGCAAAGGGAGGATGGATCGAAGCTATCGAAACGATTTATGGCCGGATTAGGCTAAACATGACAAAATTGTATCGGTAACATATCATAGTTTCTTCTTGCTCATCATGATTTAAAGGAGTTTTAGGATACAACATATGTTTACGGTGTACATAGAGTTACAAAGAGTAATAATGTACACAAGATTAGAATATCAAGTCTTCGGGACGAAGAAAACAAAGAACTACAATTAAATATATGTATTTATATATACGCGTGGAGAAATATTGGAGCTCGCCACATGTCGCTCAATGTCAAGCGCTGACATGTGGCGCCATGTCACTATAGCAATCTCTTTACAAATTTTCGTTACTCTCCCCAAAAAAAAGTTTGTATGAGGGGTCGAACCCCCAGTCACTTGCTTAAAAAGTGAATGCCCAAGTACCAATGTAAAGTACTAATAACTTGTTTCCTTAATACTCCATTCGGTTTTTATTAGTTACCCACTTTTATTTTTGGAGTGTCATTTATTAGTTTACCCACTTAGTTTTTCTCTATTTTTGGAATGGTCCTACCAATTTCATATTATTATCTTTATATTCTCACTTATTTCTCTTGACCCACAACATTAAATTCAATACAATACGATGTATATTGATACGTTCTTTTTCGTTCTATCACCCACATACCTATTTCTCATAAAACTTTGTATCCAAAGAAGTGGATAAACTTATAAAATTGGAGGGAGTATATGTTTATATAGAAAAGGTGAAATTTGTTAAAATAGAAATAGGAGATCACAAAATCAACAATGGAGTATGTCAACTCATACCAATGCTCACGACTAGCAATATTTGGAGTATGCAAACAAAATTATTTAATTCTACATCCCGCATATAAAACTAGGGATCCAATTTATAATTTGTCTTTCGCCGGCCAACAATCAATGGAAAGATGATGCACGACCGAATTATAAACAAACTCGTAGTTATTACCTACAGAAGTGTGGTCAAGACAAAGTCTAGTTTCTAGATAGTTTATTCATCAGCTTTTAAGTTTGAAAAAGAATATGGGAATTCAAATACACCCAGTCACGTATATTTGTTTCTAAGTACACCTGTGACCTGTGTATATAATAGACACCTATCGCTCAGAGAAACACTTCGTTTCTATATTATCTGTGTGACGTTTGAGCGATATCTAACACTAGACCTGATAATTGGGTCTTTCGAATAAGGTTGAGTTCGGTTTGTTTTAGGTCGGTTTGGGTCCATTCGGGTTTTGGTTTTGATTCACTTCTTTGGTGAGTCGGGTCAGTTGGAATATCGGGTCAACAATTCTGGTCATTTCAGATCGGGTGAGAGTCGGGTCGAGTTCAATCAGTTCAGGTCCATTAGGGTTTCAATTTCGATTATATTCTTTGGTGGTCCGATCCACAATTATGTGTTATATTTTTTACAAAAATAATAACGCTCATACAAAAATCTACATTTATTATATACCTAAAACATATCATAACAATTCATAGTAGTTTTCTCTCAAAAGGGGCGCATAGTGCCATATTAGTTACTAGTTAAATCCTAGGCAATGTGTTACGTAGTTTGTCATATCTACACAAACCAATAGAACTAAAATTTGTGCAATGCACATGTCGGGTGATTTGAGTCAAATAGGATTAGTTCAATTCAGGTAGAATTCAAGACAATCAAATTTGGGTTGATTTAGTTTGATCCAAATCGGTTTGGGTCACTTTGGATATCTATTCACTATCGAAACAAGTTTATTTCCGATTGATTTCGATTGCATCGATTTATTTCGAGTTTCGTGTTGAGTTCTGAATCATTATTTTGGGTCTGAATTGGGTCTCAATTCCGATCATTCAGTTCGAGTATTTGGTTTCGAGTTTATTTTATCAGATCTATCTATTGATATCTAAATTTCTTTTAGATAGAACTTCCTCTATTTCAAAATACTTGATACAATTTGACTTTCCGATTATCCGCACTCTCTTTTAACTGTATTTTGTGAATTCTATGTAAGGCAAAAGATAGTCATGTGAGATCTTGTTAGACTCGTCTTGACATAGACTTTGATAATATCAATATTTTATAATTTTTACTTATAGGGAATTAGAGTTATTAATAATTAAAATTATGTATTGACAAATGTATCGAGAAAAGTATATCAAGTGTTCTGAAACAAGGAAGTACCTTTATTCCTTAGCATCATCTGTACCTCAAATGGTACCAATTGGAAGATCGTATTTGATACCAATCAGTATAAATCAAAATTTCGCATCAATCAAATAGATGCCGATGTTCACCAAAAAAAAAGATGCCTATCACGCACGTACTCGAATCGCTGCATCCCAATTTACGTGTAATTTATTTTTTCATCACACTTATCATTTTCCTTTTCGTAATAGAAACACATTATTTGGCTTTTCCCTTTTGTCTCCCCTTTCTTTATCTCGCTTTGCAATCAAATATATCGGTAAGCCAATATGTCAGCCATTTTCGATGTATTTCCCTGTAGCTAATTAAGGCACACTAAAGATTGAGACATAAATCAGACATTATAAATTAAATTGAAGAAAGTATTTGTTAGCCTTGTAATCAGCTAAACTTTTGCGGTTGCTCTTATATTATGATTGAAGAGTAAATCTATGTCTTGATTTATAAAAACAAAAACAAAAAACATAAACTAGTTTTCATATTATGCAATACACGAGATATTATTTATATGGCGAAGTAAGAAATTGTTTAGGTTGTAATAAATTACAAAATAGTTGAGGTCGGAGAATATAACACAAAGGTGATAGCACTAATTGAACAAATATGAGGTTTAGAATTCGGTGAATATGATTAGTTATTGGGACAGCACAATATGGTTGTTTTTCCCTTCATATGGGAAGGTAAAAACCTTGTTCGGCCACAATGCCAAGCTACCAAGGTCGTGGCAGTGCTGGTATGAAATGCAACTATGGGACTTAAAGGTGAAATCCTACAGGCGGATACCAAGAAAGACCTTGGTAGCCCGTGACACTTGGAGTTAGGGGTGTCAAAACAGGTTCTCAAACAGGTTCTGGGTATACCCACGGTGAACCAGGTCAGACCCGGACAGGTCAGGATTCTGATTGTCAGTGCCCCAGGTCATGATTGGTCAGGTTTTGTTCAACTGGGTCGAACACATTTGAATCATTGGATTCCCGGGTGCCGGACAGGTTTGAACGTTCTATTTACAAGTCGATTCATTCCCGGATATGATCGCCCCTTGACTTTTTTTTTTGTCGGGTTTGCGCAAGTCGTATTTAGGTTTCATGTACGGTTGAGTTAAGCCAAATGTACTCGGGTTGAATTAGTAATGACCTTAGTTCGATCATTGTAAAACATCGGGTCCATTCGCTATTGAACGTCAACTCAACTTCGGGTAACTCCTGATCGGGCCATCTTGATTTTGTTATGGATTTTGTAAGCGAAACATATTAATAAAAGTATTAAGATCGACATATATATACATATGTGTGTGTACGATAAATATATGGATGACAACGAAAAACCAATAAAAACACTATATTGATTACCGTGATGTTTAGTGTATTCTCTTACTCAACTCTTATTTCGAATAATCAACTGCGTAAAAACACTCTAATGAGTAAATGAGTATAACGACTCTTCATATGTTTTAATATTATATATTATAACCAACGACAATAATAACGAGTAGACGATCAATTCCAAACTTTATATAAATGATTTATTATTATAAGCATTATGATTGATATATAAGTTTGCAAATAGTTATGATGGTAATGAGAATAATAATACTAATAAACATAAAGCGACAATGATAATAGGTAAAAATACAAATAATAACAGTAATAATAACAAGGCTAACAATAGCAATAGTAATACAAATAAGAACAGGAGTACTAACAATAACAATATAAATATTAATATGTTGAATCATTTTAATATAAGGTTGATATCAAAATAATTGTAAAACCAATCTAATACTCTATTGATTATAAATTAGTATAACGACTCTTAATATATTATAATATTATAACAAATGACAATCATACATTCATATGTTTACAACGACGGTTCATATGAGGCCTAAGTTGATTATAACGAGGGTTCATATGTTCCAAGCTTTATATAAATGATTTATTATTATAAGCATTATGATTGATATATAAGTTTGTAAATAACTATGACGATAATGAGAATAATAATTGTAAAACGAACCTAATACTCTATTGATTATAAATTAGTAAAATGACTCTTGATATGTTATATATAATACTATAACAAATGACAATCATACATTCATATGTTTACAATGATGGTTCATATGAGGTTTAAGTGATTATAACAAGTACTTGCTAGTTACTATATAGTTGGATTAAAATAAGTTGTTATTATTAGATAAGATCAATATAATGAATGTATGAATGTAAGTCGATAGTTCAAGATAACAATACTCCATTTAAGTTCATCACCTTTATGATGATAATATAACAAACAATCACTATCAACTCAATGAAGTTCATATATATAAGTTATATCGTTACACTATAAGTTCACTAAATAGATATAATAAACAAACAATTACATAATTGAGTGATATTTGCATACGTAACGTAACACTATAAGAATACTAGCTTAAGAAGTAAATCACTAATAGTTGTATAAGTTATATCGTTACACTATAAGTTCATATATATAAGTTCATATGAAGTTCATATATATAAGTTATATCGTTACACTATAAGTTCACTAAATAGGGAGGTTTGTTAAATTACTATATCTTATTGCAATACTATGTCTATAGTTCACGTAAATGACTATAATCAAAACATTAATTGAGTAACTAATAGTTGTATAAGTAATTTTCCAAGAAGTTTAGTTTCATAAGTAATGACCTTAGAGCAATATAACTAGCAGAACTATAAGTCTATAACCGATTAATGCTTACGCTCTTTGTTATTCCCTAATCAATTCACCGACAAATGAGATAATTGACACGAGTAAATTTCGGTTAAACAAATAATATAAATTATGAAAATTTTAATTATTACTTTAGATAATTATGATTATTATTTAAAAATGGGATTATAGAGTATGAGATTTGGATTTTGGGGTTTAGTTGTTTTGAATAATAATTTTTTTGCCATAATCCATAAACATTATCATTCTCAAATCTCATTGGTCAAAAAACAAACACATGGATCCTAATTTTTAGCCTTTGATTTGTAAAAGAGCAAAATGCCAAAACATTAATCCAATGGCCCAAAATAAACCAATTTTCCCTTCTTTTTCAGAAATTCTCATATATCCTTTATTTCTATCCTAAATTCCTAACCATTAGATCTAATCTAACGGTTGAAACAACCCCAAATAACCCCCCTATAAAAACTAACCCTAAAATGAAACCCTAAATTTCTCTCATTTCTCAATTCTCTCTCATCAACTAATTCTCTCGGCGCCTCTCCCTCTCACGACTCTCACAGTCTCACACTCTCACTTCTCGAGTTCTCGTCTTCTCAGTCTTCTTCACTTCTTCATTCCGTCACTATCTCGCCGGAAAATACATAGATCTTGTCGAAAAATATTTTCTTTTCCTCCCTTTCGATGTTTTCTTCATACAATACTTCAATCAATCATTTCTCACTCCCATTGCACATTTGCACCACCACCAGCCGCTTCTCCAAGCACCCAATCTCCGTCGGTGAGAACGATTGTCGGGATGAAACAAGGAGAACATATGAACGCATCTCATCGTCGTAGCTCCGCTCGCATTCGCCGCCACATCGGGTCGTCGCTGTCACCGTCGCCGTCGCTTGCACTCGCCTTCACAGACGGTCGTTGTCGTCTCGCGCTACCCGACAATGGTTTCTCGTTTCTCTTTTTTTTTTTGAGATCTAGAAATTCCATTTGTTTTTTGAGAATTTCCTCTCGCTATTGTTCTCATGTATATTCAGATCTGAACTGAACTTCGAGTTCTAGTTTCGAAATTTCTCCCTCAACAATTCCATTTGTTTTTATCTTTTATGTTTTAGATCTTGTTTTTAGGAGAACTCTGGATTTCTATTTACATGTTCTGTAATTTATTGTTATCATGTATTTGTTCATCCTTGTAATACATCTAGAGACTAGATAGTGGAGATGATTTATTTTATTTTTTTGTTTGTCATGAAGTTGAAGTAGGTCTTATCTGAATTTTTCATATGGGTTTGTTTAGTATAAAGAAAAATAAATCTGTAATTTTGTTTTAGTTTGTTTTAGTATCTGAATTTTCTATGTTTGCCATATGGGTTTGGATTTTTTTTTCTATTGCTCATGTTAATGTAAGAGATTTCGTGTTGGGCAATTGTTTTCTTCCGTTTAATTTGGCATATTGGAGATTTTAACTATGTAAGTTTTAATTTGGTTATTGCAAATTGTTTAGTATAGGATTATGAGAATTTGAGATATTATTTGGTAGAAAATTTGGTAGAATATTAAAATGGGATAATTTGGTAGAAATAAAAAATGGAGAAATTTTGGTAGAATATTAAAATGAGATAATAAATTTGAAGTATAGGGTTTAATCAGATACTTTTTAATATTATTTGAAAATGGGAATATTGGGTAATTAAATGAAATATAAACAAGTACATGATATTTAAAGTTTAACCCTTAAATTAAATGTAATTTAGTTTTTATTTAATTAATTATTAAGTGTAATAAATTTTATAAAATAATATATTTAAATGATTATGTAGATATAAAAAAATAATTGAATTTTAGTAATATTTGGTTGAGTACGATCGGGTTCGAGTTTGAATGCAGGTCTGTCTGGTCAGGTCAGCATATAATCTTCCCAGGTGCCGGTCAGGTCTGGGTAATCCCAAGTCAGGTTTCGGTCAGGTCTGGGGACTGATCCTCACAGGTCGAACCAGGTTCAAGTCTGGTCAGAATCAGGTTGACCCAGCGGTCAGATCTGTTTCTGACACCCCTATTGTAGACACATTGTTTACGAACCGGCCTAATGTTTCTCGGATATAAATAGACCTCCCCTATTGTTTATCAGGTATTCAATTTTACTTTACCTTGTCTCTATTATACCTTGTCATCCTATCTTACTTAGGCATAGGAAGAGGGACTCCTCGGACGTGCCCTCAAGGTTCGCCAACCTTTGTTATTTGTTCAGGTGAACAACATCATCTCAACCGAATTTAGTCTCCCACTAGTACCAAAGGACACCAAGAACTACGCTCCTCCCAAAGAATGTCATATCTTGACATCCTTGTTTCTATATATACCCGAAACAATCTTCTTTTTCATTTTGGCCCAATTCTTTTGAGCTAAAAGTTGATAGACTCAACTAATATTGATTTTGCTAAACTAAACTAAACAAAAATTCTTAATAATAATAATAATAATAATAATAATAATAATTATTATTATTATTATTATTATTATTATTATTATTATTATTATTATTATTATTATCATTGTTATTATTATTATTATTATTATTATTATTATTGTTATTATTATTATGATGGATATTCAAGTTACACTGTATGTAAAGGTTCAAAAATTTGTTGTGTTGAGCTCTGTTGGCGTACGTTAAGGTGCTTGGCTATCGTGCGCTACTGAGCTCGAATGGGTCGGAAAAAGAAGACGGCAGCGTCGGTAAATGATTCTCCGGCACCGGAATCATCTTCAGGATAAAATAAGCAAAAGTCTAAGGACGGGGGTTCGAGTAATGGTGAGCAAACGAATGGAACAGTAACTATTGCTGAAGAAGGTGGTGTTCCGAAACTAACCGATGACTGAGAAATCTTCTCCGGTAGTTCATCCCTCCTTTTCAAAGCATCATGAAGAAGCTAGTCAGAAGTAGAAGGGTTTTACTGGTCAGAATTGAATGGGAGAGAAAGGTATGGGTCTAAGCTTTATTGCTCCTGTTATTGTTGAAGGAAAACCAATTGCTAAATTGGATAAAGTTGAAATTGAAAAATTGAGTGAATAATGGGCTAATGCTCTGATAATGTATGTTGTGGGGAAAAATCCTACAATTAATGCGATGAATGCTTATATGAAATCTCAATGGAGTCTGTCAATTGATCCAGTTATATATAAGCATGAAGAAGGGTATTGCATTGTTAAACTAGGGACTCCGGAGGATAAAGATTCTATGATTTATGCTGGCCCTCACTTATTCTTTGGGAAGCCTTTGATTATCAAACAGTGGACTGCTAGTTTTGATTGTCATAAGGAGGTTTTGAAAGTGATACCAATATGGGTTAAATTGCCAAATCTGCCTCTTAATTGTTGGAGTGATAATTCTCTTAGTAGCATTGGTAGTTTGTTGGGAGTTCCGATTTATGCAGATGAATGTACCACTAAGGTACTTAGAGTTTCTTTTGCTCAGATTTTGGTTGAAATGGATGTTACTAAGGATGTTCCAAGAGAGTTGAATATAGAGGATCCTAGTGGTAGGATTTTTACTCAGAAGGTTGTCTATGATTTTGTAACAAATGTCAACTCATTGGTCATAAATGTGAGAAAATTGTCCCTAAAAAGTTAGTTAAGCAAGTGCGGAAGTGGGTGCCTAAGGTTCCTGTTTCCATACCTAGTATAGATATAACAGGTCCCGATAATATTGGTGCTCCTCCTCTAGTAGTAGATCCTAGTTGTACTAGTGATCCTACTAGGGAAGTAGAGCTAAGTATTGCAGAGACTCCTGTAACTACTCCATTTACTACTCCTGAACCTACACAAGGAGAAATGGAATAGGAACCTTGGAAGGTTGTTACTAGGAAGTCTAAGGGTAAACAAGTGACATTTCATTCAGCTAGAATGGTCACTTATAATCAAGACCCAGTCAAAACTGAGGGGTGCTAGGGGGCCTAATCCCTATTTGTCTTAATGAATCTTGTTGCTTGGAATGTGAGAGGTCTAAATGACCATCTTAAAATAAAAAAAAACAAAGATCTTTCTGCAGCAGGAAAAAGTGGAGGTGTGTGCTTTGTTTGAGACTAGAGTGAGAATTCAAAAAGCTTCTAATGTGCAGAAGAAGTTTGGAAATGTATGGTCATGGGAAAATAATTATGACTTCTCACCTAGGGGAAGGATTTGGATAGGTTGGAAGCCATGGGTGATTACAGTTAATATTGTTAGAAAGATTGAGCAATGTATGGTTGTGCAAGTTGCAAATCATGCAGATTTACAAAGCATATACTATAATATTTGTCTATGGTCTGCATACTATAGCAGATAGGAGAAGTTTATGGGTGGATTTAAGGAGTATTGTGGATAATGCAGTAGACCCTTTTATAATACTAGGTGATTTTAATGCAGTTAATCAAGCTACTGATAGGATAAATTGTGTTCTAGTGAGGGAGGCTGAGATTGTTGATTTTGCAGAGTTTATTATGGATGTTGAACTTATGGAAGCTCCTTGTAATGGTGCTTATTATTCTTGGAATAGCAAAGGCACAGGAGTAATAGGATCTCAAGCAGAATAGACAAGGCCTTCATTAAGGACCTTATGCTTCATAGGTTTCCTGATTTGATGGTGCAATATCTTCCAGGGGGTATCTCTGATCATACTCCTGTTGTTGTTTTTTTCTGCACGGCTCAATATGAAGGTGGTAGATCTTTTAGGTTCAACAATCTCCTAACTGAAGATCCTAGTTTCATGGATACAATGAGGGGTGCTTGGCATTCTATTGGAGCTCACTTTAAGCTAAAGGATGTAAAAATTGCTATGAAAAGCTTGCATAAAACTCATTATTCTCAGGCTCATATCAAAGCTGATGATTATTGAAGTAAGCTAGCATAAGTGCAAGCAAAACTTGATATTACTGATAATGAAGAGCTGTAGTTGGCTGAGAAAGAATAGGGATAAGTTAAGGCATTGGTCTAGAATTGAAGATAGCATAATGAGGCAAAAGGCAAGAATGAATTGGATATCACTTGCTGACTCTAATACAAAATTTTTCTTTACTGCTGTGAAAGTAAGGAAGGCCAGGAATGCTATTATGGTTCTGCAGAATGCCAATGGAGAGCTCTTAACCAAAAGAGAAGACATTGAGGTTGATATTATTGATTTTTATAAAAAGCTTATGGGTTCTTGTGCCAGCTCTTTACCTGCTATTGATTTAAAGACTATTAGATAAGGGAGGAAATTGAGCTTTGATGCTAGTGCTTCTCTTAGCAAGCCTGTTACACATGATGAGATTGATCAGGCTCTTTTCTCTATAGATGACATCAAAGCTCCAGGATTAGATGGGTTTATTGCTGTTTTTTTAAGAAATGTTGGGACATTATCAAGGCTGGTGTGTATGCAAGGATTGAGTAATTTTTTCACACTTATTTCATCTATCATCCTATAAACATCACTGCTATTACTTTAGTCCCTAACATTTCTCAGGCTCTTCATGCAAAAGATTTTAGGCCAATTGCCTGTTGTTCAGTCTTATACAAGATCATTGCTAAGATTATCACTTATAGGCTGCAACATGTTAGAAGTGAGATTGTTAGCCCTTTATAAGCTTGGTTTAATCCTGAGAGATTTATTGCTGATAATATTTTGTTGGCTACTGAGCTTATTAAGGGCTATTCTAGAGCATATGTTTCTCCCAGGTGTGTAATAAAGGTTGCTATGAAAAAATCTTATGACTCAGTAGAGTGGATCTTTTTTTAAAATGTTTTGGTGGAGCTAATTGAGTTTCCTACCAATTTTGTCACATGGTTTATGGCTTGTGTGAGGAAGTTTCTTATACTATAATGTTAAATGGTATCCCTTCTCCTCCTTTTCAAGCTAGAAAGGGTCTTAGTCAGGGATGATCCACTTTCTCCCTTTCTTTTTTCTTTAAGCATGGAGTATGTAAGTAGGTTTCTTGGTGAGTTGAAGGAAAATCCAGATTTTAACTTTCATCCTAAATGTGAGTGGTTGTTTCTTACTCATCTCATGTTTGCTGATGATTTACTTCTCTTCTCTAGAGCTGATACTAGCTCTGTAACTAAGATTATGGCAGCTTTTAATAAATTCTCTCAAGCTTCAAGCCTGGAGGCAAGTATGGAGAAAAGCAATATATACATAGCTGGGGTTAGCGAAAATGAAGAAGCCAATCTAGCAGCAGCTGTGAACTTACCTCTTGGGGTGCTGCCTTTCAAGTATTTGGTTGATAAAATTGAATTTCTCACAATGCAAAATTATGATTGATAAAATTACAGAAAGAGCTCAAGGGTGGATAGCCAAGTCTCTCTCTTATGCAGACAGGCTTCAACTGGTGAGAAGTATCTTAAGCACTATGCAGAATTATTAGGCTCAACTATAAAAGAAGATTATTAGAGCAATTAAGTCAGTGTGTAGGAAAACTCTTGATTCTAAGAAAGCTCCTATAGCTTGGAGTAATTTTTATAATCCAAGAGTAGCAGGTGGTTAGAGTCTGATAAATATGGAAATCTGGAACAAAGATGTTGTTCTTAAGCTGTTGTGGGCTCTGGCTTTTAAGAAAGTGCAATGGAGAAGGCTGGTTTGTAACAACAAAGCCTGTCTAAAAAGCAAATTTGTGTTATGGCTTGCACTCCAGAATAGGTTAGGCACCACTGATAGGATTAGTAGGTGGCATATTTCTTGTTCTCTAACTTGCAAGCTGTGTGAGACTGAAGATGAATATGTGCAGCACTTGTTCTTCAAGTGTACTTATGCTGCTGAAGTGTGGAAGTCTATACATGACAAGCTTAATATGAGTTATTATATAAGAAACTTCTCTGAAGAGGGTAGGAAAGCTAACATCAAAGCCCATGGGAAAGGAAGGAATTCGAGGCTTTATATTATGCTTTTTACTGAAACAGTTTATGTTGTTTGGTTGCAAAGGAACAACAACGTTTTTAATGCCAAGAGTGTTCCTCCTCAGGTGCTGGTGAAAGAAATAATTTTTCGAGTATCTTATAACTGCAATGATGCAGATAGGGTTTTACTTGTTTATTGAGCTTAGGCTAGTTCTGGTCAGCTTGTTGTTGTTCTTTTATTAGCCCTGTTGTAGTGTGGTGTTCTTTAGCCTCTGTGTTGACTGTTTTGTGGGTGTTTTTTGAGTCTCTGTAAACATTTTTTTTGTTATCAATAATAACTTTGAATTACCAAAAAAAAATAAAAAATAATAATAATAATAATACAAAAGTTCCTATATGTGGTCGCGCGCGAGGCTACAGCCCGTCAGATCATTTTCAAAAGTCTGCATCTCATTGGGTTTTCATCGGAATTGAGATTTTGACAAGGCGTTGGAAAGCTATCAAGTCAATTTTTCATCCCCAACTTGAATCTTCCCAAAATATTCAGTGTGTTGTGAGATATGGCCTTCTTAGTTTGACACAATTGTTCATAATAGTAAACTGGTTAGTATAACCTTTTGTTATAAAAGTAACCTCATCGTCTGTTTATTAGAGTAACCCCTTTTATTGTTAAGAATAACCTCATCCGTCAGTTGTAACTATATTTAATCATGCGAGTAACTCCATTAATTCATAAGAGTAAGCTCATTAATATCTCTTTTTGTTTATAAAAGTAACCCCCTTGTATTGTTATGCGTAACCTTAGAAATATTATATGAGTAACCTCACATTTTTTGGAGTAATCTCATTTAATCATATGAGTAATCTCATATAATCTTACGAGTAACCCTATTTAATCAAAAAGAAAACTCATTTATTCTTATCAATAACCTCAAACGTTCCCAAAAGTAACCGTATTTATTCATACTAATAACACATTCTTTCATAAGAGTACGTAAATTGATTAGTATTTCCTTTTGTTATAAAAGTAACCCCATTTGTTTATATGTGTAACCCCTTTTATTGTTAAGAGTAATGATAGGGTGTCGTACACCTGTCAAAAATAATTCCTGCAAAACCCTCTAACAATATAGTAGGGTAAGTAGGGTCGAATCCGCAGAGAGATGGATGTTTTAATCTAGCTTATAAGGTATAGAGAAACTAAACAAGATCAGGAATACTTGAATTAACTCTAAACTAATAAAAATATGAAAATCAAACTAAAAAGATCTAGGGCAATGGTTCACCATGTTTATACTTATAATCTATCAAAATATCATCAATAGTTCAATTAATCAGATATCTAGAGCACAGGTTAATCCTACTGTCGGGTCTTAACGCTCTCAAATCAACATATGCTAGTATGACTGCTCAACATAATCAGATTTGCTAATTGTAGGCAAGCCTCTAAAAAGTGCTATCTCTCGATCTATGACTTTTCATTAGCAATATTTAATCAGACAATTGATCAGATTACAAGATTAACAATGAAAACACTAATCAATTAGAAATAACAATGACTAATGAAACCATCAATAAACATCCATCAAGAATTATAACATATAAACATGGATTCCCAAACCCTAGAAATAAAAACTACTCTATCATGAAATAAATAATAAAATCTAAATCTACAAAGAAAACATAATTAAAGAAAACAATGAACTAAAGAGAAGGAAATAATATAACTCATAAAAAATCAAGAATACGAAAAACTAGGGTTTACTACTACAAAGCTAGAGAGAAGAGAAGAAGAAAACTAAAGCCAAACCTAAGAATACAAAATATAACGTCCAAAAGAAGGTCCCGGGGTAGAGAGAGAGAAGACCTATTTATAGTTTTTACAAAACCGGCTAAAAAAGGCAAAAATTAACCTTCCGGAAAAACCGCCCGGTCGGGCGACGTTGTTCTGAAACTACGACAAAAATGGAATTCCGCCCGGTCGGGCGCGCAAGCACTTTTGGAGCCACTTTCGCCCGGTTGACCGGGCAAACATGCCTTGTACTCTGAAGAAATTTTCGTCTCGCCCGGTCGGGCGAAACAGCCCAGTCGACCGGGTGGAAAAACTGTGATTTTGCGTCAACTTGCGAAGGCTGTATCTCTCGAACCAGAAGTCCATTTGGGGCGTGTGACCTATCGTTGGAAAGCTCTTGAAGTCTAGTTTCCAACACAACTGGAATTTCTTGATTATCAATTTTTATCAAAAGTTATGATCAAAATAGTAAACAGGTGTCAGTTTTGGCACTTCTTTCACTAACTCTTTGCTTCATTCTAACTCGAGATTGTCCCAAACGGATGCATTGTGATCCTTGTGCAAGCTATCTTCATTCTCAATGATTAAAAGGATTGATCTAGATAATCATAATCAATTTGCATCAAAATAACCTGAAAATCATCGAAACACGCAAACGGGGAGTAGTAGAGCACAACTTACGTAATTCATGCCATTATGCACCTAAATGCTCTAAAAGGAGTTCTAAATGCAATCAAAATGCATCTAAAAACTATATATAAAAGTGACACATCAAACTCCCCCAAGCTAAACCATTACTTGTCCTCAAGCAATAAGACATAGACATTGGAAAAGAAAGACAACCTACAATATAGGACTATAGGGTCAAACACTCAATTGAAAACACGAGAGATATAATCACTACACAAACCAAGCATCGTAACAATCTCGAACAAAGCCGCATAGCATGTCATGTATCACAATCAACTCTCCAATCATACCACATACCATCTCTCCCAAGCTGGATTTAACCAAACCTGACAGACCTCACTATAGTCATGTGCGCTCAAATCTCTCATGTGTTTAAAGGATAAATGATGACACTCAACCTAAAACAAGTCAACTCAGTTGAAACATATACTCTTTAACTTTGACTTTTTGACTCACTTAACACTCAACAATACAATACACAATAATCAAGAGGACTTTTAAAGGTTGCAATGGGGCTGAGGTTAAAGGTATGGAATAATTTGGGAATTGTGGTGGAAAAACCAAGAAGGGGGAGCATCATATAACTGAAAACATGACCAAGAAAGATCACAACAACTCCACACAACAACCAACAATCTCCAAATATAATCAACAACCTTATTCACTCAAGAAATTCAATCATAACCCTTTTTATTTCACTTTATTCACAACTTTTTTTCACTTCTTTTTCATTTCATTTTTCACTTTTTTTTTCCTTTTTTTTCGAACTTTCAATTTAATTTCAAAGCTCACTAAACATACTTTTCCATCCTTCCAAACCACAAATAGAGCATTTCAATTCAATACAAACCAAACCAAAACTAATACTCGCTCCCCAAAGCTAGGCTTAGGACAAATATCAAATGAGGCCAATGGCTTGTAATGTAGGTAGCAATCAAACATAGTCAAAAAGGCTCAGCGGGGCTAGAGGAAGGATAATATGAATACAAGAATAACTCTGGAGCTAAGATCATGAAATAGAATGCCTCAATCATATCAAAATGTATGCACTATCAAATATCAAAGAGTACTAAGTCAAAATCAAGATCAATGCGACAACTAAGGAACTAATCACACATGAAATAACATAACTGACACAGATACGTCAGTTTATAGGCACAGAAGCTCACTTAGTTTAAGGTGTCTGCACAATAAAGTTAAATTGAACCACAGAGAGATCAATCAATCTTACCACAAACATTCAATTGCGAAACAATCGTGCTATAAAGTATCATTCGCAAGATGAATGACGGTTAGGAAATGTAGTAAAATATCATCAAAGTTCTCAGAGAGTGCCAGCAATAGTCCTATAGATGCAACTAAAATGAGATGCAACTAAAATGAGATGAAGTCTAATATGAAATGAAATATGCTAATGCAATTAAGAAAGCAGTACAATGTTTTGGGTTACACGTAAACTTCCACTCCTAATGAGCAGTACAAACCGTGCAACAACCTATGAAAGCAATAAAAAAAACTACTCTAAATGCAAATAACATGTGCTAAGTAATGATGACAAACATCCTCCCCCAAGCTGAATGACACATTGTCATCAATGTGAACAAAGAGGAATTAAATGAGGGAGAGGTACAACTTACAAAAGGGGTGGATAATCAAAGGGAGTGTCAAAAAGCATCGACACCTCCACCACAATCGATAGTTGTAATGAGGCAGTGAACTTAGCCAAAAAATTAGCTATGCTTGTACCTAGAAAAAGACTTCATCACACATTAGCAAAGTTAGTCAAAAAAAAAAAAAAAAAAAAAAAAAAAAAAAAAAATTGAACAAAGTCGGGTTGCCTCCCGATAAGCGCTGATTTAAGGTCTTGCATGACCGTTTAAGACTAGTAGATCACTCATAATAGTTCAATGCTCTAAGAAGCTTATCATATGTTCCTGCAAACATCTCAGAGCATATTATATAAGAGTGGAAAGGAAAAATGAAAAAAATTAATACTAAAAAAATACTAAAACTACAAAAAGAAAAATCAAAGGAAAAATTATATTTACAAGAAGAAGAAAAAGAAAAATTGTTAGTTTTTTTACCTGACTCAAAAGAAAGAAAAGAAACTAACTGTACATTATTTACATTATCATGAGGGTCAATCAAAAGGGGAGAAAGAAGGAACGATGGAGGATATAATAAAGAAGAAGAAGGAATAAGATCAAGTTTTTTATAGAAGGGAACATGAGACTCAAAAACAATAGGTGGTACCGATAAAGACTCATAAATCACCTCACTCTCAACTTGACATACCTCCAAAGAGGAAACTTCAACCATGGTTTCTTGCTCCTGCAAAACATCCATCATAATAGTCTCTCTCTCAATCTTTTCATCATCCCAATAGCTCTCATTTATTATCCAACCCTCCTCATCATCATAAATAAACGGTTTGGGGCTAGAATTTTGAGCAGATTGACATTCATATTGGGAAGAGGGGTTAAAACCATAAACTAAAGTCACATCACACGAAGAAAAATCATGTGAAGTAGACTGACAATTTGAACAATAAGGGGTTGGTGTCATGTAAGTTTGGGGTGAAAGAGAAGATGAAGACATCTCCCACTCATAAGTATCCCTAGCCAACCACACAATTAAATCCCAACAATAATCAGGTGATCGGAATAGAAATTCCCCAGTAGACATAGATTCTACCACCATCCTAGTTTCTTCATTTAACCCCTCATAAATCACTAGGCACATATCCCACAGTTCAATTCCATGATTATGACCAATATAATCACCAAGCCTATGATAGTATTTCCAAAACGCTTCATTCTCATACTGAGGAAAAGAAAAAATTGCTCTAGAATTACTAGCATGCACATGGGGTTCACAAAACATATGAGGTACTTCAGGAGAACTCATGCAAAAATTGGGAGGATTTTGATATGATGCATCAAAACTGTAAACATGAGAATCCCAAGAATTATTACTATGTTGCCTAGCAAAAGAATTATCCCCATCATCAAAATAGCATGACTCCATGATACAGAAAAGTTATTAAAAAAAAAAAAAAAAATATTCACAGAAGGGAAAAAAAAATTATATATATATACAGTTTAGTCTCACCAAATAATAAAAACTAAATAAAACTACACCGTCTCCCCGGCAACCACTAGTGGAAAAACAAGGAAGGGCTGCGGTCAAAACAGCCCTAAGGGCTGCGTTTTTGGCCAGCAGCCCTTTCCATAGCAGCCCTTCAATAGATAAGAAGGGCTGCGGTTTTTAGCCGTAGCCCTTCACAACGAAGGGCTGCGGTTTAGGCCAAAAACGCAGCCCTTATAAGCTTGAAGGGCTGCGTTTTCGGCTTAAACCGCAGCCTTCTCTATGTGAAGGGCTGCGGTTTTAAGCCTAAACCGCAGCCCTATTTAAATGAAGGGCTGCGGTTTAGGCCTAAAACCGCACCCTTCACATTCAGTTTTTTTTTAAAAAAATAAATTTAAATATGCCAGCCCCCCGCATCCCCAGCACCCCCGCCACCCTCGGCCACCCCCGCCACCACCCCACCCACCCCCGCCACCACCCCCGCCACCCTCGGCCACCCCCGCCACCACCCCTACCACCCTCGGCCACCCCCGCCACCCTCGGCCACCCCCCCCGCACCGCTACCCCCGCACCCCCTGCCACCCCCCGCACCCCCCGCCGCCCTACTCCCCACCCCCGCCACCCCCGCCCCCCGCCCCGCCCCCCCCCCCCCCGCCACCCCGAGCCCACCCTAATCCCCCCCCCCCGCGCTAATCCCAGCCCCCCCCCCCCCAAGCACCCCCCCCCCACCCCCGCCACCCCCAAAGACACCCCCCCACCCCCCCACACCCCCGCCACCCCACCCCCCCCCCCCCCCCTGCGCCGGCCCAGCCCCCTCGCCCACACCCCCGCCGCCCAAGACACCCCCAGCCCCACCCCGCCCCACCCGCCCCCCCACCCCGCCCAAAGACACCCCCGCCCGCCACCCCCACCCCACCCCCTGACCCCAACCCCTGCTAGGACCCCCCCCGCCCCACCCCGGCCCCCCCCCCCCCCGCCCGGCCCCCCCCACCCCGCAGACCCAGCCCACCCCACCCCCGCCACCCCCCGACAGACCCAGCCCACCCCCGGCCCCCCACCCCCACCCCATGGCGGCCCCCCACCCCATCCCCCACCCAAAACCTCCCTTCGACACAAAAAAAGACCGATCAAATTGCAATAATATATATATGACAAGTTTTGTGAACGTAATAATTAACTTTAAATATGTATATATTTAATAATGTAAAAAGTGTACATAGAATTGATACAAACTAGTAGATGTATCATAAGCAATCATCACAAATGTGGGACGCCAACTTATCCCGAACTTCATGTAATTCGTCTGTGGTGAAGGCCCTCAAACGTGGTGTGTTATTCATATAAACCTTGCAAAGCAACCAAGGAATAAACACATAATATAAGAATTCAATCATTTACCGTAGTTAGTAGTTCTAAAAAATGACATATACCTTCCCGAAATTCAATCAAAAACAAATGCAAGCCTAAAACTCTATACACTAGTTATATTATACCTTATATTATCATTTTCAAAAAGAAAATGGAGTTAAATGACTCGAGAAACATGAATTGGAGGCGAAAAGGCAAAAATAGGGCTAAAATCACATTTATGTTCCCGATATACAACCAAAAACAAATGCACGCCTAAGAATCTACATAATAGTTACATTATGCCTCATATTATCATGTTCAAAATGAAATTGGGGTTAAATGAAGCGATAATACGAATTGGACGCGAAAAGGCAAAAATAGGGCTAAAATGCCCTTTTCGTTCCCAAAATTCAGCCTACAACAATTGCAAACCTAAAAATCTACACAATAGTTACATTATGCCTCATATTATCATGTTCAAAATGCATTTGGGGTTAAATGACTCGATAAGTACGATTTGGAAGCAAAAATGCAAAACTAGGCCTAAAATGACCTTTTCGTTCCCGAAATGCAACCAACAACAAATGCAAGCCTAAAACTCTACACAATAGGTACATTATACCTCATATAATCATGTTAAAAAATAATTACAAATTGGAGAAATTACACAGACCAGAGTTTATGTCTCATGATTTATTGACCTTCCGCCGTTTCTTAGGATCCTCAAGTACATGTATCCCTTCCGTGTGATCTACACGCATATAGTTCTCCGACATATTCACATCATCTTCCACACTATTTTCAGGATAGGTAAAAGGGGAGAGGTCCTCAAATGCATCATATTCTTCCTCATTATCAACATCACCAATACCGAGGATACTCCTTTTACCAGGTACAACAATTGACCACTTATTATCACCAGGATCAGTTACAAAAAAAACTTGCTTAACTTGTGATGCAATTACAAATGGCTCCTCAGTTTCACGTAGACGACTAAGGTCAACAAGAGTGAATCCGCAAGGATCATCTTTTCTTACACAACGTCGATTATCGTCAACCCACTTGCACAAAAGGCAAATATTAAAAGTACTGTAGTCCAGCTCCCATATTTCTTCTATTCGCCCATAATAATTGCTTTCAGCATGTACAGGCGACTTATCCTTCGAGCTTGCGTATTGTGTAGCTGACGCCACAAGTGAAACACCACTATTTTGTTGCGATGTTGACTTCAGATCTTGACGTTCAGTCCAAAACGTATACCCATTAATATCATAACCCTCATAAGACCGTACAGCTTCACGAGGACCAAATGCTAACCACTTGACTGTTTCAGGAACACTTTCATCCAAATCATTCACTACTCGTTTATGAAACCAATCAATGAAAGTCTTGTTATGCATTTGCGTCAATGCCCTAACTCCTTTTCCAGGATTGCTAACACGTAATTCCTCCATATGTTCATTTAAATAAGGATGGACAGCTGCTATGTGATGCAATACAAATAAGTGAGCTTGTTTACGCTTTTATACGGAATGTGTGATCAATTTTGAACCAATTGTGCCCTTGCCCTCAAGTCTGCCCTCGTGTCGGGATGTCGGAAGTCCAACAGGATCAACACTAGCAAAATACTCAGCCACAAAATTACTGATCTCTTCACCCACAGCCCCTTGAATTATACTACCTTCTAGTTGTGCAGGACTCCGAACTTTATCCTTCAAAGTGCCCATATATCTCTCATAAGGATAGCACCACCTCAAAAACACTGGACCACACAGCTTAATTTCTCGAACTAGATGGACAATGAGATGGACCATAATGTCAAAGAATGCGGGGGGAAAAAAACATCTCAAATTTGCATAGAGTTTCAACTACTCTGGCCTGCAAGGAATCGAGGGTCGACGGTTCTAGGACTTTGCTGCATATTGTATGGAAAAATGAACAAAGTTCGGTAATGGTGTGCCTCACATGCTTTGGAAGTATCCCACGAATTGCAATCGGTAAGAATACTTGCATCATGACATAACAATCGTGAGATTTCATACTCGATAACTTCAATTCACCATTTAAGGTAACAAACCGCTTCATATTCGATGAGTAGCCAGTTGGGACCTTAATGCCATACAATGACTCGCAAAAAATCCGTTTCTCTGCACGTGACATCGTGTAGCAAACTGGTGGCAAATAATTCTTCTCCGAATCCTCCACCTTCTTTTTACTTTTCTGAGTTTCATCATCAACCCTTTCCTCCACTACTTTCTTCTTCCTTCCGTCCCTTTTCTGAGCCCACAACTCTGGTCGAAGCCCCTGTTTTTCCAAGTAAAGTCGTGACGCCTTAACATCTTTTGTCTTGCCCGGAATATTCATAAGTGTCGCAAGAATAGCTTCACAAACATTCTTCTCTATGTGCATGACATCCAAACAATGTCTGACCTTTAGATCTTTCCAATATGGGAGTTTTCAAAAAATGGACTCCTTTTTCCATAATCCCGTAGGTCGATCAACCTCACTAGCAGGTTTACCAAAGATTGTTTCAATGCCCTTCACCTGATTATAAACTTCAGTACCAGTTAATGGTCTATGAGCAACTTCTTCTTCAACCGTCCCATCGAATGCCTTCTTCTTAAACCTATAGGGATGGTCGTCGCGTCGAGGTGCCTTCGTGTGCGCATATACACATGTTTGCAGCCCTTAAGGTGTGTAGATTTCATGTCATCTACACAAATTGGGGGGGGTTGTTTTCCTCTCGTCTTATACCCCAGATAAGTTCCCATAAGCTGGATAATCGTTCATAGTACAAAAAAGCATGGCACGCAGAGTGAACATCTCATTAGCATACGCATCAAATACTAACACTCCTTCGTTCCACATCTTCTCGTAAATCTTCAACAAGCGGCCTGGAGGTATACATCAATGTCATTTCCAGGTTGTTTGGGCCCCGATATAAGAAGCGACAAGCATCATGTACTTGCGTTTCATGCACAACCAAGGAGGCAAGTTATAAACCACTAAGACCACGGCCATGTACTATGCCGCGAACCGAGATTGCCAAAAGGGTTCATGCCATCCGTACATAATCCAAGCCTCGATTCCTATCCTCATTACCAAATGCCTTATGCACCCTGTTGATACTTTTCCACTCGGGCGAATCAGTTTGGATGCTTGAGCGCACCGTCTTTCTTCCTACAATCCGCATGCCACCTCAAACTCTTCGCATCTCCTTTAATTGAGAACATGCGCTTAAATCTAGGTATTATGGGTAAATACCACAACACCTTAGCTGGTGGTCCTTCACTACCTCCAGCTCCTTCACGTTTGTACCTCGACAATCCACAACGTGGACACTCATGTAAATGCTCATACTCATTACGATAAAGCACACAATCGTTAGGACAAGCATGTATCCGCTCGTACTCTAAACCGAAAGGACACATCAGTTTCTTCGCATAATAGTACGACTTTGGCGGTTCATTTCCATCGGAGAGCATATCGCCTAAAACTTCCAACAACGATGTGAAACTAGAGTCCGTCCAACCAGCTTTCGACTTAATGTTGAACAGGTGTTATCACCGCGGAAAGTTTGGTGTACTTTGTACAACCTGGATACAACGGCTTTTCAGCAGCCTCAGACATAGACTCAAAAATACGAGGTCGTTTACACGACTGATCTTCAACCTCGTGTATCATCTCGTCTACCCGATCCCTATCAGCATCTGCAAACTCATCATCCAAATTCTCATCCCCGAACTCATCATCCTTCTTTTCTTCACATACATCGTTCATTACTCTAGAGCTTCCTATATACTTCCCCTGCTCACCATGCCAAACCCATACGTGGTATTGAGGCCTAAACCCACGACGAAAGACATGCTCCCTAACCATATGTATACTACTAACCTTGCTCACATTTCTACAATCGAAACAAGGACAATAAAAGTCGATTGCTCCGAGAGGATGCTTGATATTGTAATGCGGTTGTACGTAATTCCGAGACCCCTTTCACAAACTCAATCGATTCACGACTACCATACATCCAAGTACGATCCATCTCATTCAAGAAGACCTCTAATAATTAAACACAACCATTCATTATAATGCATCAATCATTATTTAAGTACATACACTCACATATCATCATATCACACGCGTATAGAGCAATCTAAGATAGTGACATGTTCAATTGTATGCATGCAGTCGAAGGTCCTTATCACTCCAACCTAACCCATCCTTGGACGTCTAATCTCACTAGTGAATGTGTGCCAACTTTTCAATTCTAAGGAAAATCCGGCAGCATTTCCCTACAGTTCTCCAAGTACACAATGTAGATAATTGCTTATCTACATATGTACCCAGAGAACAATGTAGAGAAACGATGAGCCAAGATTTTCCTCGTAATTGAAAAGAAGACACACATTCACCACCTAAGTGAGATCAAACGTCCAAGAACAAGCACTCAAACCGGGGACTATTCAAGACTTACTCCTAATGAGTAAGTCTTGAACGGGTATCTAGGCATATGATGACAATTCAAACAACTTGTAGATTTCATAGCTAAATTACATTGCGTTTTCATACAATCTCGTCTCAAGAAATCTACATACATTATAAGAAATACATATATCAATAAATTATCATAACTTAATCAAATTGAATCACATGACAACTTTGTCTCATCAACAAATTAAATCAAACAAAAAAGACAACGCAATTAAACTAGTTACCTCTTAACACCAATGATAAGCAATGAAGAGAGTAGAGATAGTTGGAACTTTATTTGCCTTCCTAAGCCTCTTCTTCCTACAATTAACAAAACCCACATTGCACATTAATCATTTAATTCAATTAAGAAAAACAAAACTAACTTAAAAACATTAATTCATACTTAACTAAGCAAAAAATTAGCTAAACCCAAGAGCTAGCAATGAAGAAAGAGTAGGGCAGTGGTGGTGGTAGTTGTTGCTGCCGCTTGTGGGTGGTGGCGCTGCGTAGTGGTGGAGGAGCTCCACACCCTAAACCCACTCAAATGGTGGAGAAGAGAAGAGAAAAGAAGAGAAGAGAAGCTAAGAGAAGAGAAGAGAGGTGAAGAAAGACAAGGGTTGTGGTGGTGAAGCAATGTGGGTGCTCTGGCGTCAGGGCTCCGGTGATGGGGCGTTAGGGTTAATGTGCGAGTGAGTGAGAGGGAGGGAGGGGTTTTTCGCTCGTCAAATGCATGTAAGGGAGGGAAATTTAGAAAATATGTCTACCTACTCTGTGTGTGCGCGCAAAATTGGAGATATGGGATGGGATCAGAAGGGCTGCGGTTAGTCTAGGAAACGCAGCCCTTCATACTGCATGAAGGGCTTTGTTTTCTTGTTAACCGCAGCCCTTCAATAAAAGGGTTGCGGTTTCTAAAGAAAACGCAGCCATTCTTGCGCAGCCCTTCCTTTTTTTTCCCCTAAGCGCCAAAATTTGATAGGGTGTCGTACACCTGTCAAAAATAATTCCTGCAAAATCCTCTAACAATATAGTAGGGTAAGTAGGGTCGAATCCGCAGAGAGATGGATGTTTTAATCTAGCTTATAAGGTATAGGGAAACTAAACAAGATCAGGAATACTTGAATTAACTCTAAATTAATAAAAATATGAAAATCAAACTAAAAAGATCTAGGGCAATGGTTCACCATGTTTATACTTATAATCTATCAAAATATCATCAATAGTTCAATTAATCAGATATCTAGAGCACAGGTTAATCCTACTGTCGGGTCTTAACGCTCTCAAATCAACATATGCTAGTATGATTGCTCAACATAATCAGATTTGCTAATTGTAGGCAAGCCTCTAAAAAGTGCTATCTCTCGATCTATGACTTTTCATTAGCAATATTTAATCAGACAATTGATCAGATTGCAAGATTAACAATGAAAACACTAATCAATTAGAAATAACAATGACTAATGAAACCATCAATAAACATCCATCAAGAATTATAACATATAAACATGGATTCCCAAACCCTAGAAATAAAAACTAGTCTATCATGAAATAAATAATAAAATCTAAATCTACAAAGAAAACATAATTAAAGAAAACAATGAAATAAAGAGAAGGAAATAATATAACTCATGAAAAATCAAGAATACGAAAAACTAGGGTTTACTACTACAAAGCTAGAGAGAAGAGAAGAAGAAAACTAAAGCTAAACCTAAGAATACAAAATATAACGTCCAAAAGAAGGTCCCGGGGTAGAGAAAGGGAAGACCTATTTATAGTTTTTACAAAACCGGCTAAAAAAGGCAAAAATTAACCTTCTGGAAAAACCGCCCGGTCGGGCGACGTTGTTCTGAAACTACGACAAAAATGGAATTCCGCCCGGTCGGGCGTGCAAGCACTTTTGGAGCCACCTTCGCCCGGTTGACCGGGCAAACAAGCCTTGTACTCTGAAGAAATTTTCGTCTCGCCCGGTCGGGCGGAAAAACTGTGATTTTGCGTCAACTTGCGAAGGTTGTATCTCTCGAACCAGAAGTCCATTTGGGGCGTGTGACCTATTGTTGGAAAGCTCTTGAAGTCTAGTTTCCAACACAACTGGAATTTATTGATTATCAATTTTCTATCAAATGTTATGATCAAAAGAGTAAACAGGTGTCAGTTTTGGCACTTCTTTCACTAACTCTTTGCTTCATTCTAAATCGAGATTGTCCCAAACGGATGCATTGTGATCCTTGTGCAAGCTATGTTCATTCTCAATGATTAAAAGGCTTGATCTTAGATAATCATAATCAATTTGCATCAAAATAACCTGAAAATCATCGAAACACGTAAACGGGGAGTAGTAGAGCACAACTTACGTAATTCGTGCCATTATACACCTAAATGCTCTAAAAGGAGTTCTAAATCGAATCAAAATGCATCTAAAAACTATATATAAAAGTGACACATCAAGTAACCGCATCCGTCAGGAGGAAACCATATTTAATCATATGAGTAACTCATTTAATTATACAACGACCCCATTTATTCATACGAGTAACCCGACCAATAGTTCACAAAAGTGGCCTCATTTATTCATACGAGTAACCTCGAGCATTTGTTCATAAAAGCAAACTGATTATTATTCCCTTTTCATCATAAAATAAAGTAAGCCCATTTAATATGAGTAACACTTTTTTTATTGTTAAGAGTAACCTTATATATTCACACGTGTAACTCCATTCGTTCATAAGAGTAATCACATTTATTCATACGAGTAACCTATTTGTTTTATAAGAGTATTTCCTTAACTATTACGCGCAACCTTAAAATATTATATGAGTAACCCCATTTATTTTTTGGAAACCTTGTTTAAGTATACGTAACCTTGTTTAATCATACGAGTAACTCCGTTTAATCATAAAAGATGATTAATTTGTTCATACGAGTAACCTCATTTAATCTTACGACGATCATATTTAATCATACAACTAATTCAATTGTTCGCAAAAGTACGTAACCCCGTTTATTCATACAAGTAGCCTCAATCATTCATGAGAGATACTGATTAGTATCCCCTTTTGTTATAAAGGTAACCCCATTTGTATATAAGAGTAAAACCCATTTATTGTTAAGTGTAACCTCATCCTTCACCCTCATTTATTCATACGAGTAACTTCATTTGTTCATAAGAGTAATCCCTTTTATTCATTAGTATTTTAAATATCTTTTTGGAACATAGTAATGCACCCTTTTGTGTTTTATGTTTCAGGTTTTGTTTGCAAAGTCATCATCCCCACAAACTGAACATAAAAGTGTTCATCGGGACAAAACAAGACGTTTTGGAAGATTTTATACACAAGGGAAGGGTTTGTGAACAAGGGTCAACTTTAATGAAAATTTCTCACAACACACTCAACATCTTGGGAAGATTCAAGTTATAGATGAAAAATTGGCTCGATATATTTTCAACGCATCATCCAAAGCTCAATTATGATGAAAAGAGAATGAGACGGTTTGTTTTTCTATATCGCTAGCCACACAGAAGACACTTTGATGATGATGATGATCATCATCATCATAATAATAATAATAATAATAATAATAATAATAATAATAATAATAATAATAATAATAATAATAATAATAATAATAATAATAGTAATAGTAATAGTAATAGTAATAGTAATAGTAATAGTAATAGTAATAGTAATAGCAATAGCAATAGCAATAGCAATAGCAATAGCAATAGCAATAGCAATAGTAATAATAACAATAGTTATAATAATAATAATAATAATAATAATAATAATAATAATAATAATAATAATAATAATAAGAGTAATAGTAATAATAATAGTAATAGTAATAATAACAATAATTATAATAATAAAAACTATAACAATAGCAATAATAAATCATTAATAATAATAATAATAGTAATAGTAATAATAATGATAATAATAATAATATTATTATTATTATTAACAATAACAGTAAAAATAAAAATAATAATAATAATAATAATAATAACAACAACAACAACAACAACAACAACAACAACAACAATAACAATAATAATAATAACAATAACAATAAAAAAATAACGATAATAATAATATAATAGTAATCTTAATATTAATATTAATCATAATCATAGTAACAACTAATAATTATAACAACAATAATAGGGTAGGTTCAATCTGTGATTATGTTGAAAAGAGTTTTGAAGACTTTTTCAGCTACTTCTGGTTTATTTGCAAGCCAAGAGAAAACTGCAGTCTACTTTGGCAATGTGAAGGATGAAGTGCAACAGAGGATTATCCAAGCTACAGGGTTTCAAAGGGGTCATTTCCCATTGAGGTACTTAGGAGTTCCTATCACTTCTAAGAGACTATCTAAGGCTAATTGTGATGTTCTTGTTGATAAGATCTTGAAGAGAATTGTTTGCCTGAGTTCAAGACATATATCTTATGCTGGTAGAGTGACTTTGATTAATGTTGTATTAATGAGCCTGCATTCTTATTGGGCCCAAGTATTCTTATTGCCTAAGGGTGTTTTAGAGAAGATTATTAGGATTTGTAGAGCTTATATTTGGGAAGGTAAAGTTTTCTCTTCTAAACCCCCTCCTGTAGCTTGGCATGATGTGTGGTATGCTAAAAATAGGGGAAGTTTAGGAATTAGAGAGTGTATTAGCTGGAATGTAGCAGCTATAGGCAAGTATGTGTGGCAAATCTCTAACAAAACTGGCTTGTTGTGGATCAAATGGGTCCATTCAGAGTACATTAAAGACACTGAATGGTGGGAGTACAAAGCTCCTGTGAATGCTAGCTGGTGTTGGAAGAATATTTGCAAGGTCAAAGAGATGATGAGGCAAGCTTACACTGGTAATAAATGGCTTAACACTGACTCAAAGTACCAAGGCAGGATACAACTGGCTTCATCATGAGGGTGAGAAAATTAACTAGCATCATTGGGTCTGGAATTCCTTTAATGTCCCTACGCATTCTTTTATATCTTGGCTAACTGCCCAAGGTAAGCTGAGGACTAGGGATAAGTTAGTTGCTGCTGGTATCTTGTAGGGGCAGCAGTTGGAAATGAGGACTGTCACCACCTCTTCTTTAGATGTCCTTTTAGTAAGGCTGTTTGTGGTGGCCTTATGCTGTGGTTAGGCATCAGAATAGCAGTAGATGAAAGTGTGTTTACAACATGGAATAAATGGGGTAGAAAGTACAGGAATAAAAGAAGACAAAAAATCTACTATGCCACATTGGTTGCTGTTGTTTACCATGTGTGGAAGGCTAGGAATTGTGCTGTTTGGGATCTTAAAGTGCCACGCCCAGGTGCTGTAATTCATTGTATTCAGTAGATAGTTTGCACTAGAGTGAAGAGCTTGGTGAATGAAAAGTGGCCTAGGGAGGATAAAGAATGGTTTGATCAGCTAGTGCTAGATTATAGCTAGTATGCTTGTGTTGCTTGGTCTTTTGGTGTTTTTCCTTGTTTCTGCTGTCTGGTTTTGGCGTTAGTGTTTTTTTTTTTTTGTGGTAGTGTTGTTTTTGCTTCTTTGAAGCTTAGGTTGTAATGGTTGTTTTGGTGGTGCTTCGATGCTTGTGATAATAATATTTTTACATTTTACCAAAAAAACAATAATAACAACAACAACAACAATAATAATAATAATTATTATTATTATTATTATTATTATTATTATTATTATTATTATTATCATTATTATAATAATAATAATTATTATAATAATAATAATAATAATAATAATAATAATAAAGATTATTTATGATTAGGAGCGCATTGGAATTTATAAGCATAATTTCACCAAAAAGAAATTCATCTTACAATAAGGTACATTTATTATAATTATTTGCATTATTAGATCAAATGCATTCTTTTTTTAATCTTAGAAGGAAAATTATAGCAATGGTATTTGTAAATAAAATCATCTTATTGGTAGTTATTGTTTCCATTCCTCTCTCGATTGACTTTTCAAACTGAAAATGCTATTCAGGTTGCAGAGTTACCTTTTTATGTTATCATTTATGCATTGTGCACATCGATATTATCATCAACTTTGATATCATTTTTGAGTTCTAAAAACTTTTAAAAAACATCTTTATGCATAAAATTTGGTATAATTTTACAATTACTAACAAAATTTTAGCTATTATAGCTTGTGTAATCTAAACAATTCATTTCCAATTTTTTATCTAAACCATTTATTTTCAATTTTAGATCTATATTATTCATTAAGTTGACTTTATAGTTATTTTAGAATTATCAATTATATAAAAAATTCTATTTCATATATATCTATGTGAATATATGATAATCTTTTGGAAAATTTTTTTTAAATAAGTCAACATTTGCGTGGTCTTTCCATTTTAAGTCTACCTTTTGATTAGTCCTGAACAAGTCCACATTTTATATTCATTAACTTTAATTAGGTTAGATTTAAATGTTACCTAGAACTCTAGGTAAATGTCGGTTATGTGGGTTACTTGTCAAGTGACTGTTGTCTTTATTTATTTTTCCTTTTTTTGCCCTTTTCCTTATTTCCCCTTCTAAAACCTGATTCCCCTCTTCTTATTCTCTTTCTTCTCTGTTCCTCTTTTCCTCTCTTTTTTCCATTTTTGTTGCTCACCAAAATAATTTGTAGCTTTTTTTCCGCAAAACTAAGACTAATTATTCCCTTCTTCCATTTAGGAGCAACGATACTTTCTCATTCTTCCCCGACCCACCACCTTTACACGCCACCTTTTAAACGATTGTGAAACAAGCGCACGGAATCATCACCATGGAGACATGGGACCAGAGATCAGGACTGATACAAAGAGTAAAATCCCCCAACCCCACCAACCAAAGTTAACAATGAACAAAGCCAGCCACTCGTACAATGACATCTTATTCACTTCATTTCATTGAAATAAATTTCTTCCAACAAGTTGTTCCTTGATAGTATTTTATAACCCGATCCAAAATATCTTCCTTTCTAATTATACTCCTTTACCACCTAAGCTTCCTATGGTAAAATTCCATTAGTGTCTCTTATTTCTTTTCATTTTTGGGGTGTTGATGTTTTTTGGTTTTGTTTTGGATTGGTTTTGCTAGTTTTGAATTTTAATTTTGATGGGGTTTTTTGATCGTTTCACATTTGATCGTTGCAGATGAGAGATGGGAAATGGAGTGAGAGCGAGCGGGAAAAGAGGAAGGAGAGGGAAAGTAGAAGTTATGTTGGTGAGTGTGAATCTCGGTAGGAGATGGGTGAAGGAGGTGGCAATGGTTGGTGAGTGTGAATTTGGGTAGGAGATGGGTGAAGGAGGTGGCAATGGTGGTGGGGTGAGAGAGAATGGAGAAGATGATGAAATAAGAGGACAGAGAGAGTATTGTTGTTTGGTGTGGTTTTTGGGTGGATTTTGTAATTTGGGTGATTTTTTGGTGGGTATTTAGTTTTGGGTGGGTTTTTGGGCACGTCAATGGGTTTTGTAGAAATCAAACTTGCAATCATCTTTTTTGATGACCAGTTAATCCGGTAAACAATAATCTACCTTAATTAAAGCTAATTAAGCTACAAAGTGAACTTGTTCAGGAATAATCAAAAGATAGACTTAAAATAGGAAGACTACGTAAAGGTTGGCTTATTTAAAACAATTTTTCCTAACCTTTTTTTAGAGGATATGATAACCTCTCATAGATAATTTACTACTTTGATGGTATTTTTTTTTTCTAACACAAACCGGATAATTATATTAGCAACTTAGTAAATCACAACACCATGTTTTAAAGTTTCAAACCATCAAAAGTACCAAGAATAGCAAGATAATCATACAACAAGAACCAAAACTGATATTTATAAGCATTGCTCGAACTAGGCCATTGGGTTCACCAACTCTTGCATATACTCTAACGCAACACATTGAGGAGCCACGAAGTGAATCTTCTTATCATCTTCCATTTCCATGCCATATCCAGCGAGTTTGTGTGCAATCACATTTGTATCCCTCTTGGCATGAAGAAGGATGATAACCCAACCTTTCAATAACTTGACAACATCACAGATGATGGCATTCAGTTCATGGTGCGGAAAGTGCTCTGCCCTGTCCAGGATAATCTTGAGTGCCTGCGCATCAGTTTCCACCTCAAAACGGTCAATGTTGAAGTCTCTTGTTATAAATAAACCTTCCCGGGTGGTGATAAGCTCCGTTGCTGCTGGATTAACTGCTGCAAATTTAACCAAAACCCCATATACCATGAACCATATGGGCGTCTAATCACCCCTCCACCTTGCCTTATCCTTTGCTTTCCAAGACCCATCCGTATTCAGCTTGAGGTACCCATGCACAGGTGGTTTCCAGGAAATTCTTTGGTGAGGCCTTGATGGAATCTGTCTTTCTTTCGGAAATACATCATTAATTAGTATGCATGTAACCACATAAAAATTATTAAAGTGTGTAGAAGAACGTGTCGCTACACCTTCAAACACAACCTTGTTCCTGACTCGCCAAATATGTCATAGGGCAATTACAAACACAAAGAGCCATTGGGTAGCTTGATTCATGTTGAACTCGATCCACCCATCCCAATCATCGTTGAAAAATCTTTGAAGATTTACTTCAGCATTGAAATGAAAATTTCTAAAGTACCTTTTCCACAAAATGCTAGCATGATTACAATCTCGAAATAAATGAAGATGTGTTTCAAGATAAATACACAGCTGTGACAAATTGGATCAAAAAGCACTTATTTTCTTTTGCAAAACTGTAGTTGTGGGGAGAATTTCATTGAACAACATTACAAAGCAACATCTTATATTTGAAAGGAGACTTGAGCTTCCAAATTTTTGTCCAAAAATTGTGATTTGGAGTTTGAGAATTTTGACTCGGTTATGATAAGCAGTTTTAATATTGAAATTCCCATCTTAGGAGTGAATCCATCTAATGCCATCCTGGACAGCAGCAAATTTAGAGAGGGGAATGGCATTAATTTGAGTAAGGATATGGCCAGGAACAAAGGAAGATATATGAGTGAGGTGCCATTTTTTATCCAAGATAATATGAGAGACCATCCAATAAGCAATGGATTCAGGAATGATGATATCAGGATATTGGTATAAAAGTTTTTCCCCCATTCAATGATGAAACCAAAGAGATATATCCCTTCCAACCCCAACATTCAAAACAGTGCCTTCTTTAAGCATTTGCCTTCCTTTGAGAATGTCACGCTATAGGACAGATTGATTTTGATTAGAAATAGCATCCATAAAATTAGTTCCCCTACAATATCTATCTTTCAAAACTGGAAAATTTGACAATAGAGGTCTCAACTTTGGGTGATAATTTTTAAAAGGTCTAAACTATTGATTAACCTATGTAGGTCCCAACTTTAGGGGGTCTTAACTTTTAGCAGACCTTAGTGACTTGAAACTGGCTTAATAGGTCATAACTTGTAAAACTTGGGTCACACCAGAAGGGTTAATTGAGGGAGGGAAGTAGGAATTAGGTGAGATTTTAAAAAAAAATCGTCAGTTTTAAGTCACCTAGGCCCGCTAAAAGTTGAGACCCCCTAAAGTTGGGACCTACACAGGTTAATCAATAGTTCAAACCTTGTAAAAATTATCGCCCAAAGTTCAGACCTCTATTGTCAATTTTTCCTTCAAAATTTGAACCCAAAGCTTATTAGGTTGAGTAATGAATTTCCACTCTAATTTCGCCATGAAGCAAATGTTCCATTTCTGCAGATCCCTAATTCCGAATCCCCCTTCTAACATAGGTTTGCACACATTTCCCCAAGAAGTTCTGGATATGTAGTCTCTTTGTCCTACCTTATACCATAAAATACGTTTAACATCTTTTTGTAATTCAGCAAGAACTCCTAAAGGAATAATGTTAGTTTGCATGGCTTATAAAGGATAAGTGTTCAAGACTGATTTGATTAAAATACATCTCCTTGCCATATTTAACAATTTAGCTTGCCAACCTCTTATCCTGTCCTTAGTTTTATCAAGGAGACTCTTTCGCAATTTGTTGGGGCTTACGTGGACACCTAAATATTTGCCAAAACTTGAAGAAACCTTAAGTCCACAATGATCAACCAGAGAGTTTCTCACATTATAGCTCATTTTCCTTGGAACAATTAAGGTTGATATTTGAACATTAAGAAACAATCCATAACTTCTATCAAACTCCTCAAGTACATTCATTATATTATCTAAAGGAAGCTCTACCAAATAAAAAGACATCATCAGCATAAAAAAAGGTGAGAAAGCCCAATATTCTTGGACACCATTAAAGGTTTCCAAGCCCCTAGTCCAACTTTTGTTCTATTAAGAGAGTTAATCTTTCCATGCATAAAACGGATCTCCCTGTATTATGCCTCGAGAAGGACAGAATTCTTCAGTAATCTCTCGATTCTATAAGACAGAGATAGTAGGAGAGGAAATAACACTCATAATGAGCTTAACAAGGGGAACTGGAAAGGTAAACCCTAGCAAGGTTTCCCTAATAAATCTCCGCTCCAAATTATCAAAAGCTTTTGTTAATTCATTTTTTAAAGCCATAATTTTTTTTGACATTTAGCTTTATTAAAAATATGGCAACTTCTTTAACAATTATGATGTTCTCATCAAAAGTTTTCTACCCATGACAAAACTAGATAGTAAGAGACTAACCAAGTGAGGAAGCAAAGGTCTAAGTCTGGAAGTAACAACTTTAGTAATTAGTTTAAGGATAGTATTACACAAACCAATCGGCCTAAAGTCATTAATGGTACTGGAGAGTCTTTTTTAGGTATGAGACACAAATAAGAGTTGTTAATTTCTGAAGAAACTGAACCAAGATTAGAACAATTGTTAATGAAAGCGATGACATGCTCATGAAGGGACTCCCAATATCTATGATAAAAAATTGGCTGAATACTATCAGGTTCTGGACTCTTCAAAAGGGACATGAACTTAACAACGTGACTTATTTCCTCTAAAAGAATTCGTTTAACTAAATCTTGACAAACCTCATTATCGAGAACAGAATGATGACAAAAAGTGAAAGAATTAGAGGAAGTTAAGTGATCCTTATGAAAAAAATTTACAAATGCATTCATGTCCTTTTCTTTAAGCACCAAATCATCATAGATCCATTCACCAATTGTATTTTGCAGCGCATGAATTTTTCCTTTTGAATTTTTTATCTTAGCAATAACATGAAAATACCGGGTATTACAATCCGTAAATTTTCTCCAATCATAACCCGCCTTTTGAGCAAAAATTCTGCGTTCAACAAGATGAATATTATTAAGCTCTATATAGGAAGATTTTTTTCAAGATTAACCAGAAAAAAGGAGTAATTATTTGCAAGAGAAATTTGTATTCCATTTCACCTAGCATAAAATGCACCGTTTTTTAAGGCAGAGATTCCCAAAAACATTAGTGTTCCAATGCGAAACAGTAGAAAGGAATTTTTTACGACCCTCAAGAAATTCAACAGAAGGATTCATCCAGTTATTAATACAATATGGTTTAAAATCTATATGAGCCATCCATGCTTCCTTGCATCTAAACGGAAATTTTTTTGAGAAACCATTAGGAAGATGCAAATTAATACTAATAGGATAGTGATCTGAATATCTTCGGGGTAAGTGACTTACTTGAGTACCCGGGAATTCAAAAATCCAAGAGTGATTTGCAAGAGCTCTATCTAGTCTTTCCTTAATCAAAGCAGCTCCTTCTCTCGCATTAGTCTAGTTATAGGGATTCCTATTGAAACCCAAATCCACCAAACAAGCAGAATCCATAAACGAGTTTAAAGCTTTACATTGAGAAATTCGAAAAGTGCGACCACCAGATTTTTCTCCTTGATTCCGAACTTCATTCAAATCTCCAGCAATCATCCAAGGAATTTGATCAGGCGGGAGATTTTGTTCCATATTCTTCTGTATACCATGTCTCACCTTTGTCGTGCATGGCGCATGCATTCCGGTTAAAAAGAATTCCGGATGCTTAGGACTAAACTTGAACATAGAATGGAAGTAGTAGGGAGACACTTCACTCCAACTGACTAAATCAATCGTTTTCTTCCACATCAATCAAATGCCTCCTTTTAAGCCATGAGGTGGAATTGCCTTAAAATCATCAAACCCTAATAATCAGGTTACTTGTCTTGCACGACATTCCTCCTCCTTGGTTTCGAAAATGATAAATATTGAAGGCTTTTTAAAGCCCACAAAATCCCATGCATGAGGGACAAAAGCATTGTTTTAAGCACCTCTCACATTCCAAACTATAATCTTCATTTTCAATTTGGGGAAAGGTTTCGGGCCTTTAGCATCCATCAATTCCTTCCCTTTCGTGGAAAGAATCGACATGTATTCCTCCCGATCGTCCCAAATCAGGTGCATCCCCAATCCCAAGTGTCCAATAGATTGATCGAACATGCTAATGCATTGATCTCCAACTTCTCCTTCACAAACATGGAGTGCCGAGTCTCGAATTTCAACCCAACTACTTCTTTCTGCACCAAGAACATTACAATATGGTATTTGGTCGACTCTAAATCGAGTATGTGGCTTTTTTATTGCAAGGGAGAGGTAGGGATGTTTTGCAGTGGTGGTAATAGATTACCCTGGTTTTGAGTTTGTGGTGCTTGGTTCAATGCTAGTGATAGAAATGATGGGTTGGAAGGGAAGAGATGCTTCAGAGAATCTACCATCATCTCTAGCTTTTTGGTTGTTATTGGAGCCTTCAACGATCTCCATAGAATGGGTTGAGGTTGAGAGGGAAATAGATCCAAAAGGGCAGATTTAGATTGTGTTTGAGGAATTTTTTAAACTCGATCTCGGTTTACTAGAGTTGGAACTGAACGGTTGACGATGGGATATCGATTAGAGTGATAGAATGGGTCCGCTGGGCAAGATTAATGGAGGTCGGGGTAATTGTTGAGGAATTTGAGACAATGAATGAAGGGGTTAGTCATGGGGTGAGAGCTTTGGCTGTGAGTGTTTCTTTGATTTCTTTCATTTTCCTAGAGTGAGATAGTTTTTGATGGTTGGATTAGCATTTGAGTAGTATTTAGCGTGTTACAATCTTGATTTGAAGGGGAAACAATCATGGTAGAGTGCTAGGGTAAAATTTGTGCCATATGTATTTCGCTGGTAGGATTACGTATGCATGGAAAAGTTGAAAGAGAATAAGAAGATAGAGATTAAGCTGGACAAAGGAGTTATTAGGAGCTTCGAAAATTGGATCATCAGTCTCGATATCCCCACTATCCTCTTGGATACTAACTTTGTCTTTCACCAAAACTCGCCAGTAATTGCTTGAGTTAAGACCCTTGGAAGATGAAGGGATGTTTTTCCTTTTTCTATTATCGAGAGTCACAACTGGAGATTTTAAAGCGACAGATTTACCCTTATTTGTTTTATTCGGTTTGGTGTAATTAGGTAAAGTTGTTGGGTTTTTTTGTGGGTTACAACAGCCCATGGGCCAAACTCTTCACTATGCTCTGCTGGGTTAGGCAAAATTGTTGAAAAAAGGTTGGGCTTTCTTGTGATTGAGCATGTGAATATTCGAAGAGTTAGGCATCAAAGAAGTTGGGCTATTGGCAGGAATTAGAGGCACACAAGATTGGGTTAGCTTCTTTGCCAAGTGGCATATTACCTTTAGGCTAACCAAGAGATGAAAGTGGACTTTGCTTCTCCAAATGTTGGGCTTCTTTGTATTCCATGCACTGATCCTTTTGATGCCCAACTTTTCCACAGTGAAAACACAATGAATGAAGATTTTCATACAGTATAGCTTGCCACTTATTACCAACACAAACCTTTGAGACAATTGGCTTTTTTAAACTGATTTCCACACAAACCCTTGCATATCTTGCTCTGTTAGGTGATTAGTTGCATAATCCACCCTAATTGGTTTACCCACCTTACTTGCAATTGCAAATAGAGCTTCCTTATCATAATATTCAACTAGGAGTTCCATAAAATGCACCCAAATAGCCAAATTGACAAATGGGTTTTGAGTTGGTCTAAAATTTGGTTGCCATTTATTAAGCATTAAGTAATGATCTAGAACATACCATGGCCCTCCAAATAAATCTCTATCATAATCATCTTGTAATGTTAATAGAAAGAGAAACACTCCCTTACCTAGATCAATAACTTCAATTAGGCCTTTCAATTTCCACATTGATCTTACCTTTTGTGTCATGAACGACGGTCTAACTGCGATCCCCAAACATTTACCCATAAGAGTTAACTTCCATGGTGAACGTAGTTGAGTTAATTTATCGTTGGTGAAATAAACAACATTTTCACCAGTTGGAGAGACAATTTCAGGTTCACCTAATCCATAGAACTAAGATAAATGGCCTTAGCCTCATGAAACCATTACGACGAGCATGCAACAACATCTTTGAATGATACATTATTTGAAGGATTACTATTACTAATCCCTTCCTTGCTACTATCAGCCTGTACTTTATGATTCAAAGAATCATTTTCTACTTCTCTAACGATCTCCATGTCTGACAAAACGGCGATTGATCAATGATCTCAGCCACCTGATTTAAATCACTAAGACTTATGTCTGGTGGAATGGATTATGCGTGTTAATAGAACTTATTGGACTAATGCACTAAGTCTAGTTGACTGACTCCTAGAGGCCCTAAATCATTGATTTAAGGATAATCTCTAGTGATCAACCAGTAGATATAACAGCTTTGAGAGATAAAATTAGAGAGAGATACTATAGAGAGAAGAAGTTCAATGTATTTTAAGAGCACAAGATTTAGCTTCCATAAACTTTTCCTTCCTAAGGGTTTTGCTAAACAACGCCCTAGAATTTCCTATTAACGCCATAAATACAGTATTTTTATACTGTATTTATATACTTCCAATTCTTTTCTCTCTCCTCCCCTTGACTCACTTCCCTAACCCCTCCTCCTCCAATTTCAAAAGACGACACCACCACCACCACAACCACCACCATCTTCTTCTCGACGGCACCACCACCACCACCGTACACCGACAAATCATCACCACCACCCCTGCTCTCCTCTGTTTTTTTCTTTTTGTTTTTTTTTTTAAAAAAGGCGAAGCTGGGCAGGCGCCTAATTTAGGTGCCTGCACCATTGGTGGGGCGCCTAAATTAGGCGCCTGCATATATTTTTAGAATTTGTACACTAACCTTGCGCCGGAGTTCGTCATTAGCCGAGGTGTTGCCGGAGTTCTTGTTGCCGGAGTTATGTTGGCAGGAGAGAGGGCCCAACTTTGTCGCCGGAGTAATTGCGCCTCACCGGAGTTCATGGTGTCGCCGGAGAAAATTGTGCCTCACCGGAGCCCAACTTTGCCTCACGGAGTTAGGAGAGTGGGAGAGTAGGAGAGTGAGAGAGAGGGAGAGTATCTCAATAGTGATATACATATATACGTATTTATATATGTATATATGGCGTTAGTAAGAAAAAAAATGACGGCATTTAGCAAATGAGTTTTTTTATCCCTTAATGCACACAATTTTCCTCCCTACATGGTAGGCAACAAGGAAGAACTACACTATCAAGAAATATTTAATAATACATCAATTATGAGTTTAATTGATTTGATCCAAAGAAATGGGAAGGAGCATATGTAGAAGTAAGATCCCCACAATAAAAATAAAAGAAAAACAAAAGATGAAGAAGAACATACATTCCATTCTTGACAACAGTACCAACATTTTTTTTAATGTATTCAAGGTGAACTAAATCAAAGGACAATATGAGTGAAAAAATAAGAGGTTAAGATTAAGCAATTACAGTTATTGTAGCCACCGAAAAGCCAAAACCTTACTAAAACCTTACCCACTTATCATGGCACATAGATTATGTGGGAGATATATATTGGTGTTATGTTATCAAATATAATTATAATAAAGAAGATAGAAGTAATTCGAGATTGTGAGATACTTAGATGTTTCTTTATTGAGAGAGTGTAGACCCTAACTCATTAAATTGTGAAAGAGAATTATACTTCCTCCATAATGAAATAATTGCAACAATTTTGGTGGGCACGGACTCTTATAGAGAATTTCTTAATTGTTGATTAGGTTGTGTATTAGGGTAAAAGGAGGAGAGAGAAGATTATAAATCAAACACCACCTTCATCACCGACCACCACACCGACCACCACCGACAACCACACCAACCACCACCTTTACCACCGACAACCACACCAACCACCGCCTTCACCACTGCCTCTTCACCGCACCACATTCATCGACCACCACACCAAGCACCACCAACCAAATCAAAAACAACCTTGAAAATTCAAAGAATATTCGAACGCCACGAATTTGAACGCCGCAAAATCGAACCCCAAACCCGCGAATTCAGATCTAAGAACCCCAAACCCATGAAACAAAGCCACGCATTCAGATCCCTAAACCCCAATTCGAACGCCACGAATTCGCACGCCACGAAATCGAACCCCAAACCCACAAATTGAGATCTAAGAACCCACGAATTTGCACGCCACGAAATCGAACGCCAAACCCACGAATTCAGATCTAAAAACCAATTTATTCGTACGCCACAAAATCGCACGCCACGAGATGAGTGGTGGTGGTGATGAGTGGGGGTGGTGGTGATGTGTGAAAAATGATGAAAACGAGATGGGTGGTGGTGTTGATGATGGGTGGAGGTTGGTGGTGGTGACGAAAACGAGATGGGTGGTGATGATGAGTGGGGATGGTGATGATGAGTCGGGATGGTGGTGATGTGCGGAATCATTAAGTTTAATGAATTTGTGTTTAAAATGTAGTAAAAATTAGGATGTTATAATCAGATTATTATTTTCTTAAATAATGGCATTTTTCGTAATTTTGTTGAAAAAATCTTACTAAAACAATTAAATTTTCAATTGTTGCATTTTTTGTGTTACATTCCAAAATGGCAACTGTTGCGTTTTTTTGGTTACGGAGGAAGTATATATGTTAGGCCATTTCCAAACAAAAAAGTGTGTATTCTAAAGTAGGACGAATTTAAACGAAAATTGTGTAAAATATTATAGGACACATGGAGTACATTTAAAGCTTTAAATTTACAATATTATGAAAAATAAGTAATCTTACAAACGATACACGTCTCCTTTTTTTGGGTGAAATCGGGAAGGGGGGATGATATGCTGATTTTATATAGTGTTTTAAATTTTAATACCTTGTTCTCTTAGCATTATTGGGGTAATTTAGCTCATTCGGGTTCAAAATCATTACGATTTTCTCTCTTTCAACTTGGTTTTTGTTCTTCTTGTTCGCTGGTGCAAACTAGGTTGGTTGGAACTACTTTCTACTATCAATTCTTGCTTCAATGACCCAAGTTAGTGAAGATTGATTTGCGTTATTATTTATAGGCTTTTGGAGGCCCTGTGTGTACAAGTGAAGCTGATTGTTATACGAGTTACGTAGAAAAATTTTGGAGCAAAGTGAGCTAAGGAAGATGGTTTTTGAGCTTCAATCTTGTGCACCAAGCAAAATTGCCTTACTGGGTAGGCCTAGCATTTTGGAATAGTGGGAGTAATTTTTACGTACGAGTCATGATTTTTATTTTTTTTTAATTACTTCGCCGTCCCTTTGTTGTTTCTCCTAAGTCAAATTTTTGAATATTTAGTTATACATATAGGAACAAAACCGAGAAAGGGAATGAGGGAAAATAGGAAAATGAAAAAAAAAAAAAGGTGTTGCGTAAATGCTCACGTGCATATCATGTAATGTAAGGGTCAAGTCGGTCAACGGCAAAGAGAAAAATAAACTCGCTAGATGTCAGCAAGTGGTAGCAATTGACACCTAAAATATTTTGATGAGGTGCTTCCTTACAAGAAATTTCTCATGCTCACGTGCATACCATGTAAGGTAGTTTTTGAAACTAAATTGTTCAAAAACAAATGTAATTTTTGACAAAATTTTCTCATCACAATTCACAGAATCTATACGCAACCTTTACCCAAAAACATCAATCATTGTACTAATTGCAATCATCATTGCCTTCCATCTGTTTTAATTATACACTCCACAACTAATTTCAACCAACAATTTTGCTCCAAAACCAATGATCTCTCCAAATTTGGTCCATCTTCTCAAGAGGGATACTCTTGGTCTCTGGTAAAAAAAAGTAAACAAAGCCAGTCATGACCAAAATCCACCCACCAAAAAAGAAGAAAATCCCAGCTTTAAAACAACAAAGCATAGCTAGAAAAGTCTGTGCTACAATAAAAGTGAAAACAAAATTAACAGCCACAGTAATACTTTGGCCAGCTGATCTTATCTCTAGCTGGAAAATTTCACTTGGTACTAACCATCCTAATGGCCCCCAAGACAAACCAAAACCAGCAACATAAACACAAATAAGCACCAAAACCAAGTAAGCATACACATTCTTGATTCCACCATGATCTCCTAGCTGTGTTGCCATTACAATCCCAACTGCTATTTGACATATCAACATTTGTACTCCTCCGAAAATGAACAAACTTCGTCTTCCAAATTTGTCCACGACTAGCATCGATATGAAAGTCGATCCTATTCCTATAACGCCAGTCATTACTGCAGAGAGGAGTGATGCACTTTCGCCAAAGCCTAATGTACGAAAAAGTATAGGGGCATAGAACGAGATAACATTGATGCCTGTTACTTGTTGAAAAAATGGTATAAATATTGATATTATGAGTTGAGGCCGGTGTTTGCGTTGTAGGATTTGGTTGAATGAGTTGCTGTTTGATTTTGAGATGGTGCTACTCGCATCTATAAGGTCGTTGAATTCTGCATCAACATCAGTTGTACCGCGTACTCTTTGCAATGTGAGCTTTGCTTTATGTAGAAGATCACTAGAAGTAGTAGTATTGCTGGTGTTGTCGCTTCTTTGGATTAGACTGTTGGGTGTTTCAGGGAGAAGAAGTGCTCCTAGAGTTAAGATGGAAGCAGGGAGTGCGGCCGTTGTGAGGGAGAGTCGCCAGCCCCATCCGCCTTTGATTTTTTCAGTAGCAACATTGGTTAAGGTTGCAGTCAGGAAGCCAATGCCAACGCTGAGTTGGAAGCTGTTGTTGAATGCTCCTCTGTACTTTGGTGGTGCCATTTCTGATAGATATAGTGGTACAGACTGCATAAAAAATGCACAAAAGTTGCAGTCAAGACTCAATGCCAACTCTAAGATTGATTTATTTGTCATATTTAAATAGATAATCACAATCAAACTTGACATGACTTAATATCAAGTTGTACCAAACTTGACCTGACACATACTAGCTCGACCAGAAAGTTAATATCTAATAATTTACCATATTAAACAACGAGAAATAAATCAAATTATGATCTAATATAAACAGACTTAAAATGAACTAATGACTCATCTCATCTGCCATATATGACCCAAGCTAAACACGATTTATTACCTCTAGTGTTAGGTGTTTTTTCCAATAAAGAATGTGTCCATGGTTGTTACTCTCAGTTTATATTATCTGTCACTTAATATATGACTACATAGTTATTTCTTCATTTATAATATCACTGTGTTACTACATTGTCAATTATAAACGGTAAGCTAATCACTGACACTTCTTTTCTCAAATACGTGATACGAAGAGGAGCAACAAGCATGTTGGAAGGTAGAGTAATGGGAACTAGAAAATAAAGGATCTATTTAAATTACCATTACACTAACATCCATCAAGAAATGATGCAAGTTATGTAACACAAACTTCTAGATACGTAAACTGGTAACTAGTAGACGTCATAAACAAATGACCCAATATAAATTCAGCAACATTAAAGTTAATGCTAACTTGACATTTTGAAAGCCCGTGAAAATTCAATAATAAGATGACACCTCAAATCGGAAGACATATCTTGATGGATCTAAATTTATCCTAACCTATTAAAAAATATCATAAATTGCACTTAACTTTAGAATCCAACTAAACAGGAATAAGCAAAATCTACAAAATACTAGTGAAAGTTCCAAACTTCCACTAAATATGACTTACATATAAAACTCAAAACTTTAATGTTATTGACTGGGAGGGGGAGGATAACGGAAATCTCGTCTCTACGGAGTCCTAGTGAAGTTTGATGGTCATCATGAGACCAAATCTTTAGCACCAGGCCAAGCTTTGGTTGTCGTTTAATATAACAATAAGTCAATGTGGTTTACCTGATTAGCGAAGCCAACTCCAACACCAAGCAAAAGGCGGCCGAGTATAAGCATGTAGATATTGAGGGCAGCACCACCAAAGGCTGATCCAGCCAAAAATGCAAAACCTGCAATTATGATGGATGGCTTGCGGCCGTACGCTTTGGTGATGGGTGAGGCAAAGATGGAAGCAACAAGGCCAGCAACATAAAGAGATGATGTAAATGAAGTCAACAATTGGCTGTTGAATTTGCAGTAGTTGCTAACTTTCGCGTCTTCCTTCATCTTAACATACACTTTCGGGAAGAATTTGTTTAGGAATGGCTCCATTGATGTTACTCCACCTACAAATTTCAGTTTAATATAGTTAGTTCATTAATAATTGAATATTCTGAGACAAAGAAATGCATATACTCATTAATTGTCAAGTATCTAGAAAAATGGTAATTGAATATTCTGTGACAAAGAAATGCATATACACATTAATTGTCAAGTATCTAGAAAAATGGTAAAGAAGGGTAAACCTGATATCCCAATGTCATAGCCAAACAGCACTCCCCCCATGGAAGCCATCATACAAGATAATATCACAAACAAAGTCACCTTGCCATTATAGCTATCACCAGCAGGACTTATGACTGCTAAACCTGCCATCACATAAATGAAAGAAAGAGAGAGCAGTGTGATTCAGGGTTGAAGCTAACATGTGGAATTTTGAGTGAAATTTAAAGTGATCATGCTGAAATTGTATTACTATTAGTAGGTTGCTTGTAATCAAGGTTGATTGACTAGTATTAGTAGCAGACTAGCAGCCATTTTTTACTACTTAATTGACTATTAGCACTACTATTCTACTAAGATCATTGTCATGGATGACTTCCTTTAATGATGAGTTTTAAGAATTTTCAAAGAGCCTTGCTCGTGGACTTGACTTAGCTCCCGTATTGTGGAGCAATGTGGACGCTTAATGCTGACCATAGCTTGGAGTACTATTGTCCATATATCAACCACAAGTTCTAGTGGATGTGGAAAAACCTAGCTAGCTAGCAGAGAGGATTTATATTGAGACAAGATGTATAAGTTGACACTCCAAATACATGAATAGAGCTTTATTGTTGTTCAATTAGACGACTACTATTTTATCGATTCCATAACCCAATATTGTCAGTGCTAAACCTATAGTGGATGTGTTGACACTAAAATTATAGATCTGCCAGTATAAAGTCATGTGTAAATTCTATAAGCGTTATTGTCGTTTACACAATTTAGTCTTTTCGTAGACTTGTCAAATAGGTCAGTTGGATTGGATTCAAGTTAGTTGTTTTTCGATTTGGATCATATTTAGCCTACTGATTTCGTGTTTGAGGTTGTACAATACTTTGTTAAGACCCGGAGCACTTAGGTTCAAGTTAACCCAACTAGTTAAACTCTTAAGGGTTAAGACCAAAGAAAATGTATCTAACATGTCATATGTGCATTTTGACTTTTGCTAGATGTCAGGACTCTTAACTCTTTGTACTTCGTTAGAGCAAGATTTATCTTGCTAAGTGTTTCCATTAGATATATGCTACTTATTGTTTCTTCATACTGAAAGTCAAGATACTCGATCAAAAAGGGGGTGAATAGAGTATGAACCACAATCGTTTTCATTTTTGAAATTTCACTTTCTCACTAAGATTAATCTGCCAAGTATAGGATAGAAGGCTCAAAAAGGTTTGGAACTTGATTGGATGAGAGAAATGTCTAGGAGAAAATACCTATACATTTTATTACTACCTGTTCTCACTTTTTTCCTTGTTTTTCCAAGTTCGGAACTTGATTTGACTCTCTGAAATCAACTACCTAATAAGTTTTTTTTTTTAAAAAAAAAAAAAAACTACCTATTATCAAGGTTTTCTTTGAGTGACACTACTAAATAAATCGTCCATAGATTCCATCAAGTGTCCCAAATGACCTTCTTAAAAAGGACCTATTACATGAGTTATTTTTCGAGGAGATGATCACATATTTCGACACAAGGTGAATTTTTTTATTTCCCCTGACCTAGGGATGTCAGTGGTTAATGAACCATACCCGGAACCGTGGATCTAGATCCATTTTTAGCGGATCTGGATCCTCAAATTTTGAACCCGATAGATTCGGGTAGGATCTTGATCCTAGTTTTCAAAAACGGATCTGGACCGGGTCCGTAATTATTACTCGAGCCCAAATCCGCTTACCATTTTTTAATGTTATTTTAAAATATATAATTATAAGGGTAAAACTTATTTTAAAATATATAATTAAAATGGTAAAACTTAATGTTAAACTCTTAATGTTATATGTGCTTGGATTTGTTGTATTAAGGTTGAATGCTTGTTTACTTCAACATCGATAAATGAAGATGCTAAATGGCGTTGTTTTGTTCATTAAAATCTTTAATTATTGTGAAAATTAGGGTCGTTTGAAGAAAATAGGTTAGGATCTGTTTTGGACCCGGATCCATTGGATCTGGATCTGGATCCTCACTTTTATTACCCAGCGAAATTCGGATCGAATCTAGATCCATGCCTCAAAAATGGATCTGAATCCTAGAGAATCCAGTCCAGATCCTACCCGTTGACATCCCTACCCCACCTCCCCTAATGAAAATTGTTACAAATTATATTGTTACTATAGAATCATTAATGATACCTTTAAACTTTATTAATTCTCCCAAATGCTTACTTGGTACCATTAATGTCGATTAGTATTTAATAATGAACTCTAACTATTAAAGGTTTCTTAGTTCGGTTCTGACAAATTAAATTCATTTCAGTTCAGTTTGAAAGAACTGGTCTTAGTCTCTTAACGGTTAACATAACCCCCGAATCCCATCAATCAGCCCAGTCCTAGAAGTCAAGATGAAGCAAAAGATGAGCTGAGTTTCTTCAAACATGGCCAGAACAGCCACTGGTTTATCCCACCGTTGCCTCCTCTCTTCTTCCACTCCAATATTAACGGCAACACAAACACAATGTGCGTTGTCAAAACATGGTCAACGTTTTCTGACCTCCATTGCAACCTTATCCTTCTCATTAGAGCCATCTGCAACTCATCGTTTAATTCACAAATTCGTTTCTTCTTCTTCCAAAGCCGTGACTCTGAGCACCCTCAACCATCTTCTTTCTTCTCACTCTACTAATCCTCGTCTTGCCTCTCTCGCTCTTCCTGTAAGTCATGCTTTAGTCTTGTTTCGTATGACGATTCATGTTAGCCGACCCCACTATTATTTTGGGATTAAGGCTTTGTCGTCGTTGTTGTTGGTGTTATTATTGTTGTTGTTAGTTGTATCAAATTCCACCATTTCCCAACTTGGAATTTGATTAAAATTTGTGTTTTCTTTGCCTTTGGTCAATATTATTACCAGCCAATTCGTTTATAAAGTTATAACAATTGTAATTTGGTAATTATTGTGGAAAACCCAAATTTACCTTCATAAACAACAAAATATGTACCCAAAAAACACCAGTATATTAATTCTGTTAGATTCATATACAGTTTCATTTTATTATTTTTGGTTATCAACAACAAATGTTTTAACGGTTATGAATCGGACATTCCTCGAACAGCATATGGATTTTGTGAATTTGCTACTGAAGGTTGAAAATCTTATGGTATACTACTATTTACTGAGTTAACCATCAATATTTGCATATTATTTGTTTGATATTGCAGTTGTATATAAACATTACACAACTCTCCTGGTTTTCCTGGAACTCGAAACTAGTTGCCAGTGTTATTGCATTTTTATACAAACAAGGGGAAGTAGAAGAAGCTGAACTTCTGATATTCGAAACTGTTTCAAGTTTCTGCTTAAAGGAGAGAGATTTGGTTTCTTTTTACTCTAATTTGATAGATTCTCATGCTAAACTGAAATCAGAATGTGGGTTTTCCACTGCATTAGCACGTTTGAAGGAATTATTATTTGGATCATCTTCTACTTATGTGAGAAAAAGAGCTTATGAATCAATGGTTGGAGGGCTGTGTGTCATGGGCCGACCTCACGAGGCTAAAACTTTGATCAATGAAATGAGAGAGCTAGGTATAAGACCATCAACATTTGAGTTTAGGTCCATAATTGAAGGGTATGGAAGGCTAGGATTATTCCAAGAAATGCTGCAAAGTGTTGCTGACATGGAAGATAATGGATATGCATTAGATAAGATCTCATCGAACATGGTCCTCTTGTCGTATGGTCTGCACAATGAACTGTCCCAGATGGTTTTGTGGATGCAAAAGGTTAAAGGCTTAGGCGTTGGATTTTCAATTAGAACATATAATTCCGCTCTAAACTCATGCCCTACTGTTATATCGTTGTTGCAAGATCTCAAGAAAGTACCCGTTTCACTGGAAGAACTTCTTGTAGAGTTGAAAGGTGATGAAGCCTTATTGATACAAGAATTAGTTGAATCGCTGTTTCTAGATGAGATAATCACATGGAGTCCTTTGCAGTCGAAGCTAGATTTGCACGGAATGCACCTAAGTACATCCTACATAATAATGCTTCAGTGGATGAACGAGCTGCGTTGCAGATTCACTTGTGGGGAATATAAAGTTCCAGCTGAGATTATGGTAGTCTGTGGATTAGGCAAACATAGCAGTGTTAGAGGTGAATCGCCGGTGAAAGCCTTGGTTAGAGAGATAATGCATCGTACTGAAAGTCCTCTGAGGATTGACCGGAAGAATGTTGGTTGTTTTATTGCCAAAGGGAAAGCTGTGAAGGACTGGTTGTGCTGACTGATTGACTGGATGATTAGCATTATGAAGTTTTGACCTTTTGGTAGTGTTGCTCAGTAAATGTTTTCTCTTCAGAGACTATTCTTCAGAAAATGTATCTGATATAGCTCAACAGATGAGATACATTATGCATTATTATTCGCTGCGAATTCAAGCTGTCACTCCTAGAAGATGTATGAAGCATTGTTTGTAGACTTAGAAAACATCATCACAAACATTATTTGGCCTCCCAAGGTAAATTCTGAGGCAGCATTTAAGTTATCTTGCTGCAATTTCTGAAGCTGTGTGACATAAATCTCCATCTTGAGGCTGAAGATTGTAGGTAAAATTACGGTTAAGATCTCGTGTAAAATTTGCACAAGATTGTTGAGTAATGTGGACATAAAGTAGATCTCTCACAAAGCATAATATTTTCATGGCACCACGACCACTTGCTTCTGGGTTGAGATTTACACTTTGTTTGGTATTTTTTTAGTAAAGGAAGGGAAAAGAAAGGAAGAGAGAGGAAAAGAAAGGAAAAGAAGAGAAAAGAAGGTAGTTGTAGTTTCCAATGTTTGGTATAATTGGTGGATTTAAGAGGAATCACATGTTTGGTTGTCATTAGTAAAGGAAAGGAAAGGAAATGAAGGAAATAAAAAAACATAGATAAAAGCTTATTAGCTTTCTTTCCTGTCAAATTCCTCCGATTTTGGGAGGAAAGGAAAGCAAGGATTTAAGAGTATTCCTTTCCTTCCACTTCCTCTCCTTTCCAATCAAACCCCTCTTATTTTCTTTTACCAAACATGAGAAAGTTTGTTTCTACCTTTCCTTTTCTTTCTTTTCCATCCAAATTCTTCCTACCAAACAAACCCTTACAGTATTCACCCACACTGTATTCAATGTGAAATGTATCCTTTGAATTACAAGGTTCTGCTCATCATAGTCATCAACCCCTTATGGGGTGTTTGGTATGTAGGATCTGGAAGTGGGATCGGGAATCCTGATTCCAATTGCGTCAAATGTCTTGTTTGCTTCGGGGTTCGCGAACAAAATGTGGGATGGGGAGGGAATGGGGATTAGGGAAATTATTTACACATTTTCCAGATCTATTTTGCAAATAAAGTGACAATTTTAAAAATAAAATGTCAATAATATCTAGTCATAAAGATTAAATATCTAGTCATGATATTTTTCTAAAAAAATTAATGATTAGAAATTTAACGTTTGCGGCTAAATATTATTGACATTTTACTTACAAAAATGCTACTTGATAAGCAGATTATCAATCTCAATGATGTACCAGATGGCCCTTGATAATCAGGAGGGGATTATTCAGGACAATTTAATGCCATGCTAGCCTTGAGGGGTATATGAATGACTGTCATTAGAGCAAAGCTCACAATATGATATCTAAGCTGCATAATAATGTGTAATTTATTAGTGTATACAGGGAGTGACTATGAGAGAGGTGACAGCTCAATGGAGTTCCACCACAGATTCCATTGCCCAAGATTCGAATCCTCATCCCAACAATATGTTGGAGAGTTCTCTTATGGTGACAGTGGGCCTTCAAGCATGTTGTCTTCTAAGCTATTTAGCCTTGTACCCAGCCTCTGAGCTGGTGTGCCCTGCAGGCTAGTAGCCTAGCAGGGGTTGGTCTTCGGGCCAATTATCTTTCCTAATAAAAAAAAGAGCGTGCGACTCTGAGACGGATGTATCACTACCCCTAATCTTGTAGCCAATAGGGTTTACAGGTTTAGTGATTCGTCGCATCAAAGACGTGTTTGAACAATGTTGAACAAGAAAGCAAGAGAACAATAATTACCCTTATAATAAAATAAGATATGATAAAATAAATACTATATGTTCTCTCTTTTTTCCTTGTTTTTCCAATTTCGGAATAGGTCCGTGTAAAATTGGAAACGACAAGTGAAACACAAGCATACAAATGTACTGCAATCCCAGTGAAAAGTGTATTCGTCATGTATCGATCACAAAGTATAATGCTCACCTGCAGCAACACAAATCAATTTTGGCAAAATGAATAGGACTTTTCTGTTAAGCTGATTAAGGTGAATCACTCAGCACTTTCTATTAAGGGCCGGTTTGGTTGAAGCTTTTGGTACTAGCAGAAATGGAATGAAAAGCCAAATGACGTTTCTAGGCGTTTGTTTCACAATATTTTCTTTTCAATCCGATACCTGGCGTTATATGAATCCTCCCATATGAATCCCTACCTCCACCAGCGGTAACAAAACCGATTCAGAAGGGAATCAAATAACTGACACTTGAGAAGCCAAGGCCTCTGCCTCACTGTTATTAACTTGGCAGCAGCTTCACTACCTCACTCATCACTTGAACGTTGAGCCATTAGATTACCACCGCCAATGTAAAAAAAAAAGTTTAGAGAGATAGTGAAGAGAAGAGAGACAACAGAGAAATGTGTCCCATTCATTAACAACACCAAACACAAATTGTGATAGAAATAATGACGAGGAAAGATGAGGTCATCATGTTCATAGATCTACTATCTGATTATTATTTTTTCAAATTTTTGATATCTTTTTTTCTTGGCTACTGAGGAAGGGGTGATTTGTGGGATACAGAATACAAATCACTAACCAAACAAGTTTATCAGGTTAATGGAATGGGTTAAATCTGATTCCTTTCCTCCATTAATTTTGTTTCCATTCCATTTCCTTCTTGGGTATTGAACCAAACAGGCCCTAAGAGGAAAACTACCAAAAACATCCTGCATATTGCAGAAAATGGAAAAACATATGTGAGCTGAGTGATGTTTAAAAATCAAAAATAAAATCAATCTATTTCTATTAGTAGTACAACAACATGCCCTCTGAACTTGACACTGTTCTAGCAAGAAATTACCAACTTTAAGCTCAAACAAACTCGTACTTTTCTTAATCAGAAGAAGGTAGACGGTAGATCAATCAATTTTTGCCCAATCTGGATACGGGCACTCATATGTCCAACCAGGTCCTGTGTATCTTACACAGTGTAGCCATAAACCCTCCTCATGCCGATCATACCTGCGTATAGAGCTTAGCAATATGAGAAGGTAGATATAGCTAGTATCGGACATGAAAAGTATAGAGCAAATCGAGCAAAGCAAGATGTCAAAATACAAAATCACCAAAATAACACAGAAAGCCTGTAACGTTGTGCCTCCCTCACATATTGAAACAGAGTAATTAAAAAAATTCCAAATAAGCCAATAAGATACAGATTTATCACACACAACCATACAAGTTTAAAATCTCTCTCCATAATACAAAGTCAATCAGCTTTTTTGACAAATAAGACAGAAACTAATATCTTGTACAACACTGCAAATATTGTGATATTAATATAAAAATTATGAAACCAAAGGATAACATTCTCTGCTTGAGCAGTGCACCAAGTGTCAATATTACAGTCAACGTGTGAAAAGACACGCAGTGACAATAATGAAGAAACAGTCTGACAGTGCACAGTGCAGACTAGAAAATCGTACAAGAGGAGGTTGAAAGCTTTGGCTAAACAAATATTTGAAAGTTAGTCATCGATATTCTAAATGAGAGATAATATGGCATGATAATAGTTAAGTGATCAAATAAACATGAAATGGGGATTGGGGAGAGTAGAATATTTGGAACAAGTATGGATTTTGAATTAACACAACGAGCTTTGAATGAAATAAGAGCAAAATATTGCAACATTTTCATTGAGCAAATCTCATAGACATACTTACAGAATGTATGGTTGGGAGGAAAATATTTTTAAGAAAAGCAATTTTCCTTCCCTTGGTTTGTATAGGCTGGATACTAGTTTTTCCATGCGCGGAATAAGTAATCATATGGCCCCTTTGGTTAGTGGTCATAAATGGTGGTAATGCAAGTGGATTTTAGTGTAAATGTGTAGAGAAATTCTCATGCCAATTCCATGGTAATGCTACTTTATCCCAAAACCTTCTTTCAAAAATTTCATTACCACTTGAGAAGGTGGTATTGGGTGGTAGACTGGTAGCGGAAATCTATGAAGAAAAACACATGTTTCTAGATGAAGTTTCATTACCATAGATATAGACATCAGATTTTCGTTCAAAAGTAAACTAAAATCATCATCATTACCACCGTTTATAACCGCCTACCAACGAGACTAGGTCATGCTTGGATTGACGATAATGCATTAGGGGGGTAATGGAGACAAAATGAAGAGAATGAAGTTAAAGTTGGGTGGTTTTGGAAGAGATGATATGAAATGCAAGGGAGAGCACATATGTTAGTATCATCTCATATCCAACAGCTCATGTTAAATTAGAACCTCCCTCAACCTAATGGTCCATGCCTATCTCCTCACCTCTTAACAACACAGCTCTAAGACATCTGAATGTTTTTAATATCATTTTTAATGTTTTTAATATCACATAATGATCCTATATTTAGAGAATTTTTACCTGTATTTACTACTTATCTTAGATTAAAACAATAACATACGAAACATTGGTCGCCATCAGACAAGTGCTCTTGTATGATCCCATAAGCAGCATATTTTCTTTTCTATTATGGAGGGAGTAAGTAGCATATTTCAGAAGAAGACTCGTTCAAAAAATCAGCAAAAAAAACAAGTTCTTACCCGTTAGGGGACAAATTTGGGCAATGCGTACACATAGGATCCTTGCTAAAATCTGTGAAGGATTCCTCTTCCAGATCCTCAATGCTTTGACAATTTCTGGATGAAAGAGATTCCCTCAATCTGGCAGCAGCTCTATCAGCACTTGCTCCCTCAGTAGAACGCTGACCAACTAACTCACCAAGATAGAGCATGTCATTGGCAATTGGATGACCAGCATACTGAAGATGAACTCGTATCTGACAAACATAGATTGAATTATTGAAATGGAGTTAACAAAATCATTCATTCGTATTCCTAATATAAAGATGCCAGCATCTCGGAAAGGTTAGCCATGGAATGCACTCTATTCATTAAGTGGGTCAAATATCTCAGATGGTGAAAAAAAGTTATAGCTACTAAAACACCTAAAATGGATAGGAAAAGGTCATTCTCGAAATATCAAATCCATGCATTTTATCATCAAAAACAATAAATTCCTAGCACCTTCTTTCACTACGCAATACGCATCTTGAAAAAAAAAAAGGAAAACAACCACTAGTCCGTTCACCCAATATACTATGCAACTCAGACTCTTCATATTATCTCCAGTACCCGTGTCATGGGTATGGATACTTCAGCACTTCATTTTGGGCCAAAATTTCGGAATTTTTTTCAAACATAGAAGAGTGTGACATCTAGACACGTTCTTGTGTCCGACATTGGCACCCGAGTCTAAGTAACAAACAGAATAAATGTGTCAGCAACACAAAAATTAAACAAAAAGAAATGAGGTAAGTGAAACAAAAGACAGATTAAAAGCTTGAACTTGGTAGGATGAAAGGTCAATTGATCACAAAGAATTACCACATTGATCTATAACTGCTATGCTAACGTCACAAATTTGTTCTACCTGATGAGTTCGGCCAGTGAGGGGTTCACACAGGACAATGCTGTGATCTCCATCAGTACTTAATCTTTTAAACTTTGTACAAGCAGCCTTTCCCTTCAGATTTATATTGGCAGAACCATTTCCACCCTGCATAACCAAACAGATTCAGTTAAGAAACTGTAAAAGAGGTAAACCATTAGCAATGAGACCAAAGCAAGGGTGCTTAAATTGTGAAATGACTGATATGCAAGAACAACTTGAAATATAAATAATTATATAGCACTTAAAAAAAAAAAAAAAAAAGTGGAAGTGTGCAAGAAGATTTTCTTTCAGGACCATTTCAGAAACTCATAACCAGGCAGAAATTACGAATATCTTTCCATTTTCCTTCCCCATGGAGATTACTAAGAAATCCAGGAAGGAGCCTAAGATATGAATAAGCTAAGCGTTTAACACACGCAACATAATGAAATGCAGGCTCCCTTAAAACTTATGTAATAGCCTGTTTTATTAAACAGATTTATGACAGTGTTATAGCATAAGCAGAAACACTACTAAGCTGAATCGAGCATCATACCACCATATCTTCCCAAGAGAGATCTACAAGGCTAACTCAGCTCAATCATTAGTACGTCTTTGCACATTTCCTTAGATAAATGATCGAGGATGTCGCGTCCAAACAAGACTCTTACTTCTCAACAGTTAAACCTTTACTTTCCTTACCACACTTATTACCGAAAGTCAACGCCTGGGATAATAATAGGCAGCTGCTACCTCCTATTGTTCTGAGTTTGCTTCTAAAACTTAGCTTTTATTGCCTTCTCCATAACTACTCTGATTTTCCCTCTTCCTGTGATTCCTAATAACTTCTTTCTTCCCATTCTAGACTGTTTCCAGTAAGTAAGGTTTTTTGCAACTGACAATTTGCTTGAAGTAGATAAATCGTAGTTCCTTTGCCTTCCTCATGGATGGCGGGAAAACCTTTATCATCAGCTTAGCAGACTTGTCCCATTATAACTTAGCAGTTGACAAAGGAAGTGAATAAGAGATTATAGACAACAGACTCAATGAAGGATTTCTTCTCCATATTTAGTCAGGGATCAACTTATGTATGTTCCATATCCTATTAAGAGTTGCATTTAGGATCTATGTCTAGTAAGTCAGGTCCAATAAGATATATATAGATGCTTGCCTAAACAGAATACATTAATCATATCAAAAACATCAAGATCACTTCACCCTAATGCCACTAAAGAGGCTTCCACCCAATGTGAGGTAAGAAGGCTCTGAAGTATGCATCCTTATCCCAGTATATAAAAAGGCTATTTCCAATAGAGTCTACTCTTCATCAGAAATGGTACAGCAGAACTTAAGCTACTTCACAATGAGTAAGGAAAGCAGAACTGAATGATATTTCCCATAGTAATAAAGAATAATATTTGATAAAGGACAGTTGATATTCGTGTCAATTCTTCCTCTAATGAAGTGCTTAGCTGGGACTAAAACTGCAAGGAATCAAGGGACACCTAAGGTAATCACCGACGTTAGGAGTAGCAAGAAGGGAAAGCCACAGGAAAGTGAGGTGGATGCCACCTAAGGCAAATAGGCACAAAGGACAGCAGAAAATAGCAGAGGAGCGCAGAGGAAAATCCTAGGAGCAATGATTATTCCTTGTACCTGGGGCTCGCTGAATGATTGGCAAAAAGTAGACGTTGGAATTAGGGCAACTGTAGGGGCTCAGGAGTATAAATAAACTAGCAGTAGTTTTTCTTTCCCTATGGAATGTTTGGTCATATTTTTAGTTTTCTTTTGTGGAGAGAGCTCACCTCTTGAAAGTTGAGTAGTTGTATTGATCCTGAGGTCACTTGATCCAATTAATATAACATATCCTTTACTGTTTTTCCCTAAAGTTTGTAACTTTAATCTGATTCCTAGCAACTTGGTATCAGAGCAAGGTTAGATCACCATGCCACCCTCACAGTTACAGAGGCTCGAGCAGCTTGAGAATGACGTCGCTGGGATTCAGACCACCTTGACAGAGGTCATGGCGAATCAGCAGACGGTGGGAGAGAGGATAGCAGCAGACCTGGATCTCGCCGTCCAGAGAATGGAAGGGCGTGCCACGCGCGCCAAGGAGAACCAAGATGCCTTAATCCAGCAAATTCGAGAAGAAAATCGGAAGGGACAAGAAGAACTGAGGGCAGCGTTAGCTGCGTTGCTTCAGAGGGGACCGGACTCATCCGCCACCTTCAGTAATATACCCTTTCGCAGGGGACCCAACCCGGAAGCAGAGGGGCTGGATGTGATGAACTAAGATCATCAACAGACCAAAAACAGTAGTTTATGGAAGAAAATAGAGATTATGGAAGTGAAGAAGATGATTAATAAAAGAAACAAATGAAGATATGATTGAATAGATGATTAAATCACCAATTACAACCTCGCCACCCTTTCGAGAGGAATGGCCCTCTCCCAATTAAACTAAATGACAACTTTTCATAAATATTCAACAACCTTTCTCTCTCCCTATTCCATTCTATTTATAGAGATATTTCCTCCCTAACTCTCTAGCTTATTCTTCAAGCTACTACTAAAAACTAACTAAATATTGCAATACCAAAAGTACCCCTCTCCCTAGGTTGATTCATTACATTACCGGCCGCCCAAACATTCACCTTGTCCTCAAGGTGGATAGAAATTGGCACTCAATTCCCGGTCTACGCAGTAGTGGTTAGCATCATCTTCAAAATACTGTTGGCATTGTTTAATTTCCTCTTTGTTGAGAGTGGAGTGTAGCAGCTTCAGTGGCTTGCCCATGGCAGAAACATCCAGCAGCTTATCAAGTGGAAGGGTCTGGTTATGAGTGAAGTGGGTAGAATTTGGAGTGGAATGAGGAATGTGAGTTGCAAGAAATCGAAAAGAAATTAGGGGTGAAGGCTGTAACGGTGTTAGCACACAAGCGGGTGGGAACAATAATGGCTAGGTTGGAAAAGTTGGGTTTTAAAACTTGGGGTAACAGACCAGGATAAGGGTCACAAAGCCCAGAGACTGGCTCAGTCCCATTTAAATCACAAGTGGAAAACTGGGTGGGCTTAGTAAAGATGGGTAAGTTTAAAGTGGACCTTACCTCACTTATATTAATTGAGTCCCTTTTTTGCTTCTTTATATTCCCACGTGACAGATGACTCTTTTGGATTTCATAATTGTTAGCTGGGTTGGTAGGAATGGACTTAAAAATAATAAACCTAGGCTGCCAAGCCACATGCCTTTTCTTATTACTAGGAAACTTGGGCTCACAAGGATCAGGCCCAATTTTTTTCATGAACTTATCAACCCTTGGAATGACCTGAAAATCCATCGCACTTTACTTGCCATGCTCCCCAAAATAGTGGCCCCAGCAGCCTGACTCATTGATGATGTCATCATTCAGCCCTTTTACAAGATTGCCCTTAGTACCCATTTCTGGATTCTTCTCCAAGACAGCACCATCTCCAGTCCAATTGCTCGCATAGTTCAGCGCTGGAACCTCCTGGAAGCAGCTTTGAAACTGCCACTCTGCTCCGCCTGGGCCACCACCAGACCCGCTCCCCACAGATCCATCTTTGTCGTCTCTTCCTTCTCTTCTTTTCTCAACCCAAACAAAAATCAGACCACCAGCACAAACATTCAACCCACCAACAAAGTCTCCATTACCTCCACCGGTAAATCCTCCAGCGAAGTCACCAGGCCTTCCACCAGATTCTCTTCTTCCACCCTTTTTCCCGAAAAATTCTCCACCATTGTGGTTGTGGGCGATGATGTTTCGGCATCCACCGGTTTGTCCTCCTAAGTGACCACCTAGACCACCACATGATGCACCCTTCCAAGATTCCGCTTGTATTTCTTCACCTGACTGTTGAAAGTCATTGGTGGCTGTTTGCTCGGTTGTTTTCACCACCTCGTTCTCTTCCACCTCTGAATCTTTGTGGTTGTCTTCATCCTCCATCTCTTTTCGTATAAGATTCAACTCCCTTTTGAGTGGAGCAACAGCGTCACTAATTATTTTCTTGAGGTCGTTTGTTAGGTCTTGCTGAAATTTTTCAAAACCCTTCCTGATTATCTCATTCAAATCTGCAGCGAATTTCTTTGTCTCCTGCGAAGCAAACTCCATTGCAGTTTTTTTTTTTTTGACTAAAGCTGAAAATCAGTGGGTTAATCTCCCAGGATTACTGCTCTGGTACCATTTGTGATGAACTAAGATCATCAACAGACCAAAAACAATAGTTTATGGAAGAAAATAGAGATTATGGAAGTGAAGAAGATGATTAATAAAAGAAACAAATGAAGATATGATTGAATAGATGATTAAATCACCAATTACAACCTCGCTACTCTTTCGAGAGGAATGGCACTCTCCCAATTAAACTAAATGACAACTTTTCACAAATATTCAACAACCTTTCTCTCTCCCTATTCCATTCTATTTATAGAGATATTTCCTCCCTAACTCTCTAGCTTATTCTTCAAGCTACTACTAAAAACTAACTAAATAGTGCAATACCAAAAGTACCCCTCTCCCTAGGTTGATTCATTACACTGGAGAACACCCCTAACCGCTCCTATGAGCAGAACCACCCCAACACCGGCGTGGGTAACTGGAGGTATAAAAAACTGGACTTGCCCTATTTTGACGGTTCCAACCCCGATGGGTGGATCCTCCGAGCAGAAAGGTATTTCAAGTTTTACCGATTAGAAGAAGGAGAAAAGGTGGAGGCCGCCGTCGTGGCTTTAGAGGGGGATGCCCTTTTGTGGTTCCAGTGGGCAAATCAGAGGAGAGAGATACTGAGTGGGGAAGAGATGAAAAGCCTTGTGTTGCGTCAGTTCAGGCCGGCCGGCGCCGGCACGTTGCACGAGCAATGGCTCGCGCTTGCACAGGTGGAAGGGGTGGAGGAGTATAAGAAGAAATTTATCGAGTTACTAGCGCCCTTAGAAGGAGTGTCGGAGGAGATTGTAAGAGGGAAGTTTGTAAGTGGGATCAAGGAAGAAATCAGGGCTGAAGTAGTGATGATGGGCCCAAGATCCTTAGAGGTGGCAATGGAATTGGCCATCAGGGCTGAACAAAAGGTGAAATGGGCCTCACAAAAAAAAACCCACTCCACTTATACCAAAACCCAACCTTCTCATACCCAAACCCACAACTCCAAATACACTACCCCCATCAATCCGTCGGGATTCACTTCAGCCACCAGTTTTGTTTCCAAACCCACCCACCTAAATTACCCAACACCCTCTCACAGCTCCCAGAACTCCACTGCCCAGATCCGACGACTCAGCCACGAAGAGATGCAGCATCGCCGAGAGCGCGGCCTCTGTTTTCACTGCGATGATAAGTGGAGCACCGGGCATCGCTGCCGACGCAAAGAGCTCAGCGTGTTGGTGGGGTCAAAAGAACCGGAGATGGGGGAAGGCTCCAAAGAAAGGGATAATCCGGGGGAGGAGGAGCAAAAAGGGGAAGAGATAGGGCCCCCACAACCGGAGATTTCGTTATGTTCAGTCTTGGGAATCAACAACCCAAAAACACTCAAGCTGAAGGGAACAATCAAGGGCATGAAGTGGTGGTCATGGTTGACCCGAGGGCAACCCACAACTTTATATCCCTCACCACAGTGCAGAGGCTCGGAATTCCCATCACCACCACCCCTGGTTTTGGAGTGACATTAGGTACGGATGAAGCAGTACAGGGCAGGGGAGAGTGCAAGTCCCTACTCCTCCAATTGCAAGGTATTAATATCATTGAAAATTTCTTACCTTTAAAACTGGGTAATTCCGATTTGATCTTGGGAATACAGTGGTTGGAAAAACTTGGTACTATGACAACAAACTGGAAAACACAAACTTTGAAGTTCAATGTTGGTCAAGAAACAGTGACTTTGAGAGGGGATCCATCCTTAGGGAGGACTTTGATTTCACTAAAGGTTATGATGAAAACCTTGACCAGAGAGGGAGGAGGCTATTTGGTAGAGCTCAATAGGCTGGAAGGAAGAGAGAGTCTACGAGACACCCCCGAAATACCATCCTACCTTACCCGCCTACTGACCGACCACCACAAAATCTTCTCCCCACCAACCAACTTACCACCCTACCGTGGCCATGAACACTCAATTGTCTTGAAGGAAGGGAGTGACCCTGTGAGTGTCCGACCTTATCGGTACCCCCATATCCAAAAAAATGAGATTGAGAGACTTATTGAGGACATGTTGCAGGCCGGACTGATTAGACCCTCCACTAGTCCTTTCTCCAGTCGTAAAGAAGAAAGACGGAAGTTGGCGATTTTGTGTTGACTATCGTGCCCTCAACAAGACTACCGTCCCGGATAAATACCCTATCCCCATGATTGATGAGCTACTTGATGAGCTCAAGGGGGCTGCCATATTCACGAAACTCGACTTGAAATCGGGTTATCATCAAATCCGGATGAGAGCGGGGGATGAACATAAAACCGCTTTTCGCACTCACCAAGGGCATTATGAGTTCATGGTGATGCCTTTTAGCCTCATTAATGCCCCGGCCACCTTCCAATCTCTTATGAATGACATCTTCAAGCCCTACCTTTGAAAATTCGTCCTTGTTTTTTTTGACGACATACTCGTCTATAGCCCCAACCCCGAAGCCCACAAAGGACACCTACACCTCACCCTCACAAAACTGGCCCAAAACCATCTCTTTGCTAACCCGTCCAAGTGTGAGTTTGGTAGGGAAGAAATTGCATATTTGGGGCATGGCATATCTGCCACGGGGGTAGCCGTGGATCAGGATAAAATTAAGGCAATGACTGCTTGGCCTTACCCAAAGAACCTCAAGGAGCTTAGGGGTTTTTTGGGGATCACCGGCTACTATAGAAAGTTTGTGGCAAATTATGCTTCTATAGCCTCACCCCTCACTCAACACCTCAAAAAAAGATGCCTTCGTGTGGTCCCCTGAAGCCACCGTAGCCTTTGACACCCTCGAAAGCCACCTGACCACAGTACCCATCCTAGCCCTTCCCAACGCTTCTAACTACGGATTGGGGGCAGTACTCTCCCAAGACAACCACCCCTTAGCCTTTTTCAGCCAAACATTGGGGCCGAGAGCTCGACTTAAGTCCATTTATGAGAAAGAACTAATGGCCATAGTTCTTTCCGTTATGAAATGGCGCCATTACTTGTTGGGGAGGAGGTTCACAATAAAAACTGATCAACAAAGCCTCAAATTTCTCATGGAGCAACGAGAAATAGGGCCTGAATATCAAAGGTGGGTGAGCAAGTTGCTAGGGTTCACTTTTGATATAAGCTAAAGGTCGGGGGTGAGCAATGTAGTGGCCGATGCACTTTCAAGGCAACCTGAAGAGGTCATCGAACTGCACAACATCAGTTCTACATGTCTCTTTAATTGGGAAAAATGGCGTCCCCAAGTGCAGCAAGATTCCTTCATCAGCACAATTAAAACTGACCTCGAGGAGGGCAGAGCCTGCCCGAAGGGGTACACTTTACAGCAGGGACAGGTGATGTATAAGGGCTGGCTGGTCAAACCTAAGAATCTGGGCTTGGTGGCTGCACTTCTCAAAGAATATCATGATAGCCCAAGTGGGGGGGCACTCTGGTGACATGAAGACTTACCAAAGGCTAGCTACAGCTTGGTATTGGCCAGGGATGCAGAGGGACATCCAGAAATATGTGCAAGGCTGCCACGTTTGTCAACAAAACAAACAAACGACACTGAGTCCAGGAGGACTTCTCCAACCCCTCCCCATCCCCACTCAAATTTGGGAAGAGTTAAGCATGGACTTCGTGGAAGGGCTCCCTACTTCCTTTGGGAAAGACAGCGTGCTGGTTGTTGTCGATAGGCTTTCCAAGTATGCGCATTTTGTGAGCCTCAAACATCCATTTACGGCTCAATCTGTGGCAGAGATTTTCATCAGAGCAATCGTCAAACTACATGGGGTGCCTACCACTATTGTGAGTGATCGAGACAAAATTTTCCTTAGCTTATTTTGGAAAGAGCTTTTCAAACTTCATGGTACCTCTTTGCATTATAGTACAGCATATCATCCTCAGACCGACGGTCAAACGGAAGTGGTGAACAAGGTTCTAGAAGCCTACCTAAGGTGTTACATCAACGGGAAACCGAAATCTTGGTCCAAATGGTTGCATTGGGCCGAGTATTGCTACAACACAAACTGGCATGCCTCCACATTGTGCACCCCATTCAAAGTGGTGTATGGGAGGGACCCCCCACACCTCACGAAATACACCAAGGGAGAAACTGCAATAGCTTCCTTAGAAGACCAACTCTTGGAGCGTGACGCAATGTTGGATGACATCAAGGCACACTTGCTGAGTGCGCAACAGAAAATGAGGTTGTATGAAGATGGGAAGCGGAGAGAAATCAAGTTTGAGGTGGGAGATCTGGTGTACTTAAGGCTGCAACCATACAGGCAGCAATCTCTCTCAAAGCGTCCTAATGACAAGCTCGCAGCAAGGTACTACGGCCCATTTGAAATCCTGCAAAAAATAGGTCCAGTGGCCTATAAAATCAACCTGCCCACTCATGCGAAGATCCATCCCGTATTCCATGTTTCACAAATCAAAGCCTCAGTAGGCCCTCATCCGGCAAACCCCACTTTTCCTCCTGAAATCAGCACTGAACTAGTCCTGGAAACTGAACCAGAGCAACTATTGGAGGTCAGATCTCACTCACCCTCTTCTGTCAACCCAACTGAAGTTCTCATCAAATGGAAGAATCTACCAGAATACGAGGCCACCTGGGAGGATTTTGCAGCTGTGAATCAACGCTTTCCACTCTTTCACCTTGAGGACAAGGTGGCTCTTTGGGCCCGGGGTAATGCAAGGAATCAAGGGACACCTAAGGTAATCACCTACGTTAGGAGGGGCAAGAAGGGAAAGCCACAGGAAAGTGAGGTGAATGCCACCTAAGGCAAATAGGCACAAAGAACAGCAGAAAATAGCAGAGGAGCGCAGAGGATATTCCTTGGAGCAATGATTATTCCTTGTACTCGCTGAATGATTGGCAAAAAGTAGACGTTGGAATTAGGGCAACTGTGGGGGCTCAGGAGTACAAATAAACTAGCAGTAGTTTTTCTTTCCCTATGGAATGTTTGGTCATATTTTTAGTTTTCTTTTGCGGAGAGAGCTCACCTCTTGAAAGTTGAGTAGTTGTATTGATCCTGAGGTCACTTGATCCAATTAATATAACATATCCTTTACTGTTTTTCCCTAAAGTTTGTAACTTTAATCTGATTCCTAGCAAAAACATCTTCTTAGAAAAGTAGTTTTCTCATTTCCTTTGTTTGGTTTGTAAGGAATGGAAATGGAAATTCCAATGGTGGGACATAGTTCTCATAACATGGAAGCCTTAACCTTTGACAGGAGCACCACATCTTTTTTCTTATATTTTACCTTCTGCCTACTCTCCTACCATGCTTCCTCTCCCTTCCATTTCCATTTTTCCTCTATCACTTTTCTTGCAAGAAACCAAACAAAGGAGTTTTAATCATTTTCCATTGACATTGTTTTCCTTCCAACCAAACAGAACCTTAGTCCTGTTCTCTCTGCTCCTTTCCCTTCTTCCTTTACTTTCCTCCTTCCCCATATTCCAACAACTCTCCTCTTGTTCTCCCCTCCTCTATCATATTGCTATTGCACAATCAACTGATCCTCTGCTAGAGGTATTGCATAATCAAAGGTTCTGAAATATATATATTGTTTCTCTTGTGGCCATATGCCCTAAAATGATAAAACTTATGCCAAAAACTTTATTTTACCAGATTAACCTGGTTCGTAATAGATATGCCAGAGTTTCGAGAAAACATCTTACCTCCGCATGACTTCTTTTCTCCCGAGGATCATGATTAATATTCACATCAACAACTTGCTGTAAAAGATAAACCAAATATGCCGAATTAATACAAATCAATATAATTGTCAACAAAAAAGTTGAAAATGGTTTACTTTGGCTATAATGATTATTTAAATATACACAATACCAAAAAATGAAATTTGATCCTAACTACTAAAAGCTGCAAAAGCAAGATCTATTCATTTCCTTTACTCTCCCTTTTTACCCCCTCTATTCATTTGTCTATAGAGCATGAGTGATGATATACGTAGGTAACCAAGCATGAGTTATTCTGTTTCTCTTAAAATATGAAGAAGTGCAAATAAAACAAAACTCAAGATTATAAACCCATAGGACAACAGCAGAAATCCCAGATACAAGTCATTCATACTGCAGAAAGATATCTTAACAATTTGAATCCAATCCAGCTCTATTCTGTTACCAACATTTCCATGCTAATTTCAGGATCCCCAAAGTAATCCACTGCTAGATGGACCAAAAGGCGATAAGAAGAAAAGTTAAAGTGGAAATGGATAACCGAGCCAGAAATAGACTGCAGCCAGCTCTCTTGTTTTTAAGATCTAAGCTTTGATGTCATGGACATGAACATATCTATCCCAAATTGCCCATTATTTTTAATACTTAAAAGTTTGCTTCCGTTTAACAAATATGACAGCAAGAAAATATATATTCGATAAATCATAGATCTGAGAGATTTACGTAAAGAATACCTCACCCTCTGGAAATACCCCTAGGACCTTTGCAATATACAGTTTCCGCACAAGTCCTCCTTCAATCTGACAAGTTCAGCAGTCAGCATACAGAAAACACAGGCACAACATGTCTTATATTGAAAAGCCAGAACAAACATGGTTGGAAGTCTTCGCCAATCCTAATATATACATCTATTAGTTTTCGGGTGTAATCCTGCTTTGACAACATTGCACATAATCTCCCCATTTGGAAAAGCGGATAAAACTTGGTTTACCCACTATAAATAGTATTTAATGTATGGTAGAATCCAACTCATCATCCACAAATATTTTTTAATAGGAAAAATTCACATCAATAATCCCAACTATGACCACTCTTCCAAAATTAATCCCAACTAAGGATTATTCCAGTATAATCCAAACTATAGGGTGCATTTTCCCAAAATGATCCCAGCTGACAGGTGACCTACTAAACAGGTAAATTTTGTAAATTTTTTTAATTTATTTAATTAAGTTAATAATCCATACCACCCACCACCCACCACCTAACCACCGTTAACCACTACCACACACCACCGTACACCACCATCGCACACCACCATAACCTCCGTTAACCACCATCCCATGACCACAACCACCACCACTCACACAACTAACACAAAGAATCCACCACCACTGGAACAACCACACAACCACAATTACCCAAACCCACCACAAAACCCACCACAATTATCGTCCACAAGTCCACAACAACAGCCACAACCCACACGAACCCAAAACTGCTCCCCTAAAAATGAAAAATCTTCCTCGTCGCATCATCGATGCCGGTGTCTCGCCCTAACTCCTGTCTTGCGCGTGGTTTGGTTTCTCTCCTCTTCACGCGTTGGTTGTGCGATGTTGGTGTCGCCGCTGCTGTTGTCATTGTTCACCGGTGTGCTGGGGTCTTTGTTGTTGTTGTTGTCGTCCTTGCCGATGATGGGTCGTCCCTCGTTGGTGATGCAACCTTGAATTAAAGCCCACCTTTGCTTGCGTTTATCTCTCCTCTCGTTCACCGCCGCTTCTTGCGCCGTTGTTGGTGTTATGTGGGACGTGGGTGCTCTACTCTCTCTCCTTGTCATGCTTTGGTGTTGTTGAATTGCAAAGGTGCGAGAGATGATTGGTGATGAGGGGGTGCTGGTGGATTTGGGGATGGGGGGGGTGGTGGTGTATTTGGGGAGGGGAGGGGTGATGGTGGATTTGGACGGTGGACAGCTAGTGGAAGGGATGGTTGGTGGTAATGAGAGAAAGGAAGAGAGGAAAAAATTTAAAAATAAAATAAAATAATGATCTACGAATTACCTTACGCCATGTGGATGAGGTAACTTGCTAAATAGGTTATAACAGGTAATGGATCAATTTGGGAAGATAACTCATATACTTTGGATTATATTGGAATAACACGTAGTTAGGATTAATATGAGAAGAGTGGTCATAGTTGGGATTATTGTTGTGAATTTTTCCTTTTTAATAACCTATTAGGAGCGGATAATCTACCCACTGCGTAGATGTAGTTAAGTCCTTGGAGAAGCCTATGGTGTTCAGATTTAACAAAAGATAACTTTACAGACAAACGAAATGACACAACAAACCCATGGATGATGGGTGCCATCACCTTTTTCAGAAATTGGTGAAGTGATCTAAACGTAGGCACTGCAGCTTATTTTTATATTTGGTATTATGACTTTATCGCAAAAACTTTCTATTCTATGAATCAGTTCAACAGCTATTTGCCTTGTCAAGCTAATTAAATAATAGCCAAGTATTAGCCAGTTGACCAGCTTATAGAAGTATAGAACTAAAGACTTGCATATCATTACCTTGAAAACTTTAGGTGATTAGTAGTAATGTCTGTGTAAAATGACATGTAGATTTAAGTATATTGTATTACTTATTGATATCAAAAGAAATCTTATATTTTACATATTAGATTTATTTTAATATAATACCTCCTTCCTAAAGTGTTTGCCTACTTAACCTCCAAAAAAGTGGGGGAAAAAGAAGAAGAAGAACCAGAAAATGCCTAGTTAAATTGTGTCACATACAATGTAAAATATATCACAATAAGTAAACATAGACAAAGAGAGCATGAAATGAGTTTTAATAAATTTAATAAGCTCATTCAGAATGATTTAAAGACAACTAGAACGTGTGCAATGTTTTCTGCCAAATACTCTATTTCTCAGCTCCGTAACTTAAAACAGTCAGGAGAGAATAAAGTGTTAACTATACATATGTCCATTCAAGAAAATAAACTTATAAAACGTAACAATTTCCATCCTCAACCTAATTTGTAGATCTTGTTCATTTACTATTATTCCCTTTCTCACTCTCCTCTCTCTCTCATTAGTTTATTCTTTCAACTGATTTCCAACAATGAAAACAAGTGTCGGTTGCAATGCCTAGAAAATCCCAGGCAATAGGAATCATAATGCGCTACCCATGTGCCTTATTGAAGTGACGTGCAACCAAGGAAAATTCCAAAAAATTGATGTAAAAAGAACTGTGTGCCTTGAAGCACACACTTTTTTGTACCCCTCGGTGCTCCTCGAATGCATCTTTTCACATTCTAATCTGGATACCATAAAGTCAAGTTCCTCATGTACTTAACCATGGTAGCCAGAACTTAACCACCCATCCGGATGAATGGATTTGGGAGATGGAAGATTACTTCCAACTTTTCTGGTTTAGCGAAGAGGAGAAGTTCATCCCCTCATATTTCCCTTTCCCGGCCAATACATTTCCTACATGCCTTAGCCCTCCAGATTCAATACCTGCAAGGCCTTTTCATTCACATTCTAGTCCCTACCTCTAAGGCTTCTGAATTCTCCACTGAATGCATGATTTACTTGATTGTTTGGCCTCATCATGTTTGTGTCTCAATTACATCTCGTAATACTAAAGTTCTATGTCTTGTTGGAAAGCCCAATTAGCTTTCTGCATGATATATAAAACTCGAACTTGAAACAAAATAATTCAATAAATTCAAAAGATCTGCCATGCAAGAGTGGGTGGTTGGCTGCTTGCAGATACACCAAAAATCATCTCTATCCATTACAATATTCTGCAGCTCTATTTGGAAACTTCAAATCTTTTATACTTTGTTGGGACCTGAAGTGTTCCTTTTTAATAACATAGTTGTTTATCTTTTTCTAGTGGGTGGTTGGCTGGTTGCAGTTTGAGGTCTCTGGCTGATGAGATGGTGATATGTGTGATGATTTTTAAACTTTTGGAGCGGTTCATCCTCCACACATCAATTGTTCCAATGCTACTCTCTTAGTGTTCTTAGAATCAGGGAACTTAATCAAATATGATCACGTAATCTGCTATTTAACAAACAGTCCTGCCAGCTATTAGACTCCTTCAAAAATCTTACTTTTGTCCAATCCACACTTTAAGGCAACTCGGTATTACTTGGAACAGTGATTGGGATTAGTTTTTTTGCCATTTGATAATCTAGGAGGTGGGAAACTGCAAAGCTCTCACATCAGGCCTCACTGTCGCATTTTTATATGCCATACATGCACGCTTCGAGCAGCCTATGGCTCGTTAAATTTGAAGGTATCGACTCTTGCTCTCACTCTCTCCCCCTTAGCTATAGAGTAGAGTTGTTTAACGGGGTGGATTCCCAATAATGACCCTGAACAGCTTCAGTTAAAATCAGGTCAGACCCGGGTTACTTTGCCAGGCGGGGCCTCATCCAATGGAATGGGGAATGCCTTGAACTGGTTGAAATTTCATTTACAGGCAGAGGTATATGAGTAATCCAATCTAGTCAGTCCACTTTCCTCTCTCATTTAAAATACAATATCTTTGTCATCTACATAGTACACATGAGCACTTTATGGAACATAGACTCGGAAATATTTAGTGAGTTTATAGCAAACAAAAAGAAGGAGCTTCCTTGATCTTCTTCCTTCCTCATGCAATCAAACCTCTCAAAAAGTCAAAATGAAAAAAAAAAAGTGATGGAAAGGACATATTGATTTAGAATAGCATGGTCATAGAACACTACTACACGCACCAATCTATAAATAATAAATATCATGAATAATGGTTAATAGTCCACAATCCTTAATCTGCCTGATTGGCTTCATATAATTCAATGAAAATGAAAAGGGAGCCCCTCAAGTTAACTTTTCCTTCTTTTTTTTCTCTTCTCCTTCCTTTTAAACAATATAGTTTACTCAAAATAACCCAGTTCGCACAAGACATAAGTAAGGCAAAGTATAGGGCTAAAGAGAGCCCAAATAAAGGATCTTTTTGTATAATAGATCCAAAGGTAATTCCTGAACTCATATTGATGCAAAATTTACCTGTTGTCTGAAGGTATCCGCCTGAGAAGAACTCCTGGCTAATATCAGCAGTCCAGAGACGAGGCGATCCAATCTATGTATTGCTGGACTCTGTTGTTAAGACTCCCAAATGGTAACTTTAAAACACAAACTGGCTCAAATAGATTCTCACCGTCCTTGCAATTATTTTATTAAAGGGGCAGAAATACAAATTAGGATACGAAATAGTGGGGCCAAGCCATGTTCTGCTTCAAGAATTCCCACAACTGTATTCTTCCAATATTGACCACAAGCATGAACCTTCATTAAAAAGAAAGGAGAACATAGACTTGAATACTGCAACATAGATATGAAAATGGGATGCAAAAGAAGAAAGGCATCGTTCTCTGTAACAACGCTTGGCCGTCATTATTTCCTAGAATCTTCCTCAATGAAAAGCCAAAAAGTCCATATTCCAAGTTCAACATACAACCAAGACATGCAATTACGTATGAAGTCCTGGAAAATCTGATACTCTAGCTTCTCTCAAAGTGAATGATATTCACCTCATGAAAAAGACTTCCCCCATGCAGAACTGCAGTTTGCAAAACCACATAAAAAGGGAAGACTTACAGGAACAGATGCCGGCTTGTATACGGTCAGCACTTCCTCTTCTTCCTTCAGTACTGAGACATCCCAGGCCATTACCGGTGGTTCATGCCTACAGTCTTCATCATATTAATGACTACATAAGACTTTAACATAGCAGAATTACAAAGAAGAAAAGGATAACCTATGGTGCCCACTGCCCCGTATCAAAGTTTATAAAAATGTAACCAGAGTCGGGAAATTTCAGAATCAGTTAATTGAAACAGGTTGTTCAAGATAATCATCACAGAAGGAACACCGCATGTGATTCTAGAGGAAGTATCTAAACAAGAAGATACTATACGAAAGACACCATACCTGTGCACAAAGTGGCTGATTTTCTCTGACGTTTTTACTCTATGATAAATCGAGACATTTTTTCCATCAACCTGGATTCTTCCGCATTTGACAGCTCTAACCTGAAGAACCTAACAATTAGCCCATAAAGTCTGATAATCCAATATATGGACATAAATTACAACAGCACAAACCATACAATGGGATGAATTGAAAAGAAATAAGTTGAACACATGAGTATAGTAAAACACAGGACCCACTCATTGTGCACCTTGTTACAAACCAACAAATGCAAGCCACCTCAGCAGTGTCTTTGGTTTATTTGAGACTTCAGCCATATCCTGGCAGTTCTTAACCAAATGTCCCTTTGAAAAACTTTAAACTCGTTATTATGGTTCCCATAAAGTGCTCACTAGTATTGGCATATAAATTAGCTCTCCATGTGTTACAGCTGAAAGGAGCCATAGAGGGGTCGCCTGCATCTGCTCACAATCCTGAACAACTCAACACTAGTGTGGAAATAGAAGTGGAACCTGAACAAGTCTTGGGTCTGTACAATGATACAAAAAGATACAGGAATGCTATGGAAGTTCTTATCAAGTGGAAGCACCTTCCTTCCATTGAGGCTACATGGGAGGACCAGCCCCAACCCCAAGTATTCTTTACATATGCTAGACACGTGAAACAAGGACAGAAAAAAGGATATATTCTTTAAGTTTGTTAGATAAGCCGGTAGAAGGGGCAATTTGGGAAATGAGTACCAACTAAGTTTACAAAGAGTAAGGAAGAACTAAGAAGTCACTAGTAATGATGTAGGCAATGGGAGATTTATTGTAAACTGTTGAGTGAAAGCTAAACCTTAGGGAAGTTCCCACATCAAGAAAGTAGGCAGATTGTAGTTGGCTTAGTCTACTAGATCCATTAATAAACTAACTGCTTCCCCTATTCCCTATTGTTCTTAGCTTAGTCGTGTGCGATGACATTGATCTTAGCAGCATATATGCCAAATTGAGGGCAGATAAAACTTCAAAAAGGTATAAGGCCAAACTTGTGGCTTAAGGATTCTGACAGAGCAAAAGTTGTAGTACATTTTCATGAGACCTTCTCACCATGGTTGAAATCACCACTATCAAATGCATAAAGGGCAACTTCAAAAGGCTGGCCTCTGTTTAAGTCACATGTAAATAGTGCTTCCATGCATGGTGAACTAAGCACGAACATGAAAATGCTTAAATGGGTGTCAAATCCTGAGCTCCTGACGGTACAGTGCAAATTGAGAAAATCCTTGTATGACCTTAAACAAGCAATGGTTTGCAAAGCTAGTTTAGGCTTAGAATTACCAGGCTTTACTCAAGCCTTGAACTCTCACTTTGCCAAGAAGGAAGAGGAAGATATCACTATGACAGCCCTTTATGTCAATTATGTACCCTCAACAACAATTGGTTAAACAATTGAAAGAAGAAAAAGAAGCTCTTAACACACTGCCTTCAGCATATGTATATGAGACTTAAGCGCACACTGCATATACACTTTGAATCCTGACCTAATTCAGTATCCCTCCAGCCTCCACAAACCAAAATTCAGATTCCAGAACGTGCATACACTTTGGACTAGTTTACCAAACTAGGTAGTAAATTACGTTCCACAACTCATTCCACATACATGAGTGTACAGCATTGTACAAGTCAAGGCATTTCATTAGCATCAAACAGTTACCAAAGAAGTAAGCCACCAGTTACTACCCTGCCTATGCAACTCATATCGTTTCCTGATGATGCTTACTGATCCCACATTGTAGTTTCTATAGACGCATTGCTGGGGTGACGGATTCAAGACCAGACCAACATTTTGCTACACGAAAACAGCCATTTCATGCTTAACCCTAAATGCCTCACTTACATGCATTATGTAATTTGCTAAGATATGTGGCACATTCAGTAAGTCAAGGCATATTACTTAGCACACCAGGTTGGCAACAGCTTCAAATTCTCTGTGGGCTTCATGCCCAACTTAAAAAAGTGTGTAATCGGATTTATTATGCTCATTGGCGATTCTCCTACAGCATTGAATTCTAAGAAGTAGGGGACAGTATCCAAATCTTCCGCTAAAATTGAATACAAGACAATGATAGAAACGACTTCAAAAACAGCATGAGTCGTCAAGCTTTTATAGGAACTTTGTACTACTACTATGAACCCTCACTAATCACAACGGAAGTCAATTAACTATCTACATTGCCAAAAACCCAATGTATCAAAAAGAACAAAGCTGAGGATGTGTGATTCAATGACAACTTCCAGCTTGAAGAGGGTGATAATTATAAGAAGCCAGAAGCTCCAGGTTTTTATCAGCAGCAGTTCACAGTTTGAAGCATATGCCTCTGCCAACATTACATAACAGCTTAGTTGGTTGGGAAAAATTGTTTGCCCATATTTAAAGTTGCAAAGTTTGTTAGATAGCTTCAGCAGCATAATTATAATTAGCTTAGTCTACAAAAAGAAGAACGCTCATTCTATTTATACTGATCACACACTTGAATCCAACCAATGTATGTGAAGATTTAGCAATAGAGTAATAAAGGATTCGTTCCAAATTTTACAAATAAAGAATAGCTAAGATTGTTACAGACTCGTACAGGCGACACATTGTACAGCTTTTACACACTTGCATAGTGTGTTAGCCAGAAGCGGCTAAGGCCATGTGCAGGGTGAGCAACTGCACAGGGCCCCCAAAATATAAGGACCCAATTCTATTAGTTGTCCGCCTAAAAAGAAAAAAAAAAACCTAAATATAATTACAGACTATTCCTTTCCAATTTTATTTAGTGTAATGTTGGGTGCAAATTTAAAGAGATTGATTTCTATTTGATATTTTTCTACTTCTCCTCCTATTCTCCAAAAAAACCCCATTAATAACTCTTCCATCTCTTCCAATTACCACAAAATTTAATCTTTATAATTTATTTTAGCACAGGGCCCCTAATTTTATGAGACGGCCCTGGTGTTAGCTACCTCTAATTCAGATATGATAGAGACACACTTTGACCCTTCTATATACACCAAAATACACAAATTATTCCAAAAAATATCGATTTCATACTCGGGATAAGATTTAACTTATTCTTGTACCTAATTCAACAATGTAGCAGCTTAAGGCAATAAAACAAAACTTAACTACAGAAATTTCTTAGAGAAATGCTGTCACTGTATACCATTTTCCTTAGAACAAGGTACAAACAACCCAAAAGAACAAACTTACATAATAATCGTAATTTCGCCCTTTAAACTCGTCAGTGAACAAATCAACTATAGTTTTCCCAGACCAACGATTTTTTACCTGCACACAACATAACAACAAAAACCCATAATCAAATTTCATTTCAATCATAAAACCCAACAAAGAAATCCGCAATCAAAAGACAAAAATTAGAAATAACTAACATGACAGATGAACTCGAAGTAATAAGGCTTGACATGGCGTTTCCCTGAAAGACAAAGATTGGCGCCAAAAATGAGTAAGAAAATTGAAAAAATGAAGAGAAATTTGAAGAAGCTACCGTTGAGGCAAATATAATCATCGCGATGAGGAGAATTTGCTGGGGTTTGCCACACTATGTCCATGTTCATGTTAATGTTGGTAGTAGTGATAAGGGTTTCTTCTTCAAGTTGGTCGTTTTTTCTCTCCTCTCCTCTCTTTCTCTTCAACATTATACAGCCATCAAGTGCTCAGCCCAGGTTCGGGTTTGTGGCGGAGTTTACAGGCTTGAATCCGGATTGGCAGCTGCCTAGAGACAGCTGATCCCCCTTGCATATTGATATTATTATTATTATGGCCCTATTTGGCAATAAGTGGCAAAAACTACTCAAAAGCTAAAAGCTATTTAAAAGCTACCTAGTCGAACACTAAAATTATTTTTTAAAAGCTAAAAGCCACCTTAAAAGCTTGTGCTGAACATAACCTATGTATGATAGCTTAACTATTAGCATGTTTTCTTCACCTTATTTTTTATCATTAACTTTTTCTAATTTTCTTCTTAATTGGTATGAACTTTTCTTATTTTTCTAACTCATTTCTTGTTCTATCTGAACTTTTCTTAACTTTTCTTCCAAACATTTTCTTATTTTTTCTGAATTTTCTTAACGTTTCCTGAACTTTTCCTAATTATTTTGAACTTTTATTATTTTTTATGAAAATAAATTGAGGTAAAAAAATAATGTTTCCAATATATTATACTAAAGTAAAAACTAAAGAGACATGTGTCAATTCTTTAATAAAAAAATTTCCACCTAAAGGAAATTCTTAGTGTTAATTTAATTTTTTTGTAAATTTTAGAAAAGATTTGGTATGATATCTTTAACTATATGATAGATATTATATCATTTAAGATACTCTATATGTTATACTTTTGGAAAAAAAAAAATGGTGTTCTATTAACGTACAACTTTCAGTAATATTGTATTATTTTTTAACTAATATTAGTATGAATATAAGCAAATAATAGTTGTACGTTTGGCAATGTTCCGAGCATAGCTCTAGCAAGAGACTAGTTATACATAAAGTTGTCAAAAGTTAACTTAACTTAAGTTCTCTACGATCATGACCTGACCCAAATAACTCGTGATATTAATCACCTAAACCAGACTTGGCTCAACCTGCACCCGAGCCATGAACTGACATCCGATATCACCTAATAAGTATGATTTGAACCGAACCCGACCCATGTTGATCTGAAACCCAGTCAAACCCAATCCGATATCACCTATCGCGTTCATATTTTAAAAAAAAGATTAAAGAGTATGAATGCGACATAAATACAACCAATAAAGTGACATATAATTATTTAAAAAAGAAGCAATTATTGTATAATATGCAACAAAGTAGAAGATAAAACAATTGTGAGTGACTATATTAACAAATTGAAAGTAAAACTAAACACATAAATTCAAAGTTTTGATAGTACTTATTACACATATTGAAATACTTCCTTATACACTACATTTGTGATAACATTTCAGTTCCCACGCTCTTTGTCACAGATTAAAATCTTCAAACCCTTTTTGCTTGTAACTCTTGATACAGCAGCATAGAATTGTCCATGCCTGAATACTGGCCGAGGGAGATATAATCCTACGTGAGCTAGAGACTGTCCTTGGCTTTTATTTATCGTCATTGCAAAACATACAACCAATGGTAACTGCCTTCTTTGGAATTTTATCGGGAACTTTGTTGCGTCTGATGGTGTAAGTGTCATTTTGGGAATGAAAACTTTGTCCCCCACATTACTGTCGGACACAACAACAACCTTAATAATGCGATTGCCAAGATGATTAACAACTAACATGGTACCATTACATAGCCCAGAAGTCTGGTCAATATTCCTTAGGAGCATCACCGGTGCCCTTACCTTCAATATAATGTTATGATTTAGCAATCCCCCACACTTGATAGTATTTAGAAATTCAGTTGAAAACATCTCATGAACTCCAAAATTTCCTTCCTCAACGGAAATTGCATCTGAACTAAGATAAGTTCTTTCTTCACCTGGCAAGCGGGACAAAACATGATCATTAACTATGTCAGCTATCTCGTTAGTTGGAGCAAGAATAGCTCTTTCCTAAAAATATTTTGCTTCCCATATGTGATTCTCTATGTTAGGATATGGACTATCTACTATTGCAGAAATAGGGTCATCTCCTCCATCTATTAATGTCTCATGAGGAATTTCTACATCGGCTTCACCATCATTCGACTCACCAACTTTGCCATCTCCAATGTTCAAAATCCACTCTGAGAACTGCCTAATTTCATCCACATTCGAAGTACCTGAACCTGTTCTCAGGTGCATACTTTTTTTTAATCTTAGCACACGACAAAAATCCCATAAGTAAGAACTATTGATTGCTGAGAACACAATATCTTGTCTGCTTCCTTTGGGAACGACGGGCAATATCTGTCTTAAATCACCGGCAAAAACAACAACCATTCCACCAAATGGAATATGTTGATTTGTTGGATTCATGCACTGCATAACATCCTTTAAGCTTCTATCTAGAGCTTCAAAGCAATATTTATGCATCATAGAAGCCTTATCCCAAATGATCAGTTTTGTCCTTGTAAGGAGAGCTGTGAGGTCCGATCCTAGCCTAATTGCTGAACACATTGAGTTCTCAGTAACATTTAAGGGAAGTCCAAATCTAGAATGGGCAGTTCTTCCTCGTGGAAGCAACAAAGAGGTTATTCCTCTTGACGCAACTGACAAGACAATTTCCCCTTTACACCTTAATGCAGCACACAGTAATCTCCACAGGTATGTCTTACCAGTTCCTCCATAACCATATACGAAGAAGACGCCCCCTTCACCTCTGGATACAACAGACATGATCTCATTATAAATTCCACGCTGTTCAACCGTCAACCCAGAATAACGTTCTTTAAATTCCTTGTCTAGCTGCTCTCTATCATAAGATAGTTCATCAATTATGAGCTTGTTTTGACCATCTGCGATAATCAAATCATCTGGGAATGGCATTTCGATGAATTTACGGAGGGAACTACAGTTACTTTGTAGCTTAGCTTCAATGTCAGTGACGCGCTCGTTATAAACACGTCAAAGATACCTAAACTACCCAATATAGGGCAAGTAAAGGGTCGAATCCACAAGGAAGTAGGGTTAAATCAAGAGTAATTAGCTTAACTACAATGAGCTAAATCAATTTTTTGGTTTTTGAGAGTTGAACAATAATTCTAAAATCTAAATAAACTAAGAAATTTGTAAAATAAAACAACAAGTAATTAAGCAAAGGAGTTAAGACAAGGATAAAAGAAACTAGGGGATTAGGGGGAATTCACCAACACTCAATCCAAGAATCCAAAATCAAAGCCAAGGAGGAACAATTGGGGGATCACAAGGGGAAAATCACAGACATATGAACTCTAATTACTCTCTCGAGCTAATTAGAGGAGCTTGATTAGTCACTCATGACCTATTCTCATGGCATAAGCAACTAATCTAGCCAAATCAAGCACAACATGATTAATCAAGCTTCCCTAAACTAGAAAATACCTATTTTCATGGAAATTCTAATCTAGCAACCAAACTTAGTTTATTCCTAACTTCATCTCTCGATCCTTCACTAGGAATTCCACATATGTAAGTTAAGTGGTGATCAAGCACCCAACAAACCAAGTAAAACAAGTTTGATCAACAAGTTCAACCCCATAAGTTAACCCCCTAACTTAGATCTAAGATCCAAAGAGTAAATGAAGGCTACATCCCTTCCCCTAGTAAGGAACTACTCACACATTATGGAAATAACACAAAACAAAGCTTGAAGTAACTTAATCACCATAACCATGGAGGAAAAGAGAAAAAAATGCAAATAATCAACTAATAGTAAAATCTAAACAAACAAAGCATGAAATAAGCAAGAACAATGGAAGAGAAGAAGAAAATAAACAAAAATTACCAACTTTAAGCTTCCATAAATGAAGAATGGAGATTCAAAAGCTTCAAACCTTCACTTTCTCTCTCCTAGGGTTTTGTTCTAGAGTTTGAATACTAAAACAAGATTTAATCTCTCTCTAATCTCTAGTAATTCTTTTCTTGGGTTAAAATAAGAGGAGTCCCTCTTTTATAGTCACAAGAAATAAATCAGAAAATTACAAAACAGCCCCCGCATTAAGGTAAACAAAATTGCAAAATCGTTTCCGGAAAATGACCCGACCCGGGCGGGTGGGCTGACACGAGCCATCGGGTTGCCTGACCCGAGCCCTCGGGTCACATGACCCGGGCGGGTCCAAGTGTCAGGAATTCCCTTGGGTTCAAATCAGAAGCGACCCGGGCGGGTCTGTGAACCCGAGACCTCGGGTTGGCTGACCCGAGCCCTCGGGTCACCAGACCCGGGCGGGTCTGCTGGAAGAAGTAGCTGCGTTGCTTGGATGGGCTGACCCGGGCGGGTCCACACACCCGGGCCCTCGGGTCAGCCAATTCTTTTCCTTCTTCTCTTCTTTCAAGCTCCTTGGTGCTCCATTTCTTCAACATTTTGCATCGGGCTTGTGCATAGACCCTCCAAACATTCTCCCAAATCCTAAAATGTAAACAAACACCCAAAGAAAGAGAGCAAAGGAGGAAAAATGCACAAAAAGAAAGAAAGTGAATGAACCTAGCCTAAATTAGCTTAAAAACTATCATAAAAAACTATTAAAAACTAAGCATAATTCAAGCATATAAACCAATCATCAAACTCCCCCAAGCTAGATCTTTGCTTGTCCTCAAGCAAAATAGATTAAAACACAAGTAGGAGAATGAAAATTTATTTGAAAGCAAAATGAAGAAGAAAGAGGAAGGAAAAGAAAATGAAAAGGGAAGGATAAAGAATTTACACTAACTCATTTTCGTAGGAATCACGATTGCATTTAGCACATGCAACAAGCTCTTTAAACCCCTAGATCGCTCTAAAGGGCGAGTGAGATCTCGCGAGGGTTTCCAAAGAGTTTTCAAACCCACAACTCTAGTTTTCATCAACAATTTATTCAATCAAGTTCAAGAGTAATGCCCAAGTCAACTGTCAATGAAATGGTTCACAAGCAAGGATGAAGAGCAACTTTCAAAACAACTAATTTCCAAGTGTACTCATAGGTTATGGGTAGAGAAAGCAACTAATCAAGATTGCAAAGGATACCTAATTAGACCTTTTACTCGCTCATTAGAAAACACCTAGCTATCCAAACGATTTAGAGCCCTTCAAGTGTTATAGAAGCTCAAATTACTAGTCCACCATCCCTAGACACCCAAACAAGCCTTAGACTCCCCTCTACTCAAAACTTTATAAAAATAGTACTAAGTGTGGGAGGCATCCACAAATTGACCTCTTTTATTGGAATTATTCTATTCTTTTTGCTTTTCGTTTTTCTTCATTTTTTTTTCATTTTTCACGCCTTTTTTGACTGTTTTTGGCTTTCTCTTTTTCCCTTATTATGGGAATTTTTGCTATACAAATAAGGAGTAACTACTCACTAAAGAGAAACATGAGAACTTGTGGCCTTTTGTACCACTTATTACAAACGAAAAGAAGTAAAAACTAAGCTTTTTGTAGAGTTTCGTTTGGGGACATGATAAGTATATCTAGGGACGCTAGGGACCGCAAATTTGAAGTTAAATTTATTCAAGCATGAGCAACTTAGTCAAGATTCAAGACTAGACATTCAATTGAGCATTCATCAGTTTCATTTTGGTTGAATCTAATGCAATCAAGATTAATCACCTCCTAAAGCTCCACAACCCAAGCTCACACTCTTCCAAAAGGAGCCTCTAAACATATACTCAAAATCCAAGCAAGGAATCCACATGTATCATTAACTAGCATCTTCCTTGGGCAAGGAAATCAAAACTTTATTCCCAACTAAAATTTCTTTTTGTTTTTCCTTGTTTTTCAGATTTTTTTTTTTTTTTTTTTTTTTTTTTTTTTGCTCTTTTTCAAAAATAAGAAAAATGGAATCATGGTACACCACATATTAACAAGCATTGGCCCATTCACCAAGCTTAACCACAATCACAAACAACAATTCAATCAAAATAGCAACAAGGGCCTCCTAACGCCTACCCTATCAAGTAAAAACTACCCAAATCATGAAAATACCCCCCCAAGCTAAACCAAACACCGTCCTCGGTGTGAAAGGAAGAACAAGCGGGGAGGGGGGTGGGAAGAGACCAACTCAAGGGTCAAGGTCCTCCTCCCCCTCGGGGGGAGGCGGGGGTTGCATATAGGAGGGGTAGGGGGTGCCGGGAGGGACCATGCTATTATCATGAAAGAATTGCAAGATGGGGGAAAAACTCTCTCGCATCTCTTGTTGGAAGGTGGTTAGTCTTTGTTCAAAACTATCAAACCGCCTATCTATATGGGCATAAATAGGGGCATAGTAGGGAACATAAGTGGGATGGTGTTGAGGAGGAGGAGGGGGAGGGGCGGAAGAGGAGGAGGCAAGCTCATGGGGATCCCGCCTATGGTAGGTGCGGATCTCCGCACCTTCCTCTGCACCTTCCATGATGAGATAGTTGACTTTTCCTGTTTTAATCTCGGTGATGCGGCGGTTTGGAAGTTGAATGGAAGACATTTTACCAATCTTCCAAGTAAAATGTATTCCGATCCTTTGTAAACCAACGCGCATCTTGTAGGTGTTGTTGGTTTATTAGGGTCGGTCCCGGAACCTCGGGGTCCTAGGGCGAACCCTAAGGTGTTCAGCAATGGCGGTAATTAAACCACCCACAACAATCGACCCACGACCGAGAGTTTTTGGGGTCCCTACTCTTTGGAGATGGCGGGCGAACATCAAGGGTATGTTCAGCTTCTTCTTATTCCATAGGTAAGAACCTATGATCATAAGTTCCGACTGACTTACCTTTGAGTTATCCTTTCTCCCAAAGATAGTGTTCCCCAGAAACTTGCGGAAGTACCGGATAGCTGGTTGGTGTATGAGTGAGTCATTGGCATTTTTAGCTTCATAACTCTTTCCGTTACTCAACTTACTCCAACAATCATAAAGGTTGAAAGAAGGTGCGGGAGTGGTGCTCGATTCAATTTTTAAACCAAAAATTTCAGCAAAATCACCAATAGGCATAGAATGAGCAACATTCCCTAACTTAAATTTGAGAACGGCTTCGGCTCCAGTTGAGCACGCAAGCCGTTGCTCTCCGGTTATTTCCAAGGAGCTTAGGAATTCAAGTGTTAAGCATTTATAAGTTTTTTTTCTCATCAATAACACTTGTTTCATATTCAATCCGTCAGCTATATTATTTACATCCCCCCGAATCCCCATAAAGACAACAAGGTCTCATCAACAAAACGAGTAGGGGCGAATTCCTTAACCTTAAGGGCTTGGAATCGATTAAAATGTTCTAAGCCAACAAAAACAATGAAAGGAAACTCGGGATCATGAAACTCACCGGGGGCATCATGCCCCGAGACGTTTTCCCTTTGTGGTGGTTGGCTTGAGCTAGCTTGCCCCGCTTGTCTACTCCGCTTTGAAGTCCTCCTCTCCATGCTTCGAATTACTTGTTGCTCAAAAAAAATCAAAATCCCGTAACTTAGTGGTGAGGGTGGAAAAAAAAGTGAAATTTTTTTTGTTTGTTTTTCAGTTTTTTATGAGAGAAATGGAGGGGGAATGATGTTTTAGGAAGAATTTGTGAAGAGATTTGAGTGGAAAATGATGAATTTGAGAGTTGTGGTAAAATTTTTGAGGAGAGAGAAAATGATGAAAAATGGTGGAGATGGGGTTCTTGAAGGAGAAAAAGTTGAAATTTGTGGAGGAAAGTTGATGAGGATGAAGATTTGTGAGGGATTTTAAGTTTTTGATTGGTGAGTGAGTGATTTGAGTAAGAATTAGGAGGGTAGGGTTTTGAGTTGAAGAGGGTTAGAGAGAGTTGAGAGGTTGAAGATGAAGGAGGAGTGAAGAAAAGAATGAAAGAGTTAAAAAAAATTCGGCTAACTAGAATCCCGACCCGGGCGGGTAGAATGACCCGAGCCCTCGGGTCCGCACGAGCCTCAGCAAATTTTTTTTTTTTTCCTTCTTCTTCAAACGCACACCTGACAACCATTTTTTTTTTATTATTTTTTTTTCTTCTTCTTCAAACGCCTACCTGACCCGGGCGGGTCTGTTGACCCGGGCGGGTCTGTTGACCCGAGCCCTAGGGTCGAGTGACCCGTGCGGGTTTTTCTTGACCCGGGCGGGTCCAATTGTCAGGAACATCTTTCTTGGCTCCCATGAGCGACTCGGGCGGGTCAGGAGACCCGGGCCCTCGGGTCAGCCTCATGGCTCTTTTTCTTCTTCTCTCCTTGCCTCTCTTTGCTCCAAGATTCCTCCCAAGCAATCCTAAGCATATCCAAATCACAAAATCACCATAACAAGCATTTCAAATGCCATAATAATATGTGATAATCCATTATTCCAAGTAAATCAAAACTAAAAGAAGAAAAAGAAATAAAAATAAGTGAGAAAAATGGGTTGCCTCCCGCTAAGCGCTTGTTTTAAGTCATTAGCTTGACTACCATAAATCTTCAATCATTAGGAGCGGAGTAATCCTCAAGTGCAATAGAGTAAGCTTCTTGAATTGGCGCACCATCATAGTATAGCTTGAGTCTTTGCCCGTTCACCTTGAAGCACCCTTTTGCATCATTGCAAATCTCAACCGCACCATGTGGGGACACTTGATGCACGGTGAATGGACCACTCCACCTTGATTTGAGCTTGCCCGGAAATAACCTCAACCTCGAATTGAACAAAAGGACTTTGTCACCAACTTTGAATTCCCTTTTCATGATTCGTTGATCATGCCAAGCCTTTGTTCTCTCTTTGTACATCCGGGAGCTCTCATAGGCGTCCCTCCTAAGCTCCTCAAGCTCATGAACATCAAGCATCCTTCTTTCACCCGAAGCTTAAAGGTCAAAATTCAAAGCCTTGATGGCCCAATAAGCCTTGTGTTCCAATTCTACGGGCAAATGACACGATTTTTCATAAACAAGCTTGTAAGGTGTCATGCCAATAGGGGTTTTGTAGGCCGTGCGATAGGCCCACAATGCATCGTCCAACTTGGAAGACCAATCCTTTCGAGATCGATTTACCGTCTTCTCCAAAATGAGCTTGACCTCTCTATTAGATATCTCCGCTTGACCACTAGATTGAGGGTGGTAAGAGAGACCCATTTTGTGATGCACCCCATATTTGGCAAGAAGGGTCTTGAATGATTTCTTGGCAAAGTGCGATCCCCTATCACTAATGATGGCTCTTGGAACTCCGAAACGGGGGAAAATCACCTTCTTAAATAGCTTGACCACTACCTTGGCATCATTTGTAGGGGAAGCTATTGCTTCAACCCATTTAGAAACGTAATCAACCGCTACCAAGATGTAACGATTACCAAGGGAGGAGGGAAAAGGGCCCATGAAATCAATCCCCCAAACATCAAAAACCTCCAACTCCAAGATGCTTGTAAGGGGTAGTTCATGCCTTTTTGAGATATTGCCAACTCTTTGACACCGATCACAAGCCTTGACGAAGCCCCAAACATCCTTGAACATACTAGGCCAAAATAGACCACATTGTAAGATCTTTGCCACGGTCTTGTCGGCTCCCATATGACCACCACATGGGGATGAATGGCACATCCCTATTACATTCTCGATCTCATCATCCGGGAGACACCTCCAGTAAATACCATCCACCCCCCTCTTGAACAAGTATGGGTCCTCCCATACATAGTGCTTGGCCTCATGCATGAACCTCCGCTTTTGTTGATAGTTAAGGTCATCCGGTATGACTCCACTAGCATGAAAAGTAGCAAAATCCGCGAACCAAGGAGCATACATGGCCTTAATGGCATAAAGGAAATCATCTTGGAGAGAATCATTGATGGGAGGGTCCAAATCATGAGAATCATCCATAGGAAGGCGGGAGAGGTGGTCGGCAACCGAGTTTTCGGTTCCCTTCTTGTCCTTGATCTCAATATCAAACTCTTGTAGGAGAAGGATCCACCTAATCAAACGCGGCTTGGCATCCTTCTTAGTCATGAGATACTTGATCACCGCATGATCCATGTACACCACCACTTTGGAGCACACAAGATATGACCGGAACTTGTCAAAAGCAAACACGATTGCTAGGAGTTCCTTCTCCGTAGTGGCATAGTTTCTTTGAGCTGAATCAAGCATCTTGCTTGCATAGTAAATCACATGTAGCTTCCCTTCTTTTCTTTGCCCTAAAACGGCTCCCACTGCGTTATCACTAGCATCACACATTAGTTCAAAAGGCAAGCTCCAATCCGGAGCTTACACAATGGGAGCGAAAATTAGAGCCTTTTTTAGAGTTTCAAAGGCATGCATGCAATCTTTGTCAAATTTGAATTCAATGTCTTTTTGAAGCAAATTGGATAGGGGCTTTGAGATTTTTGAGAAATCTTTGATAAAACGGCGATAAAAGCCCGCATGTCCAAGAAAAGATCTCACTCCCTTCACCGAAGTTGGGGGAGGCAATTTTTCAATAACCTCAATTTTAGCCCTATCCACCTCAATCCCTTTTTGAGATATCTTATGACCGAGGACTATGCCATCTTCAACCATAAAATGACATTTTTCCCAATTAAGAACGAGATTCATCTTTTGACATCTCTCTAAAACCTTTTGAAGGTTGGAGAGAAAAATGTCAAATGATAAACCTACCACGGAGAAGTCATCCATGAAAACCTCTATGGTTGATTCAAGCATATCCGAAAAATGGCAGTCATACACCTTTGGAAGGTAGAAGGAGCATTACACAATCCAAATGGCATCCTTCGATAAGCGAAGGTGCCAAATGGACATGTAAATGTTGTCTTCTCTTGGTCATCGGGGTGCATAGGAATTTGAAAGAACCCCGAATAACCATCCAAAAAGCAAAAATGGGTATAACCCGGCAATCTTTCAAGCATTTGGTCAATAAAAGGGAGGGGGAAATGGTCCTTCCGGGTGGCTTTATTCAACTTACGATAATCAATGCACATGCGCCACCCGGTGACCGATCTTGTGGAGATAAGCTCACCTTTGTCATTTTTGATGACGGTCATTCCTCCCTTTTTTGGGACAACTTGAACGGGGCTAACCCACCTACTATCCGAGATAGGGTAGATTATCCCCGCCTCAAGGAGTTTCAAAACTTCCTTTTTTACCACCTCTTTCATGTTAGGATTTAGCCTTCTTTGAGGCTCAATAGAGGAGGTTTGACCATCATCCAAATGAATTCGATGCATACACAAGGTGGGACTTAGACCCTTGAGATCATCAATTGTATATCCAATGGCACTTCGATGTTGTTTTAGAACACAAAGAAGTTTGTCAAGAGAAGGACCATTGAGTGTAGAATTGACAATCACGGGGTAAGTCTCGTTATCTCCAAGAAAAACATACTTCAAAGAAGGGGGAAGGGGTTTCAACTCACATGTAGGAGGAGGCGTGGTCCTCTCCTCTTTTTTCAATGAAGCTTCTAAAACCTCAAAGCTCGAATTAGGAGGAAGGTAAATTGGTGCCTTGTCCATGGCCTTTTTGAGATGCTAAGCTTCACTTTCATGCTCTTGATCTTCTCCTAGTAGTACATCTTCAAGAGGATCCCTTGCTTCAACTAAAGCCCTTAGGCTTAGCACTTCTTGCTCAAGGGTATCGATCCGGTGTACGTCCTCCATAATAGGAGCTTTCATGCTCTTGTTGAAAGCAAACTCCATCTTCTCATCCCCAACCCTCAATGTCATTACATCTCTCTTCATGTCAACTAGCACTCCGGCCGTTTTCAAGAAAGGCCTTCCCAAAATAAGAGGGACTTGGGAGTCTTCTTCCATTTCCATCACTACAAAGTCACATGGGATGAAGACTCTTCCTACTTGCACCGGAACATCCTCCAATTCTCCGACGGGCACCTTAATCGAGCGATCCGCTAGTTGTATTACCCTTCTTGTTGGCTTAAGCTCAAAGTTGAGCTTCTTTGCAATGGAGAGGGGCATTAGGCTTACACTAGCCCCAAGATCGGCCAATGCTCTCTTTGGCTCCAAATCTCCAATTCTCAATGGTATGGAGAAAGACCCCAGATCTTCAAGCTTTTTGGGGAGCTTGTTTTGGAGGACCGCACTAACTTCGGCGGTGAGAGCAATGGTGGAACTTTCTTCAAGTTTAGATTTGTTAGAAAGAAGTTCCTTTAGAAATTTGGCATAGGTGGGCATTTGAGCCATAGCTTGGAGAAATGGAATGTGAACTTGCAAACCCTTCATTACCTCAAGGAACTTGACAAATTTGTCATTGAAGTGCTTCTTTGCTAACCTTTGAGGATATGGGACCGGAGGAGTGTAGCTCTTCATTGGAGGAGGCTCATTGCTTGATGCTTCATGTTCAACAACTATAGGAGTCCCATCCTCATGAATATCTTCCACAACGACATTTTCAATCTCTTTATCAACTTCACTATCCACATTCTCAATCTCATTGGAGGGGTTAGCATCATCAAGTGTCGGCATCTTAGGACCCTCATAGTGAGCCTCGGATCTCAAAGTGATCGCTTTAGCTAGCTCTCGGATAATGGGTTGGCTAGGAAGTTGTGTGGAAGAGTTTGAAGGGTTATTGCTCACTTGTTGAGCGACTTGGGCGAGTTGGTTTTCAATGATTTTATTGTGGGCATTCATTTGTTGGAGGGAGGTGTGTATGTCTCCAAACTTCCTATCGTTCTCGGCATTGGTTTTTATTTGTTGAGCTAAGAAAAGAATTACTAGAGATTAGAGAGAGATTAAATCTTGTTTTAGTATTCAAACTCTAGAACAAAACCCTAGGAGAGAGAAAGTGAAGGTTTGAAGCTTTTGAATCTCCATTCTTCATTTATGGAAGCTTAAAGTTGGTAATTTTTGTTTATTTTCTTCTTCTCTTCCATTGTTCTTGCTTATTTCATGCTTTGTTTGTTTAGATTTTACTATTAGTTGATTATTTGCATTTTTTTTCTCTTTTCCTCCATGGTTATGGTGATTAAGTTACTTCAAGCTTTGTTTTGTGTTATTTCCATAATGTGTGAGTAGTTCCATACTAGGGGAAGGGATGTAGCCTTCATTTACTCTTTGGATCTTAGATCTAAGTTAGGGGGTTAACTTTTGGGGTTGAACTTGTTGATCAAACTTGTTTTACTCAACTATCTCATCATGTAAGGCGCAGAGGAAGGCGCGGAGATCCGCACCTACCATAGGCGGGATCCCCATGAGCTTGCCTCCTCCTCTTCCGCCCCTCCCCCTCCTCCTCCTCAACCCATCCCACTTATGTTCCCGACTATGCCCCTATTTATGCCCATATAGATAGGCGGTTTGATAGTTTTGAACAAAGACTAACCACCTTCCAACAAGAGATGCGAGAGAGTTTTTCCCCCATCTTGCAATTCTTTCATGATAATAGCATGGTCTCTCCCGGCACCCCCTACCCCTCCTATATGCAACCCCCGCCTCCCCCCGAGGGGGAGGAGGACCTTGACCCTTGAGTTGGTCTCTTCCCACCCCCCTCCCCGCTTGTTCTTCCTTTCACACCGAGGACGGTGTTTGGTTTAGCTTGGGGGGGTATTTTCATGATTTGGGTAGTTTTTACTTGATAGGGTAGGCGTTAGGAGGCCCTTGTTGCTATTTTGATTGAATTGTTGTTTGTGATTGTGGTTAAGCTTGGTGAATGGGCCAATGCTTGTTAATATGTGGTGTACCATGATTCCATTTTTCTTATTTTTGAAAAAGAGCAAAAATAGCAACAAAAAAAAAAAAAAAAAAAAAAAAAATCTGAAAAACAAGGAAAAACAAAAAGAAATTTTAGTTGTGAATAAAGTTTTGATTTCCTTGCCCAAGGAAGATGCTAGTTAATGATACATGTGGATTCCTTGCTTGGATTTTGAGTATATGTTTAGAGGCTCCTTTTGGAAGAGTGTGAGCTTGGGTTGTGGAGCTTTAGGAGGTGATTAATCTTGATTGCATTAGATTCAACCAAAATGAAACTGATGAATGCTCAATTGAATGTCTAGTCTTGAATCTTGACTAAGTTGCTCATGCTTGAATAAATTTAGCTTCAAATTTGCGGTCCCTAGCGTCCCTAGATATACTTATCATGTCCCCAAACGAAACTCTACAAAAAGCTTAGTTTTTACTTCTTTTCGTTTGTAATAAGTGGTACAAAAGGCCACAAGTTCTCATGTTTCTCTTTAGTGAGTAGTTGCTCCTTATTTGTATAGCAAAAATTCCCATAATAAGGGAAAAAGAAAAAGCCAAAAACAGTCAAAAAAGACGTGAAAAATGAAAAAAAAATGAAGAAAAACGAAAAGCAAAAAGAATAGAAGAATTCCAATAAAAGAGGTCAATTTGTGGATGCCTCCCACACTTAGTACTATTTTTATAAAGTTTTGAGTAGAGGGGAGTCTAAGGCTTGTTTGTGTGTCTAGGGATGGTGGACTAGTAATTTGAGCTTCTATAACACTTGAAGGGCTCTAAATCGTTTGGATAGCTAGGTGTTCTCTAATGAGCGAGTAAAAGGTCTAATTAGGTATCCTTTGCAATCTTGATTAGTTGCTTTCTCTACCCATAACCTATGAGTACACTTGGAAATTAGTTGTTTTGAAAGTTGCTCTTCATCCTTGCTTGTGAACCATTTCATTGACAGTTGACTTGGGCATTACTCTTGAACTTGATTGAATAAATTGTTGATGAAAACTAGAGTTGTGGGTTTGAAAACTCTTTGGAAACCCTCGCGAGATCTCACTCGCCCTTTAGAACGATCTAGGGGTTTAAAGAGCTTGTTGCATGTGCTAAATGCAATCGTGATTCCTACGAAAATGAGTTAGTGTAAATTCTTTATCCTTCCCTTTTCATTTTCTTTTCCTTCTTCTTTCTTCTTCATTTTGCTTTCAAATAAATTTTCATTCTCCTACTTGTGTTTTAATCTATTTTGCTTGAGGATAAGCAAAGATCTAGCTTGGGGGAGTTTGATGATTGGTTTATATGCTTGAATTATGCTTAGTTTTTAATAGTTTTTTATGATAGTTTTTAAGCTAATTTAGGCTAGGTTCATTCACTTTCTTTCTTTTTGTGCATTTTTCCTCCTTTGCTCTCTTTCTTTGGGTGTTTGTTTACATTTCAGGATTTGGGAGAATGTTTGGAGGGTCTATGCACAAGCCCGATGCAAAATTTTGAAGAAATGGAGCACCAAGGAGCTCGAAAGAAGAGAAGAAGGAAAAGAATTGGCTGACCCGAGGGCCCGGGTGTGTGGACCCGCCCGGGTCAGCCCAACCAAGCAACGCAGCTACTTCTTCCAGCAGACCCGCCCGGGTCTGGTGACCCGAGGGCTCGGGTCAGCCAACCCGAGGTCTCGGGTTCACAGACCCGCCCGGGTCGCTTCTGATTTGAACCCAAGGGAATTCCTGACACTTGGACCCGCCCGGGTCATGTGACCCGAGGGCTCGGGTCAGGCAACCCGATGGCTCGGGTCAGCCCACCCGCCCGGGTCGGGTCATTTTCCGGAAACGATTTTGCGATTTTGTTTACCTTAATGCGGGGGCTGTTTTGTAATTTTCTGATTTATTTCTTGTGACTATAAAAGAGGGACTCCTCTTATTTTAACCCAAGAGGAGAATTACTTGAGATTAGAGAGAGATTAAATCTTGCTTTAGTATCCAAACTCTAGAACAAAAACCCTAGGAGAGAGAAAGTGAAGGTTTGAAGCTTTTGAATCTCCATTCTTCATTTATGGAAGCTTAAAGTTGGTAATTTTTGTTTATTTTTCTTCTTCTCTTCCATTGTTCTTGCTTATTTCATGCTTTGTTTGTTTAGATTTTACTATTAGTTGATTATTTGCATTTTTTTTCTCTTTTCCTCCATGGTTATGGTGATTAAGTTACTTCAAGCTTTGTTTTGTGTTATTTCCATAATGTGTGAGTAGTTCCTTACTAGGGGAAGGGATGTAGCCTTCATTTACTCTTTGGATCTTAGATCTAAGTTAGGGGGTTAATTTTTGGGGTTGAACTTGTTGATCAAACTTGTTTTACTTGGTTTGTTGGGTGCTTGATCACCACTTAACTTACATATTTGGAGTTCCTAGTGAAGGATCGAGAGATGAAGTTAGGAATAAACTATGTTTGGTTGCTAGATTAGAATTTCCATGAAAATAGGTATTTTCTAGTTTAGGGAAGCTTGATTAATCATGTTGTGCTTGATTTGGCTAGATTAGTTGCTCATGCCATGAGAATAGGTCATGAGTGACTAATCAAGCTCCTCTAATTAGCTCGAGAGAGTAATTAGAGTTCATATGTCCGTGATTTTCCCCTTGTGATCCCCCAATTGTTCCTCCTTGGCTTTGATTTTGGATTCTTGGATTGAGTGTTGGTGAATTCCCCCTAATCCCCTAGTTTCTTTTATCCTTGTCTTAACTCCTTTGCTTAATTACTTGTTGTTTTATTTTACAAATTTCTTAGTTTATTTAGATTTTAGAATTATTGTTAAACTCTCAAAAACCCAAAAAATTGATTTAGCTCATTGTAGTTAAACTAATTACTCTTGATTTAACCCTACTTCCTTGTGGATTCGACCCTTTACTTGCCCTATATTGGGTAGAATCTAAACAAACAAAGCATGAAATAAGCAAGAACAATGGAAGAGAAGAAGAAAATAAACAAAAATTACCAACTTTAAGCTTCCATAAATGAAGAATGGAGATTCAAAAGCTTCAAACCTTCACTTTCTCTCTCCTAGGGTTTTGTTCTAGAGTTTGAATACTAAAACAAGATTTAATCTCTCTCTAATCTCTAGTAATTCTTTTCTTGGGTTAAAATAAGAGGAGTCCCTCTTTTATAGTCACAAGAAATAAATCAGAAAATTACAAAACAGCCCCCGCATTAAGGTAAACAAAATTGCAAAATCGTTTCCGGAAAATGACCCGACCCGGGCGGGTGGGATGACCCGAGCCATCGGGTTGCCTGACCCGAGCCCTCGGGTCACATGACCCGGGCGGGTCCAAGTGTCAGGAATTCCCTTGGGTTCAAATCAGAAGCGACCCGGGCGGGTCTGCTGGAAGAAGTAGCTGCGTTGCTTGGCTGGGCTGACCCGGGCGGGTCCACACACCCGGGCCCTCGGGTCAGCCAATTCTTTTCCTTCTTCTCTTCTTTCGAGCTCCTTGGCGCTCCATTTCTTCAACATTTTGCATCGGGCTTGTGCATAGACCCTCCAAACATTCTCCCAAATCCTGAAATGTAAACAAACACCCAAAGAAAGAGAGCAAAGGAGGAAAAATGCACAAAAAGAAAGAAAGTGAATGAACCTAGCCTAAATTAGCTTAAAAACTATCATAAAAAACTTTTAAAAACTAAGCATAATTCAAGCATATAAACCAATCATCAGTCAGCGAGAACTAAGCATAATGCTGCAAAAACATTCACATTTGACGGTTACTACCAATGCAAGTATTTCGTAACAATAAACTTTTACGAAAAAATTCAATAATGGTAGTGATAAAGATGCTCATATACCATTGTCTTTGAGAAGTCTTCGTTGTCTAAATAGGATATCATCAGAGAGAAGGTGCCAAGTCTTATCCCAAAGAGCCTCGGGTTTTGTCAAACTGCACGACAATAGCAAAATGCAGAAAAGATTACGTAGATATTGTCCCGATTCTCTAAATCTAGCTTCTATTATGGCGTCAACATACTCCTTGTCATCGTCTAATAAGCCTCTGGCATAACATGCTTCTTTGAAAGTCAAATATTGTACACCATCAACAACGCGTAACTCTCCATAAGATGTTGTGCCCTTAACAAAATTCAATAGTGTCCTCAAATAGAATTTTTCACCTGCTCCTGGATTTACATGATAAATCCTCCCAATTCAAAACCCTTTCTTTCGAGGTGTCCATTCACATTGACCTGTTTGCCATACAAATTTTGTTGGGAATTCAACATAGCTCAATTATCTCGCCTTAGGATATTTTTTATTGCACTCCATCCATGAAAGAAACATTGTTCTGTCAATGTTAGGTCTTTCAAGCACCGACTCTAAGTCAGCATCATCAGTGTACCGGACGCTTTGCTCGTCGGGTAAATGAAAGCTTAGCCTCTCAACAGCAGGGATTCTATAATGGATATTGAACCCAAATATCCTCCACATTGCTTCACATGGGGATATGTACCGACAATCATAATAAATTTGGATTTCATCAATTTCCTTAGGATCATCAGAGTTCTGGCGATTTTGATATGCTGCTGTCGTGACTCTATCATATCCCTTATTGATATACTTGAATAAATATTTAATCGATCTGATCTCGACTGGTTACACCATTCAACGTTTATATGTGCACGATACTTACACAACAACTCTGGATTATGCGGTACCACAAATCTATTGTCAAGCGTTATACCACCTTTGACAACGGTTGCACCATTATCTCTTCTCCTATAAACATGATAGCCATCTTCGTCCACTGTTGTTCTCTCATTGAATTTTTTCGGAAAATGTTTTGTGCATTTTTTATCCGTAGTACATGGGGTGTTATTGTTCACAGCACCACATGGACCATGTATCATAAACTCTGAAACTACATCGTACAACTCCGGATTTTCATCTTTATTTGGAAGCTCAGCACAAATAATCTTGTTAATTACTTCAGCATTAGGAAATTTGTCGTCCCGGTGTAAAAACAAAAGTATATGCACATGTGGCAAGCCACGCTTTGGAAATTCCACAATGTAGACAACTGTAAATCACAGTTGCCAGCTATTTAGCCAACATGTTAAGATTTTCTTCAACAATTTGTACCAAATCACAACTAATCTTTATATATATATGTAGAACCTTCCAGTTTTTTAGATGATTACCTACTTGAACTCTGCCAAAAATCTTTTTATTCTTAAGATCCTTAACCATTTGATCAAGCTTCATATTAAACACCCGACAAACAATATCTGGTCTATTTTCAGGTCTTAGGCCCCTCTTCGATAAAAACTGTGTTATTTCAGGCCACTTTGGATTACATGTGAATGTAATAAACAAATCTGGGTAGCCATACCATCTACAAATAGCCATTGCATCTTGATAATTCCCTTTCATGTAGCTGTGTCCTCCAGTAAATGAGGTTGGTATAACTACTCGACTACCTGTAGATGCTCCTTCTATATCTCCTCGACTTGTTGAACCACAAATGTTCTTAATATCAGCTCTAAAACTCTGTTGATTATTCCTTACAAATGACAATCTTTCTGCCTTCATCATTGTATAACCGTCGACGCAAAACTGTTGACATAAACTTCCGGCAAACAAAATGGTGTCCGCCTCTTCTTCACGGTCTTGCATTCGGTATGCAAACCACTCTCTCATAGTAAGTCTATCTCATTTTTTGGAATTGCCGGTAGGAAGACTTTTATCTCTATGGCAAACATCAACTCTTTATTCGTCCTCACCATATGGAAATAGCAGAGGATATTGCAAAGGCATATAAGAAGGATGGAACTCAGAGATCTGCTTCAGCTTTCCACTTCGTGTCTCAACAACTACATCTCGTTTATCCGCAGTATTGATGTCTCCCACTATCAAGACATCTACCTCAGATGTTGTAGGTAGGTTGTATGACTTACCATCAGTGTCTCTCATCCCAATTAATTTCAACCGAACTTCATCTCACGGATGATTTTTGAAGCGATCTCTTGCCATCCTAAAATTCTTAGCATGAGGATTGTGCTGATCAATCATATATATCTTGTAATTCGGCAAAGGAATCTTCAAACTTATCGGGATTTTTAGAACTGTGATAAACATTTAAGAAGATATTATAACATAGATTCATAATTTTCTAATTACTTTACAAAGTTAGTATATGTCACAAAAATGTAATGTGTGATTTACCTGTAAGTAGCCTTCCGATTACCAATCTCATGCTCTGTGTCATATATGTATAGTTGAGAAACCTTTGGACGCGATCCTTCATTCGGCAGCAAGCTGCCAATTAGGTGATGATTCTGACCGCCAATTTTGAAGTTATAGGGTCCGCGTCCTTGAGTGGATGGTGCTTGTATCTTTCCTCCCATCGATGTAAATGAATGCATCATATTATATGATCGGATATCCTCGATAAAGTGCTTGCTTCTAGGATGTTTTCCTTTTAGCAAATCGGTCAATAGTTGTGGAGGCCGACGCAACAACGGAAGAACAACTTTGCCTTGCATACAACATATTGAGAATTTTGGCTTGTCCTTTTGGCTTTTTTTTTTTTTGCTCTTTCTTCACACCACATCCTTGCGCCACAATACTCACACTTCCATATTGGATCACCAATATCCCAATACTCTAAATATATAGCATTTTCAATATATTAATATTTTCATGAATATATATGTGAGTTATATACAATTTACGTTTAAAAGCTATTACCTTCGAATACCTGTAACTTTATTTTGGAGTTCAACGGCTCTGCATGTATTTTCGTGAGTTGATTCTCCTATACATATACAAATAGGCCTCTTATGTTTGCCGTAAATTGATCAGTTGATTCTCCTATACATATACAAATAGGAGGAATGAATGAGCAAATATATATATTCAAAATAATGTAAGATAACGTTTCTTATACTATATAAACAATTAAATACCTAAATTGATATGTCGTCTGACTTGTTTCATGACCCTTTTGCTTTGGACGACATATTTTTTGTATTTGAATGAATAACGACCTTCTCTTAATCGAATTAAGTCGTTGTCTGCAGCTAAATAAATTATAAATTATTCAGTATTTGTCAAGATAATGACAATATATATGTATACATAAGTACTTTAATTTAAGAATTAAAGAATCAAATAAAAATACCTATATTTCGATTTTCATTCAATAAGAGTCTTCTATTATGTCGTGCTAATTTCGAATCAGAATGTGCTTCATGAATACAAACAAACAAATACTAACACAAGTCAATAAAATGATAGTTTGGATAATTAGCATTCTTCATGCAAGTAATTTATAGTTCATTGTAACAATACTCACGGTTCATTGTAGTACTATTAAAAGAAGTACAATGCTCGTTTGCAATACTTGAAGATGTAGGTGTGACTTGATTATCACTCTGAACAACTACAAAAACAAATACTTTGTTAACCCAAAAGGTATCCATGTAAAGTCAATTCAAAGTATTCATCTTCCGGCACCATTATTTTGATATAAGTAGATCTGACAATCTACGTTTTCTTGAGCGCTTTTGTTTCATTATTGTCATACGTTTAGATCGATTACACTTTGCTGAATTGCATCCGTCTTCGTTGATATTGGTATCTAAAAAAATGTAATGACATGAATAAATTGTAGACATAAAATTATTATATTTAGTTGACTGAGAAATTTGATGAACATTACTAACCATTTGTAATGTTACTAACCGGGGTTACATTGGCTTCATCATAGTTCAATGATAAGCAAGCATAGTTCAATGAAGTTAACTTGTCGCTTGGACCTGAAATCATTGACAATTAGAAGTATATTGGTTATTATGAAGTTAGTAAATTCATAACTTTACAAAAGTAGTTGATCATTGAGGTATTACATAGTAATAGTTGTCTTTTCTTACTCCTTGAATTCATAGAAGGTTGTAATCTTGTTGGGGTGCAAACTTGAAAATGAACATTAAAGAAATTATAATCAATTATCTTTATTAACCAAGTTAAACTTATAAATTTCAATAATGAACTTGAAAGTGTATTACATTGGCTATTACTTATAACACAACTTAATGGAGTCTCATTTTCTTTCATATTTCCTGGAGAACAAAAAAGACCTTCACGCTTCTCTTTAACTATACATCTTCCTTGTTCCCGATCAGTAGGTGAAGATTGATTATTGACCATATTGACTACCATAGGCTCTGTTTCAAACAACAATTAAACTTTGTAAATAAAAGAACAAAGAATGGTATATTTTGTATAATTCACTAAATATAAAAACAATTACAATCAATAAGCTAAATAAATGTAATGAAACTTTTTTTATTGATTTCGAATAATGCACTTGAAGTTTATTACATTGGCTATTACTTGTAACACAACTTAATGGAGTCTCATTTTCTTTCATATCTCCTGGAGAATAAAAACGATCTTCACGCTTTGCTTTAAGTATACATCTTCGTTTTTCCCCAGCAATACGTGCAGATTGATTATGAACTGTATTGACTATTATATCACAGGACCTGTTTTAAAAAGCAATTCGAATTTTAATAAAAGAACAATGAATTGTATATTTTGTATGATTCACCAATTACATAAAAATTTATAATTAATAATCTAAATTAATAAAATAAAACTTATGAATTTCATTAAGGCACTTGTAAGTGTACTACATGGGCTATTACTTATAACACAACTTAATGGGGTCTAATTTTCTTTCAAATATCCTGGAGAACAATGACGAACTTCACGCTTGTCTTTCAATATACACCTTTTTTTTTTCCCGAGCAATACGTGCAGATTGATTACAGATTGGATTCAGTATCATAAGCCCTGTTTAAGAAATAAATTGGATTTTTTAATAAAATAAAAATGAATAAGAAATTTTGTATGATTCACTAATTATAGCTACATATAATATTAAATGAAATATGATTGTACCGTTGGATATGTCCACCAAGGGTGTCCTATCATTTGAGCGCACAATAATATTTTGTGATAGTACTGGTGCATTAAATAAGATATTTTCTCCGCCTACAATAAAAAATAAATAAATTATATCATAAAATAATGACACACAATATAATAGATGTACTTTAACTGCTTCTTTTTTTAACCTTTAAGAAGTTATCATATAAATATTTAAAAAAGAAATAGATTTAATATTTCTATAACGTTTTAAAATTATTATTTATTCATGACTTAGTATGACAAAACATTATATAATTTTTCAATCAATTATAAAAACACATATAAAAAAACTAATATACAATACATACACTCTAAAATGATAATAAAATATTATTTATTCATGCATTATTAGTAAGGGGACTCCACCTGACATAAGTTTTTGGCAACCAATGTATATATTCATTTCTTATAATTGCAATATCAACAAAAACTTATCACACAAATTACATAAACATTATATTATTTCGTAATATATTATAAAAACATATATAAAAAATATAACAAAATTGTATTACATCACATGGTTAGTATGATAAACATTATGCAATATTTAAATATACTAAAAAAATAAATGTTATAATTAAGCATATTTTATCAAATGATAGGGATTATTTGTAACACATAAGATTTTTTTTTGTTTTAATAAACAAATTATATCACAATTAATTTTTTATAGGTTATAAGAAACCGAACCTTCAACTTCCTCAACTCATTTCCCCATATTCTCTCAATTTCTTTCTCTCTCTAAATTCTCTCTCTCACACACTATTATTTTCTCTCTCTGAAAACCGGAAAAAATGGAATGCAAAAGTCACACCTTTAACTTTCGTTTTTTCCAATTTGTTCATTTCGAGAAAATTAGATGTAAACAAACACTTATTCGAATTTTTGTTGATAATCACATACAAAATTGTGATTAAATAGCAGATCAATGGTTTTTTTTGACATGCAACCATTGTTTTGGGAAGATTGAAGGTCCAAAAGGTGAAATTCGTGAAGAACAAATTGAAGAATGTTGCTGATTTTTTTTTTTTGAAAAAGAAGAAGATGAAGATGCGATGATGATGATGATTGATATCCATGATTTAACGAAAATCAGATAAGTAGTCAATTTTCTATTTTTATCACTTTTCTTTCTTTATTTATTCACTTCCATTTTGTTAATTATTATTATCTATATTTTTTTACTAAATGGATGCAAGTAATTCTATTAGTTTAAGTATTATATAATAATTAATTTACTAATTTATAATAAAATATGCTTGCATGTAGAAATACTTCGATATATTGACAATTATTCAAGTTTTCTTTGTTAATTAAAAATTCTAGGTATATGTATGATGATAAATAGTTAGAAAAATTATGTAGATATGTTTATATATTTTTATAACTAAATACATGCAAGTAAATCTATTAGATTAATTATAATATAACGTTCAATTTACATATTTTTTTTAAAATCTACATCCATGTAAAAAGAATCGGATATCTTGAGAAAATCAATTTTTTAGAAAATATTATAAAGTGTATATATATGCATGTACAAAAATCAGAATAAAATTAATCGAATTCAATTTGCTTTAATTTGGGCCTAAATCAGTCTACTTAAACCAATTTAATCGACTTCAATTAGCTTTAATCGGATATCTATCCTTCTACTGCTTAGATTTTGACGTGTGAAATCCTAAATGTGATTACTGCTATTTTGATCTTTAATAAAGCAAATAAATAATTTAGGGTTATTAGAAAAAAAACAACTAATTGTTGCATGACATTTTTATTAATTTTTTTATTAATCTTGGCCAGCTATTTTCATTACTTTTTTTTGTTTTGATTAATTTCGTTAATGTTGTATTAATAAAATAATCACAACTTAAATCAACCTTAAAATCAGTTTAATTGTTGCATTATCTGAGTCGGGCTCAAATTTGGTTTGTTTAAGTTAAACCATGTTAGTTGGTTTATGGATTAGTCTTGCACTTCTTAGTTGGGCTCAAATCTGGTTTGTTTAAGTAAAAAAAAAATCTGGTTTGTTTAAGTTAAACCATATTAGTTGCATTATTTTTGTTCGGCTCAAATGTGGTTTGTTTAAGTTTATCCATGTTAGTTGGTTTATGGATTAGTATGTTCATTATTAGAATAATAATGTTAAACTAGATATTTTGTGTAACTGTGAAGTTTAAAATACTTAAAAGTATGTTCATTTTTTGGCAGGTAGAAATTTATGATGATAATAACATACTAAATAAGGTAATGATTGTTTTTTTATATATAATTTGCATCAAGCATATTATTATAAATGGTTTTATTTGCTTATAAGTTACATGACTTTTTAATAGATACACAATATGGCCATAATTCAAAGGGTTAGATATACTAATACTTTGCTTATAAGTTATACTATTTGTTTTAATGGTTATTTTGTTGTTTAAACTATTTATCCAAAGGCCAGTTCTAATATACTAATACTAATATTTTGTTGGGCCATATTTGTGGCCTAATGTTCCGGCCAGAAAAATGTTGTACTATTTTTTAAGAAATATAAGTTACATGATCGAATATGGCCACAAATATGTCTACAATTAATATTGTTCAATCCCACAAAATTAATTTTGTTCTCTTGGGTTCATTTTTTTTGTTATAAAATATATTAGTCGACCAATATTTTCAAAATTAGTATCCAAATAATTTGGACTTATAAAATTATAAACTATTATATAAATGTCATAATATTAATTGTGGTTATTTCATGGGTAATGGATGAAAAGATGGTTGAAATTTGGATTATTATTGAGGTATTAAAGGGTTGTGTACTTTTTTTGAGAAGCTTCAAGTTTGGTTTCATTAAAATCATATGACTTAAAAAAGACCTTTCAGATTATTTTATGCATATGATAACCCAATTTGATTATCGGTAACCACAATTATCAATTTATTTACTTATTTAAAATACTCTAATCTTATAATTACTCGAATTCAAATAAGTGAAAAAATGATGTTGTATTGTATTTAGATGGTACATAAAATTTATAAGGTCAATTATTCTATGTAGATAGATTATATTAAAGTTTAGAATGTCAATTAAATCAGATGCTTATATTATATGAGAAACATTTAAGCAAAAAAAAAAGTGTTTTCATAGTTATCATATCTTTTTTAATATATATTTTTTAAAAATATTTTATACCTTTGCCATCATTATTAATTCTCTAACAATTCAACAACCATGTATCTTATTATTATTAAATTTGATGAGGTGATTATGTAACTAATCTATCTTTTTAATAAGTGTATAAGTTTATCTTTAGTGTTCAATTGGTCATAGCATTTACTCTAAATGCTATGAAAATATCATAATCAAGTAAAAAATATTACCTTCAACACGTTTGTTTAAATCATGCTTCTCTCCTATTGATCTTCTCCTTTTGTCACGAACAATCTTTGAATTCTCTTTACCCATTGTTCTTTGTATTCCTTTTAGATAACAATTAAAATGAATATCTAGATTATTCGTTGGTCATATGAATATGTTTTATGTATAAATTGATTTTGAGAAACTAAAATATGTGAAAGAGGCAAATTCGTAGGTTACAAATTGTGTTTGTGCATATGTGAATGAAGACAATGGCTTTATGTATTTATAAGATGATGTTAAAAAAATAAGATCTAAAAAATAAAATTATAGAGGAAAGTATATTAAGTAATTAAGCATGTGCAATATTGATCAAATAAACTTACATAAGTTGAAGATTTCGGCCTATTATGTCATTTTAAAAAATGCTAAAAATGCTAAGTATTAGATTGAGTTGATTAGGTTAATCCCTTTAATTGTGCTAGTAAGATTCACAATATATTCGAGTTATATGGCACGATTTTATGGCCTTCATTATGCACGATTATATTTTATGTCACTTTAAAAAATGCTAAAAATGTTAAGTATTAGATTGAGTTGATTAGGTTAATCCATATAATTGTCCTATTAAGATTCACAATATATTTGAATGCTACGACACGATTTTATAGCCTATATTATGGCCTTCATTATGCATGATTTTAAGGCAGTCGGTTTTTAGTTTAATCATTTAATTACCTTTTAGATTAATGTGTGATAAGTGTAAGTCTAAAAATGATACTTTTACTTATGACATAAATGATAAAATATTCTTTTAAAGTATTTTTTTGTTTTATTATCTTTTATTATGGTTTGTATGGTTTTTTAAAAGGATTTTAATTTTTTGGCAATTACAATATTTTGCATTTTTTCCTAGGACATCATCAATTGCATTTGATATGATCTATTCAAATTATGTAAAGCTTCGGGTAGTATATCTTTACCCTCCTGCTTTATACTTTACTTATTTTTTCATGTCATTATGTTTTCGTGAGCTTACAATATCCTTATGAAAATATTATATTGTTTTAGTATGTGTATGCTTAGTAATAAAAATTGCCAAAAGCAATAGGTGGAACTTTTTTTATTAAAATATTTGATATTCCACCTAATATATTAGTTTATTTTAGTTGGGGTTGTAATAATTAGAAATTGTATTTCTTTGTTGTTATTTTATATGTAATAATTAATTAACTTGTATTTATTCTTTATTAGGTGGAATAACAAATATTTAAATGTTAAAGGTTACCTATTTGTTTAGAAATCTATGTACAATAATAGTCAATGACATATAGTTAAATTAATAGGTTAGAAATTTGTAGCAAGAATTCAACATATAAAAAACAATAACTTATAAGCAATGAACTCATAATATATTATTCAAAAGTGTCTTAAATTAGGTCAAAACCAAAATATGAATTATTCAAAACATCGATATAAGTAGTTCAACCACAAAATTATTTAATTGTTTGCCAAGTAGCCTACTACAAAATCCTTTAGCTAGTTTTATCCATTCTTCTCAACCTTCACAATAACTTGCTTCTTAGTTGTTGATAATTGAGAGTCAATATTAGGACTATCAACATCTATTCCACCAACATCATTCATTTCATGAGCACGCTTTTGAGGTGTAATTGAAGTTGATTCATCTTGACTCACATTGGTGTCCTATAATAAAATAACAAATAAAGTTAAGAAATAATAACAATTTTAAAGGCCATATTATAGATCTATAAAAAATATATATCAACTTCATGAAAATTAATATTACATTTCCCAAAGAGACTTCCTTCACACTCTCTAGATCATTTTGAAGTTCTCTTACAATGTTGTCCTATATTATATTTTGGTTATTAGTCTAAAAGAAAATAAAAACTAAAAGATAATAAATAAGAAAAATTGAAAATAAAAAAGGAAAACAAATAGGTCTTATAAAATACCACCTACCTCTAATCTCATGTACATCCCCATCCATTTTGTCTATAGTGATTTGATCGTCCGTAGTGGTAAGAACCTTAAAGTTCTTAGTTCCAACAACATTGTTAGGATGAGGGATTTCCACTTTGAATAGTAATATTTTTCCAAGCATTGTTGCGAATTCTTCGGGGAAATCATCATTATCACCTTTCTATTAAAGATTACAAAAAAAAAATTGTATGTTAATTTAAAAAATTAAAACAGATCATTGTTTTTGAGTAAGATTTGAAAACTTTAATATATATACACCTTAATTTGAGCTTCTAATAAGTCAGAAGATGATTTTCCAACTAACTTCAACATTTCGTTTTCAAATAGAACGAATGTAGCATCATCCGTAGAGTCAGATACTATAATCTTAACTCTAAACCTGTAGAAAATACAAATACATCATGCTTATTTATTTATAACTATATGAACAAAATTTTAACTATATTATATTATATTAAATTTATATATAGCTTACCGTGGAATGGTTGTCTTCAAAACTTTATCACGCTTTTTGCATCGTATGATATCATCATCATGTTTAACTTTAGTAGGGCATATCTTACATGACTCATAATACCAACTAAAGTTTGTGTCAATGTCTTCAATGGTACGAAGACATACACATATTCCAAGCTAAAGAACAAAACATAACACTTACAAATTTAGAAAAGTATTATATATAAAATATTAAGTAAAAACAAATCTTAAACAATAGGGAAACTTTTCCACATGATAGAAGGTCATAGATGTCTTTGATTGTATCCTCTTTTAGAAATTCATTAGTCTCGGTTGACAACTCACTTGGTCGCTGAAACATATTGCGACCCTCCCGCACTTTTACTATTTAAAAATAAAAATAAAAATTATATAATTATTTTTTATTGTCCAATAGCATTTTACAAAAAAAAAATACTTATTTAGACAATGAAATAAAAATGAAAACATAAGATAAGATTATACAAAAGGGCATTATTTATACAACATACATAAAGGCAAACTAAATAAATGAGCACATATAATTGATATAATTATACTTGCCTAAATAAAGAATACGCTTTGCTAGTTGTATAACAACAACTATGTTTGTTCCACCATTATTTTTGAGGTATTCATTGAACTCATAAGCATAGTTACCCCACAAAACGAAAAGTGATGGACTTGTTCCTACATTTGATTTAAAACGAATTTTAAATACTTAATGTTCAAAACGCATGACAATATAAATTTAGATTCACTTAATCTATACATATAAGCATAATATAACTTACTCTAAATCCATGAGTTTAAGTGTCATCAACTTCAAATTAGCATTTAATACATAGTTGTATATGAATTGACCTCTCCAATTACATCTATAGAGTTCAAACAATATATATGATATAAATTGTTAAAAATAATAATTTATTAACTAAATAATTTAGTATCGTTTATTTTGAGTACCTATCAAAAACACATCATAATCTTTCTTTGACAATATATCATCAAATGGAACAATATTCAAACCATACTCATCAATTCCTAAGTCTTCACATTCAGAAACATGAGATGAATAGTTCAAATCAATTCTATAAGAATGTTTAGTGGCTCGATCTATCCCAACATTTCCCTGGCAAAAAAATTAGATTTCTCTAAGTATTTTCCCTGAATGAGACTTGCTTAAAACGTAGCTACTAAAGACTTCTTGCAAGCAATTTGAATCCTCACTCCCTACATATTGAAGAAGATATATTTATGTTAATAATTATTTTTTATCATAAAATGTGTTTAATTAAGAAAATCCGGCTCTAATTTTATGAATTTGACTTACCTCATTATCCATCAAAACCAACTCAATCTTCTCAATCTCCTCTTCATTCTTCTCAATCACCTTATTCTTGGTGAACACTTGGTTTCTTCCACACTCTAATTGCTCTTCCTTGAATCGAGCAACGTTTGGATGATCTATTAACTTCACCTAATTGCACCTTTTCAGCAGCTACAACATTTCTTGAACTCATATTTGAATGCAATTATATCTCTTAGGAGTATATTTGTAAGAGATTATCAATGCTGAAAAATATATGCTATACTCTCTTCTTAAAAATTTGGCATAAAATCGACAATATCATTGAATATGACAAATATAAGGTGACAAATCTCATACGATATGTACATTAAAGATATGTTAATTGCTTGATTGCATATACTTAACTTATTTATAGGTATAAATAAAATTTCTAGTATATGATCCCTATAATTATGCAATTAACTCATACATATTATTTTGAATGATCTAATCAATCACTTTTGAAGACCAAATTATATAAAGAAGATTCGGATATTTTAGATTTTTATAAATGTTAGCAAGTCCATAATTATAACATTTACTTTATTTAATTGTATTCGTATATCAAGCGGATTATTATGTATCCCTATAATTAAGCAATTAGTTGATATATAATCTATGTTAATTTAAGTAAAAATCTGAATTAGGAAATTAGGGAAAGCAAATACTACTAAATGAACCAAATGTTGTACAAAAAAAACCTACTATATCCAATTAATTCCAAATATGATAAGAACTTAAATTATTGAAACAATTACTTACAAAAATGGACAAAATGAATTTGAAATCCTACTATATCAAATTAAAAAGAGTACTATTATTTCACTTTTATAATGATATCTCGCCTGATAATTTTTTTACATTGTTATATCTCGTCTGGTAATTTATACTTGAGACATTATATTTTTTAATATGATATTAAACATAATTTTTTACATCTGTACTTAAAAAACTAAAAAGTCATCTTAAAAACGTAAATGTAGCATAATGGTAAGAAAATTCGTCAATTAGAATAATTTGATTCCCTTTAATATGATAACTATATAAATTTATAAGACACATATTTTTGTCTAAATTAATGATAGTTGCATGTGAAAATTTCACTAACATAAATAGGGTTTAAATGTAATTTTAGTGAGAATATTTTAATTATATATGCTCTGTAAGATACATATGTTTGATAACATCATGGTCAAGTGTGATATTATAGTTTATGCTTTAATTATTAAAAATTAATATATTACTAACAAAATAGAACATGAAAGAAAAATGATAGTTATTTTAAATCATAATAAAATTTATTGTCATAAAAGAAAAATAAAATACTCCACGTAAAAAAATAATTAAAGCAACATCATATTGTGTGTCTACAACATGTTTGCTAAAAAGAAACGAACTTCTCTATCACACTTGCATTTTTCACACTCGACTTTGTTGCAATCATTCGGATAAGTATAGTAGTCACCGCTTCCCATTGGCTCGGGTTCTTAGTGTGTATTTGTTGCATTTTGCAATACTTTTGCGGCTTTGCTACTAAATTTACTCTACTTTTAACCCATATTGTGTTCAACATCCTCCTAAATCTAAGCCTACATCTTACAATGTCGTTCATACCAATTTCCCTAATTAGACAATTAAGTTTCCAACGCCCTTCTTTTGTAGGTCTTCTTCTTCTTTATTACATAGATAAATCGGGGCTAACAAATAAGTTGCAATATGAAGTCCTAAATTTGATGCCTTTTCTAATTTTGGCAATCCATAATGCCAACGACCACGTTGAAAAATCGAAACCTACAAAAATAGAAAGTAAAACATCATTAAAAAAAAACGGAAAATTTTGTAATAAATATAAATATATAATGTTACTATCTAACATTATATTTATAGATTTTGTTTGATATTGAAATATAAATATATTTACACGACATATAACATCAATAGAATATATACACGATATCTAATATTAGGAAAAAAAAAACGAATTTGTAATAAATATAAATCTACATAACTAATTGATATCTAATGCTAATATCTAAAAGTATATTTATACATTTTGTTTGATATTGAAATATAAATATATTTACACGATATATATACATAAACATCTATACACGATATCTAACATGTTTATTACGATAATTATATTGGAATACAAAATATATAAACCCCATGTGTAATAATATAAAATGAACCAAATTATATTAATAAAATGTAACATAATTGTATTCAATGTATAACATCTCGATTATATTATTTAAGATATATCAATTTAGGCAAAACTACATTAAAAAAAGTGGTATATTTGATAGGTGCTAATTTTTTAAAAAATCGTATCTATTATACAATAAAAGGCAACAATATATATTACAATTTTTTTAAACAAAACTTACAAAACCATAACGGAGTATAGACTCGGTATTGTTGGCTACATAACAACGATCGAAAAAGTTTCTTGCATTTGCATCAAAGTTCAGTATTAGATCCATCATACCCTCTACACTGACGCGTTAAAGAACACTTTCATCATTAGAAATTGTATTTAGGGTTTTGCAACTACCAAAACATAATATTTAAAAATTATTAAAAATTGATAAATTAAGTTAAAAGAATATAGTGTAAGAATATAAAGTGAAAAAAAAAGTACCTTAATTTGCATTTGAATAAGTCGAATGGAGCTTGAGAGGTTATTCTTACAAGTATATCTATTATAATCTCATTAGGTAGTCGATTGAATAAGTTCCGTGATGGTTTATATTGTCTCTTCATCCTTGCTTATACTTAAAGTTTTTTTTACTAATCAAGAGATCTAAGAGAAAAAAATGTTTGGTTCGTATAATTTGTAAGGCTATATATAAGGAATTCAAAAACCTAGTATAGATTTTAAGGAAAAAAAAAACGTCCGACTTTTTTATAGGGCAAAAATAATTCGGACAACATATAAATTGATTGATTCATATATTTAATCCTTGCCTTTTATATAATTTAGCAAACCCTATTATACTATTTAAGATTCCTTGCCGTTTTTTCATTAATTGCTAACCAAGTTTTCCAAAAGAAATAGCAATCCTATTTAATTTATATAAAGTAAAAACGTATATATTAATAGAGAATCGCCTAGATTATGATCTTGTTTGGTTTGGTGAATAATAAAGATTAATTAGAGTAAAGAATTTCCTTAACTTTTTCAGTAATTGCCTTTTTTTATAATTCCCACAATGAGGTAAATTAATTTAAAGATCACTTGATTAATATATGATATTCGAATTTTTTTTATTTATGTTAACAAAGGTTTCGAAAAAATAATTGATTAACATTATTATAAAGTATGATGTTAAATATTAAATGATTTTAGTCATATCGAACAATTAAGGTCGAAGAATTAGGGGCTAGAAATTAGGGCCCAAAAATTATAGCCTATCAATTATACTCAATCACATAGGGCCAAAAATATGAAGTCTATCAAATATATGACATAGTAGTAAAATTACTATATGAAGGATATATACTATATTAATTAGTCATAAATTAGGGACGAATAAAGTAAGTCTCAAACAATTTATGAACATATGCATTCGTTTTAAGACCCATAGACATTAAACTCTAATAGTAAAAAAACTTTATTATTCATTCAAAATGTGGTACAAAGTTTATTTATAACGTCAGAAAAAAAAAGGTAAAAGAAAAATGTAATTCTAATACATGTATGTTAAGAAAAAACTAACTTCTCGATCACACTTGCAGTTTTCACAAACCATCTTATCGGAATCATGATTAATACAACAGTATTGACCAACATCCCATAGGTTAAGATCCATATTTTCTACATGGTGCAAGTAACAGTAAATTGGTGTGTTACTTGCAATAATAGATCTATTTTCAACCCATATGGTGTTGATCATTCTAATAAATCTCCTCCTGCATTGTATGATGCCTTCCATACATATCTTTCTAAGTAAATTTGTCACCACAATGACACAATTATCATGCAATTCCTTATCTTCACTACATAAGAAAATGAGGCCTAAAAGATAAGTTCCAAAATTATGTCTCAAATTTGAAGCTTTTTGAATTTGTGTCAAACCATCCTTCCACTTATTATCGGTGAATATTTGAACCTCGCCAAGGAAAAAGAAACAATTTACATAACTAAATAATTTAAATGTATTCTAAAAAAAATATTTCATTGAGTATGAAAAGTATTATCAAAACTAAACCATATTTCTTAACAAATTTAAATAAAAATTCTTAAATTTACTCACCATTCCAAACCGTAAAAGAGCATCGGGATTATTGCACTCTAGGCACTTCGCTAAAAAAACGTGAAGCTCGGCGATCAATTAGATATCTTACACAAATCACGGATTCAAGGGAGAATCGTTGGAATATATATTCATCATTTGAAATAATATTAAGTTTCTTGCAACTGGATAACATTCACATAAAGTAACATTACATATTTAAAAAAGCAATCACAATTGTTGTTGTTAATAGTTATAAAATAACATACCTTAGTTTACGATTAAACAAATCCAAAAGAGAGTCGGCAGCTACACGTCCAAGAATATCTATTATGATTTCATCAGGAAGATGATTGAATAATGTAGCCTTTTCTAAATGTAGTCTATTCATGATGGTTTATTCATAAACTTCTGAACTTTTAATAACTGAGGATGTTTAGAAGTATGTAAGATGTGTTGTGCGTAGGTAAATATATAAGAAGTTTATAAGAATGATTTGAACAAATTTGAAACCGACTCAATTTAGGCCCAATAATGTTTATGGTCATTCTATTAAATAATCTTTTCATGACCTAGTTTCGAATATATAGGCCAATTATGGTTTATATAATAAAAACATTAATAAAACGTTAATATAATGGCCGATCGAATTGGATTGGGTCATAAAAAGCAAAATTAAGTGGGCCGAATGTAAAAAAATTTAAGTTACTTTAGTACTTTTAAGATTCATGAAAATCTTGTTAGACTCGTTAAAGTGGGCCCAATGTAATAGATTGGGCAGAATGTTTGGAATCTTATTTCCCATTTTTTGTAGCATTAATTGTATTTTTTAACCTAAAAACTTATTTTTACAAATTTCATTGTTTTTTTATATTAGTTTTTAATCCCTAAAACAATTATTAATTTTAAAATTATAAAAAATTATTGTTGGTTAAACGTATGGTTAGATCAAAGAAACCCGAAAAAATAACATTAAATACATATAAGGTAAAATGTATAAACATAACGTTTTTTATTTCATAACAAATTATAAACTTGAAGATTTAATATAATACTTAATACTAAAACTTGAAAAAGAATTAGATATTTCTCTAAAACATGAATGATAAAAAAAAATTAAACTTCTCGATAACATTTGCATTGTGCACACTCCACTTTATCACAATTGTTGGCAAAAGAATAGTAGTCACCATTCTCCCAATTGCTTGAACTTAGTAGTGTGAATTTCTTGTGTTTTGCAAAAACTGGTGCCTTGGTTGCCAAGTTCAATTTACTTCTTATCCATATCGTGTTCATCATCCTTCTAAATCTCCACCTAAATCTTATGATAGTCTCCATACCAATTTCATTTATTAAAGCAATAAGCATTAATGCACCCTTATCTTTAAGCTCTTCTTCTTTATTACATAAAAATATCAAGGACAGTAGATAAGATGCAATTATGAGTCATATGTCCGATGCCTTTTGTATTTGTGGCAATCCACATTGCCAATGGCCGCGTGTGAATATTGCAACCTACACACATTATTTTCCAAAGAATAAGGTAAAACATATATACAAATCAATAAAATCATAGTATAAATATTGTATAAGTTTTTATATACTTACAATTCCATTACGTAAAAGAGACTCTGGATTATTGCAATCTAGACACCGTTCAAAAAATTCTCTAGCTCCAGTATCGAGTCGCCATATGTTATCAATCATGCCTTCTATGGAAACTCGTTTTAAGACACTTTCTTCATTAGATATATCGTTAGGTGTCTTGCAACTAAGGAAAAATTATGAATTAAAAAAAGTTAAAATCCTTAAAGAAGCAAAACCAAGTAGTTTATAATAAAATAACAAAAAAAATAATACCTTTATTTGCAGTTAAATAAATCAAATGGAGCTCGAGAGGCAACTCATGCAAGGATCTCAATTAGTATCTCGTTAGTAAGACGATTCAGTAAAGTTGGCTTTGTGATAGATTTTCTCTTCATGGTTTGAAATAAGGGTTTGTTTACAATATTATTGAACTCAAAAGAAATAAAAGTTGTGTGAGAAATGTTAAAAAAATCAGCCTAAACAAATGCCTATATATAAAGATTTGAAGAAAAAAATCCCAAATAAAATGTTTACAAAAATTCAAAAAGTATATTATATTTTTAAAAATCCGGTCTATAATTTATTTCGGTCAAAATGGAAGTAATTCTATAAGTCATTGATTCTTATATTGACTAATTGTGATTTAATGGTTGGATGTTGCCTTTATGGGAATGTGTAGTATCATTTTAAGTTAAATTAGGATTGTATGATATTGAGTAAATATTTACATGTGATTATACTAATTGCCTTAAATAAACCTATAATCACGTAAATAATGACATACATTGGCCGAAAATTTGTCAAGATATGCATACGCGTTAAAAAACAGATTAACTTAGTATTTTAACGTTTGACAAAATTATTTTTGAGTTAAAAAAAATGCACTTTTAAATAATAAAATACATTGAATATAAACGCTTGGCTGCATTAAAATTGAGAATTTTCGCTGCGTGACCTACATATAAAAACATGAATTTCATTAAAAATGTATTTAAATTATTATGACAATATAAAATGAATATTTACATATAATATAAATACTTACTTGAAAAAATAGCACATTCCTCATCCCAATGCACATATGTAATATCTTCAACCTTATATCCCATTAATTCGGAATTGCCAGCATGATGGCTTAAAATGAATACATACGACCGGTTTGCCCGCGACATTAGAGTGAAACGAACAAATTTCCTTCCTTCGTTTTAATTTTAATATCAAAGATAAAATTATAGGTAAGTAATTCAATATAATAATTTGAACTTATTCTAATCAATAAATCTTAATAAATGTTAAATAATTTATTAATCAAATACACACCTCGAACCAATTCCTTAATCCATTCAAATGTAGTAGTGTGGAATATTACTTCTATTTGTTTATATTGTAGTAATATATTTATTCTCCCGGTGTTGTCTTCAATAGTCACCATAAAAGATAAACTATATCCATGAAACAACTTGAAACTTTGTGTGTCAATGTCGACTATACTCCCAATAACCCTACATATTTGTTTCTAAAAAAAATTGAAATCAGAAAGTTAGTCATGTTTGTATTCTTAACTCAAAAGCAAAGATACTAATCTATGTAATAAACAAAATATAAATCAAAAGTAGCAGCGAACTTACATGTTTTGTATTTAAGTAATGAGATATTTTCATTCGTTTTGCATTTGAAATGTTCGAAACTTTGCGAATTGGTAATGGACATGTATTTATGAAATTTACCTTCTCCTTTACAAAATTGTCATCCTTAAACCTAAGTGTCAAACATGATAAGCAAATTATATGTGCAAAAATGAATACAATTGCATATTTATTTAAATGTGAGACATAAGGGATTTCTAAACAAAAATAATTATTACCATTTAATCAATTCAGAAGCTTTGTTCGTTCGAGGTCGTATGTAGATTCTTGAATAACTCGTAGAAGTAAAAAAACACAACCTTTTGCAATAACATACTGGTTATACATAATGACATTGAAATAGTACAATACTTAGAGGATCAAATCT